>JAJPGS010001738.1:1032500-1352500 GCA_028654335.1 Alnus rubra | reverse complement strand
CCTATGTATATACTATATGTAGCACTAATCTAGGGTTAGGGTATATAACAAGTGTGACGTCCCACATCGCCTGGGAATGAGGATGTCCTTATATGTATAAATGCACCCTATATGACACAACGCGTTTTAAAGCCGTGATGGCAATGAACCTATCAGAACTCCGCAGTTAAGCGAGCTGCTGCGAGAGCAATCCCAGGATGGGTGACCTCCTGGGAAGTCTGATATGGGGAGCCAAAAGCGGACAATATTGTGTCATTGGGGGTGGGTCGTTACAAATGGTATCAGAGCCATTGCCCAGCCTGAGATGGTGGGAGCGTGCACAAGCCCATGAGAGTCGCCGGCGGGCACTCGCTGGGACGCCAAGAATGGGGTGATCCCATGAGGGTCGCCAGCGAGGACGCTGGGTCCCAAGGGGGGTGATTGTGACGTCCCACATCGCCTGGGAATGAGGATGTGCTTATATGTATAAATGCACCCTATATGACACAACGCGTTTTAAAGCCGTGATGGCAATGAACCTATCAGAACTCCGCAGTTAAGCGAGCCGCTGCGAGAGCAATCCCAGGATGGCTGACCTCCTGGGAAGTCTGGTATGGGGAGCCAAAAGCGGACAGTATTGTGTCATTGGGGGTGGACCGTTACAAATGGTATCAGAGCCATTGCCCAGCCTGAGATGGTGGGAGCATGCACAAGCCCATGAGGGTCGCCGGTGGGCACTCGCTGGGACGCCAAGAATGGGGTGATCCCATGAGGGTCGCCAGCGAGGACGCTGGGTCCCAAGGGGGGTGATTGTGATGTCCCACATCGCCTGGGAATGAGGATGTGCTTATATGTATAAATGCATCATTTATGACACAACGCGTTTTAAAGTCGTGATGGCAATGAACCTATCAGAACTCTGCAGTTAAGCGAGCCGCTGCGAGAGCAATCCCAGGATGGGTGACCTCCTGGGAAGTCTGATATGGGGAGCCAAAAGCGGACAATATTGTGTCATTGGGGGTGGGTCGTTACAAAAAGAATATATACATGTACATAGTATTAAAAGTTGTTATATATATATATATAGTACATTCAAATGTCAACCCTAACCCTACGTATACTATATATCGCACAAATCTAGGGTTTAATTAGGGTATATAAAAAGAATATATACATGTATATTTATAGTATTAAAAGTTGTTAAATTTAAACTATATTATATTATATATATGGAGTACATACAAATGTCAACCCTAACTCTATGTATACAAATACACGTAGCTAGCACAAAGTTTATGTTGTGTACGTATGTGGACCATTTGCTCCACAAATCCAATCTATAGAGATGCTTGACGGGGAAAAAAAATGTTGACATCAAAGGAAGAAAAAGCGGTTGTTTCATCTGATGAGGTGAATGGACTTGAATCTGTGAATGCTGAGAATTTGTTCATCTGACGGGATTTTTTGGCCCCTTTTTTTCATTTTTTTTCTTTGATCTTGGAAGCCAGATCTACACGTCTCCGCCGACTTCTGATTGACACGTGCCCACCAGCTGCGTTCCCCGACGTTTTCCGCCCCTACCGTCGTAAGCACCTGTCGTATCGGTCGTCGGTGATCAGTGCGTGGTGTCCACGCGCTTGGGAGCTCTCTACTCCTTGGTGCGCGTGTGGTCACACTCCACCTTTTTTCGGGCCGTGCTCGGTGGTATCGGGTTTTCCGGCGTCGGATCTTCGTCTGGGTGGGTCCGGTGACTGCCCGTGTGGGACACGCGCCGCCGTCCGGCATTTTTCAGTCCCCTCTCCCACTACCGGCAGCTTGTTGTTTGGGCTTTCTACTGTTTTTGTTTTGTGTTTTTTTATCTTGTTGTCTCCAGTCTCAGCCTTCTTGTGTTTGGATCAAATTTTATGGGAATTTTTGTTGGCAAATTGCTAGATCAGCCCTCTTTCTTTAGAAAATGAGCGTTAATGTAAGAGAGGCTCAAAGGTCCTTCTTGTAAAATTTGTATTTCTGCTTAGGCAGCTGTTTTACTAAGCCAGATCCTTCTGGCTTAGAGAGTTGGGGGGTCCTGTCCCTTACTTTCAAGTTGTAAGCCTATGGGTTGTTTGCAGTATTAATGATAGCACATGTTATTTTGTTCAAAAAAAAAAAAAAAATATGGAGTTGCACACATTCTCCTGTAATTTGGGCAGTTGCAGAACAGTGCAGACAGCCGTAGCAGATCTACATGTCAAACTAGTACATTAAGGAATAACCCGAAATAGAAATATGAACCTGCAAATAATCTAATGAGGTGAATGGACTTGAATATGCGAATGCTAGCTAAACCTGCAATATGACCAGCTTGAACACAAATTAAAGATAGAAATCGAGGTTACGTGGTTGAATTGTGACTCGCTGACTCCATCTCTATTAATAAGGTTACTAAAAACATGTTTCACACAACCCTAACCCTATAAATTTACTATATATATAGCAATAATAGTAAATTTTTGGAATATGAAAAATACAATATACGTATATATAGTATTACAAAGAGGTAAATTTAAACATAACTTGTACATATATATATATATATATATATATATATATATATATATATTATACATTTAAAACTACTTTTATGCACATGTAACCTTAACAATACTATATATATTAAATAATCAAATTAGTGATGTGCATGGCACGTCATCAATGTATGACATGTCAAAATGGCACTTCATAACTGTATGACGTGTCAGAATGGCACGTTGTTGATTGATGACATGTCATGATTACACGTCGTTCATGTATGACGTTCCATTTATGACACATCATACATTTATGACGTGTCAAAACAAAAATCCATGACGTGTCAAAATGGCATGTCATAAGTGTCTGACATGTCATTTTGACACGTCAAAAATACATGACATGCCAAAATGGCATGTCATAATTGTCAACTTTGACACGCCACTAAAAACATTATCGACGTGTCACATTTTGACACGTCAGGCATTACTGACGTGTTACAGTTGTGGACATTGTAGACACATTAGTGATTGGGACTTTTTTTGTAGTGATTGGATGAAGAGGTAAATTTTGATTTTCTATCCTGGCCGAATGTTCGACTAGGATTACCAAATGTTTGATATTACGATACACCAAAAGTTTGAATCCTCAGTCAACGAACGTTTGACGACTTGATATATGTCACTATTCAGGCATTGGCTTTGTGTCAGAAGGGACCACCGAAAGTTTGACCTAACCTAAAACCGTTGGATAAAACAGTACACCTAATGTTCAATAAAAGTGACCGAACGTTCGATGTTTGGTAGAAATGTGTAAAAACAACTCATCTTTATCTCCAGACGCCCCAAGCCTATAAATAACCCCCACCATCGCCTTTTTCACCTCATTTTCACTTATTCCTTCAGTATGATCCTAAAGTGAGAGTGAGAGTGAGAGTAAGAGAGAGTTTTGGAGAGAGAGAATAAGCTCTCTTAGTTCTTGTTCTTTACGAAGGTAACATTCCTAACCCAACTCGTTTATTAAGTTATTGTTATGTTGTCTAATTAGTTTTCATAACCTAGCTTATGATTTTATATCTCTAGTTGGTTTATAGTTTTAATACTAGATTAGTAGTTTGATGAGGTTTAACGTACCAAGTTCTGCAAGAAAGTGTTATTGAGGCTTAAAACTCTAGTATGGATCATGTTAAAACCTTAGGACTTGCTTAGAAATGATTTTGTGGCTTTTAAGCTATAAAATGTGATTCTGCCCCAACACCAAAAGTTCGACCTTGCATTGGATAAACGTTCGATGTGGAGGACGAACATTCGATCAACAGGTAAAAAGCCTATTTAGAGGTTATTTAGGATTTAGGACTTGTTTAGCACGGGATTAGGACTGATGATAGATCTCTTTATAGATTTCGGGTTGTGAAGCATTGGGAGGCTTTTGTGGAAGAACTTTGCGATATAAATGAGTAAAAATTCAAACGGATACTTGTTATTATACCTTTCCTGCATAGCATGATTATTTTGTGTACCAAACTTGCATGTTTACAAGTCACATGAAATATACTTTTGATTACTGTAAACTCTATTTTGTGAAAATGAGGATTAATGACAAGATAATAAAAATAATGAGTTCATAAAAGCATGCATGTAAAAGACAATGAGTATTAAAATGCATCGTATGACATGGTAAACCGACACGTGTGAGATAACGGCCATGGGCGTACTATACAAGTTAACCCTGTGGTCAAAAGTTTATTTTTATGTTTGGCTTTGAATCCAATAGTTCTTTTTACCACCCCAACCGTGTTTGAGTGGTGGTCACTATAGACAGATGTCATTAGCGGCGTGGGCCACCCGAGGTCAGATTCAGTCAAGCTTCTAGTGATGGATGGCAGCATATAACATGCAGGGCACCGGTATTGTATTACAGGTCATTCAAGACAATGCCAACTCTGCCGAGAAAATGTTAATAACTTAATATCTTCAGGAAACTATATGGTGTTGAGCTATGACATGATTATCCTATTACAACATATACTATATCTATATTGTATCCATGTTGACATTGTCAAATGATAAATTGTAACCTTGCATTGCTGCATGGTAATGCTCTCGCCGATGATTAAAAATATTGATTTTGGTTTTGAAAACTAAATCGGTTTTGAATGACTATGTGGATTTTATATTTATAAACCACTCGCATTATAGTGAGGGTGTTGAACCATAAGGATTGGACGGTTGTTTTGCGTAACGGGATATCTAAGAACGTATCTAACTAAACCTTGATAAAGAAAAGATAAGGGTTGTAGAATTGAAGCTACAACAAGTAAATTGATGAACAGCGGAAAATGAAACAAATGAAAGAAAATCTTAAGGTAATGATCACATCAAATCCGCATACCAATGGAAAGCTTAAAGTCTAACATGGATCTTCCTAACATGCATGATATGAGTGCGTAATGGGTGTCAACCACACGATGATATGGACATAAAGATTACTTTGGTTAATATATAATAATAAGGCATCTTAGTTACACACCAATCACTTACCACATAAAAGTTACACTACAATGAAAAAACATTTAGAATATGAAAGGTGTGTAGTGATTAGTGGTCCCTAGCATGCCCTATAAAATATCCTAATAAGCATATACAAGGCATGAAGTACTTTAATTAAGAAATAATGATAAGGCATTTTACGCATAACCCGTTCACCTAACATCTACTTGTGAACGAATCATGATCCTTGGCATGCCCTATAAGATTTCCTAATAAGCAAAGCATGACTCATGTCAAACGGTACCATTGCATAGCCATCGTTTCCTCAATCACAGAAATCAGAAACTTTGGTTTAACTCAAGAAATCTAAAAACTCTCATAGACAAGAAGGACTCTTTTTCATGAATCAATATAGATTGAAAAGCAATAACAAATCCGTTTTGCAATCGTAAAAGTAAGGGTTTTGCAATCTCAAGACCATGCAATCATCATACATATCAAGAAAAACTTAAGAACATCAAGAACAAACCATGGTTTTTGGAAAAGAATTTGATAAAAAATATTGACTTCTAATTTACCCAAGTGTGTGTGTTTCTGTGCAAACAAATATCTTAAATGCGGAATTTAAATAAGACAAGATATTTGTTTTGAAGTGGAAACTCTGTGCAGAGAAAAACTACTCTAAGTCAGCCAAACCCATGAAATCCACTATCCAAAAAACAAAGCTAGTTACAAGACACTCATACTCACATATCTTTATGCAGTAGTCATACCTTTAACTCTGACACGAAGCCCATCGTGAACGCTTCCCAACCAATTGAGCACACACTGGTAAGATAGACTTCACACGAACAGTTGAGCACACACTAGTAACGGCTTGAGAGCTAGCAGATCTTCGATTCTCCCTAAACACCCTCTCAAAAGTACTATGGAATTCACTGTCGAATTCTGTCCAAAAAACAAGCCTAGGGCCCTCTATTTATAGGCTTACAAGAAACCTAAAACAGCTGAGATTTGGGCTCTGGCTGGCGAGCGTCCGGACGGAAGTTAGCCACGTTCGTACGGTTTTCTACGATATCCTTTCAGAAATAGCGTAATTCTATCTTTATCAGGTTCACGTCCGGACGGCTTGACCGAGCGTCCAGACAGTCTTCTCTAAAATCCTTTCCGCGTTCGAACAAAACTCTGGAATATTCTAAAATACTGGGCATCGTCCGGACAGCTTGCAGAGACTTCCTAACAGTGTTGACTTCTAAAATCCAACTCCTTGTTGAATACTGATTGACCTAGTGTCTAGACAGTGTTGCTCTGTCGTCCGGACGTCTCCAACGTCCGGACGGTTGGACAGGAACCAACTGTTTTGTCTTGGATTTTGGAAGGACTTTTCATGGACATCTTCTTGAAGCTTGTGATCAGTTACTTTCTTTGATTTGAACATTGTCTGAATACATGAAGATTCTGAATTGAAAATCGACCATCCTGTTAATTTGCAACCATTACATAAAGTGTTGTTGTTTATCCAGAATGTAGCCAATTAAAATACTAACAAACTCCCCCTTTGGCCATTCTAGGACAAAAACACTTGACCGGTTTCGAAATACATTCCCGGTCTAAATACCAAAATAAACCAAAAATACTCCCCCTTTTTGTCACACAATGACAAAAGGTAAACAGAGTATTAATTAAACCCGTAAGTGTTTAACAAATCATCAACACAAATAGAGCTCCCATGGATGTCGTAAGCTGAGTAAATGCAGCCTCTATATCAAAAGTAGGGGGCATAGCCTGGGATGATGATGCAGCTGCTGTGGGGAGATCTGGTGGATGTTGAGGAACAGCACCTTGAGCCTCATGCTGCAACTGAGCATTAGACTTCATGAGAGTTTGTATGCCAAGGGGATTTGGGATCCGTGAGCAGGGGTCAGAGTCTGAAATATCTGTCACGACCTAAAGACAGATTTGAGTGATCAAACACCCAAAAGACAAACTCGTGTTCTTCTCATCGCGAACCTCGAGCATAGTGTGCAATATGTGCTTGCACAGGCAAAAAGGAGTCTGCATCACGATGGCATAGAGAAGGGTGGCCTTTTTGAGAGTAAGCTCACTCCGACGAGCTTGAGGCCAAAGGTTGGTCACTACAACTTTTGCTAAAAATAGGTGCATAGGAGCAAAAGCACCGATGTTGATCTGGGAGTGGGACTTGTCTTCTCTCTGGGGTCTCGTCCCAAAGAAATCATGCAGGAAATCAATGCTGGGAGTCTCATCAGGAAAAGGAACTCCGGAGACTGGTAACACAGGAACTCCAATCACAGCGCTGATAAGCTGTGGATCAATCTGAATCGGCTATCCTCTGACCATGGTCTGCATAATGAGTCCTCTATCATCCTCCTGGATGATGATCATGTTGCCATAGAACTCCTGTACCAGTATGGGAAAGGCCGGGTAGGCATAGTCATACAGATACTCCCATTTGTCTTTCCAGAAGCATCTGAGCAATGGGGAGTAAGACAGGATCCCTCAGATCTGTGCGGAGAAGATTCCGATCCAATAGGACCTGCCACGATTGCATGCGGTGCAGCCTGTCAACAACTAACTCTTCAGTTCTTTGCCTGACTCGGGGAGAAGAGTCATCTGAAGACATATTTCTTGGACTAAAACAAATCACAGAAACAAATCCATGAAAACATTAAAAGCCTGTTAGTAAAAAAAAATTGGGCATTATAACGGCTGTAAAATGGACTATCCAAATATTACAAGTACATGAACACAGCTCAAACAGGAACAAGAGACCAAAATATGTCAAAATCTCAACCCAACCAATAATAAAAAGAGCAATGAATCATATTAATCCCAAGGTATGATAATCCCCAAAATAACCTATTTTAAGCATAAAATCTTAATATAAAACAGAAAAAATATAGACAAACATACATGGGGAGGAGATAAATTGAAAAGATGATACGTGCACGTGGGAAATACGTATAAAAATCACAAGGAAAAAGCACAAGACAACAAACAAAACAAAATGAGAGGAGAAAGTGACGTGCGGCGCTAGGGAGAATGCGATTTAACCCTACAGGGTTCACTGTCCAGACGGAAGTTAAGTGACGTCCGGACGTAGTGCCATGTAAGAGATTGCACAAACACGCTCATCAGGTCAAGAAGAATGGACGTCCGGAAGAATCAACCGTATTGTCCGGACAACCAGAAACACGGTCCGGACATACAGGAGCACCGTCCAAACGTCCCGAAACACCGTCTGAACGCTTCACACAAAAACTCTGAAAAAGAGCATAAAAATATTTTCCAGAGCATGCATGTATATAACATTGATATCTCAGTTCAATTAGCATATCAAAAATATCCCAAGATATAATTGAGAGTTAAGATTTAATAAGCACAAAAATTTTCCTGCAGAAAGACATTTTTCAATAGAAAAATTAACTCAAGTAATGCGTGTGTGTGTGCGTGTGAAGGCTTTCTCAAAAAGGTATGAATTTCACTGAAATGACCTAAATCACCTGAATTTTCTGGAGAAGAAGGAAAATAATTGTTAGATCAGTCAAAAGTCAAACCTTATTTTACTAAGGCCTAGCCACCCTCATCTGATACACTCCCCCTAAGCTGCAGTACATTTTATTTTACAAAGTCCTTTAGTGACCGTCTATTTCCGCAATGATTTGGTCACTGACTGTTTCTATAGGGACAATATCAAGAACAGATTTACCAAGCAGTGGATCTTTTTATTTATCCATTTTAATTCGATTGAATACTTTTTATCACTTGGTGCTACAACCTACAAAGAATGCCAGAATTTATGGGTTCTAGGTTCAACTAGCGAGTTGGTCAATTTGACCATCTTAGCAAAAAAAAATCTCTCTCATTTAAAAAATTCTAGAAACTAAAAGTCAGAAGAGAGAAAAAAAAATACCTTAGGGGAGCCTTTGGAAAATGCACATTTTTCATTGCATGAGAAAACCAACTATCTATTATGGATGCCACCAGGAAACTTTGTAGATATCAAGAGAAACTCTCAATTATATAAAGTCAAATGAATAAATGCATCAAAAACTGAGACATCAGTTAAACATACATAAGTTATCTAAAAGCTATATAATGGAACAATAAAACTCTGCATCCTTTAACCCCATATTATTTATTTATTTATTTATTATTATTTTTTTTTTAAAAAAGACAACACACATGCTTCACAATAAAGAGAATAGTATAGACCAAGCATGTAAGGTAGAAACAAACCTGACCTCAGGGAGAGAGGTTTGAAAGTAACAAGATTGAAAAGCAACCACTCGACGTGCTTTTACTATCATCCTTAGTTAACACCTGTAGAAATTCCTCAAGACAAACAAGAGGGAATATAGGGATAGAGACGATGGTTCCATAGCAACATGCAAACTTTTTATAAGATGATAAAAAATATGCAAGTGTACCTGTCATGCTCTAGGATTTAGGAACCAAAATCCTAGGCATGTGTGACCTTACCTACTAGGTATGTCTATTCCCCCTCGGGGAATGGGTGTCCTCATTTTTTGTCCTGTCCTTCCTTCTTTCTTTAGCTGTAGTGTTAGAAACCTTACCAGATCTTGCATGAAAGAACTGGCAGGAGAATTTCCTTCACAATAGATTTCGCTTTCTGCAGTCTTCTGTTTTTCCAAATATAGCTTTTTGGGAATCCAAGTCGTTTTTGCTTGAATAGGCTTCTGCAGCTGCTGATGCCTTGGAGCATGATTTCTGGGCAGAGATCTATGCTGCCTGGGTGGCTTAAGTGGAGAACACTTAGGTCTGACATGACTACTGTTAGTATTTTTACTGGCTACATTCTAGTTAAAACAAAAACACTTTATGTAATGGTTGCAGAACAGTCGGTTTTTCCAATCTTCATGTATTTAACAATCGGTTTTCAAATTGGAATCTTCATACATTGAGATATTTACTATTCACAAGCTTCTAGAAGATACCCATGAAGTGTCCATTGCAAAAACCAAGACAAATCAGCAGGTTCCTGTGCAACCGTCCTGACAGACCTTTAAAGGCATTCGGACTCCCCGCTGTGTCTTACAGATAAACATTGAAGACGTCCGAACGTCAGAGCAACACCGTTTGAACGCTCAGTCAATCAGTATTCAACAAGGAGTCTGTTCTCAGAAGTCGACACTGTTTGGAAAGTTTCTGTAATCCGTCCGGATGACGAGGTAACACGTCCAGACGATGTCCAGTCTCTGCAAGTCGTCTGGACGACGTGGCAACACGTCTGGACGATATCCAGTAATTTAGATAACTCCAGATTTCCATTCGAACCCGAAAAGGATTTCAGTGAAGACCGTCCAGACACTCGGTCAAGACGTCCAGACGCAAACCTGATAAAGATTGAATTACGCAGTTTTTGAAAGGATATCGCAGAAAACTATCCAGACGAGGCTAACTTCCGTCCAAACGCTCGACAGACAGAGTCCGATTTTCAACAGTTTTTGAGGTCACTTGAAGCCTATAAATAAGGGGCTCTAGGTCTGTGTTTTGTACAGAATTCGGTGGTGAATTCCAGAGTGCTTTGAGATGGTGTTGAAGGAGATTCGAAGATTTGCTAGCTCTCAAGCCGTTGCCAGTGTAAAGTCTATCTTAGGGGTCGGCCTTAAGGTAAATGAATCCATCAAAAACCCCTTCAGGTGGAAGATCTGGTTGGGAAGCGTTCGTGTTGGGCTACACGTCAGAGTTAAAGGTATGACTATTGCATAGGGTTATGTGAGTACGAGTGTCTTGTAACTAGCTTTGTTTTTGGATTGTGGATTTCCTGGGTTTGGCTGCCCCGGAGTGATTTTTTTTTCTTCATAGAGTTTCCACTTCGTAACAAATATCTTGTCTCATTTAAATTCCGCATTTAAGATATCTGTTTGCACAAAAACACACACTTGGTTTAAATTAGAAGTCAATAAATATTTTCAACTGCTAACTCCACATTGGTGACACATGGGAGTTTTAGGAGCCTTCTACTTTTTCTTCCTTTGAACTTGCCGATGTGGGTAGTTAGGTCTGATGTGCCCTGGCTCGCCACAGTGATGGCATGTGAGAGGCTTTCTTCTGATAGGAAGCTTGGCCGGAGGCTGAGGGATGACAGGTACTTCCCCATCCATAACAGTTTTTCCCTTATCCAAGATTGAGCATGGAGACTGGGGAATAACCGGCTTCACAAAAATAGTCTGTGAAGTAGAAGCATGAACATACCCGAGTCCGGTCTTGTCGGTTGGGCACTTCGGAATAGAGAACATGTAGTTGCAACTGTGTCTCCAGAAGTCTCTCTTCTAAATCATTGATCTTTATTAGCATAAAGGTCTTCTCAGACCTGAGGCTGTTAAGCTCTAGTACCTGCTGCTTGTATTTCTCCCAGAGCTTTAGGAATTCAACATATTGAAGTCGATAGGCTGACTGCATATCTTCTTCTTCACTATTCTCAGAATAATAGGACTGAGAATCCTCCTTATCTTCATGTGGGGCCACGAAGGCCAAGAATTTTTCTTCTTCAGGAGTTTCTTCTTCCTTTTCAGACTCATCGCTGAGAGTTGCATTAAATGCTTTCCCTTTTTGTTTTTTCAATTTGCACATTCAGTCTTGATGTGCCGAAAGCCTGAACATTCGAAGCACTGGGGACCCCTCGGATCTTTCTTCTCTGCTTCTTCTGTATCAGCTATGTAGGGAGCCTTTCTTAGTCTGTTAGAAACCTTCTTCTTGAATTTATTACTTTTCATGAATCGCTCGAAGTTCTTGGCTAACATTGTCGCTACATCTTCATCAATATCAGAGTCTTCGTCAGATGAACTCTGGATTTCTTTTTAGATGCCTTGAGGGCAATTGTCTTTGCCTCTCTAACTGGAGGTAAGGAATATTCGTATGTCTGAAGAGATCCTACTAGCTCTTCAATCTTCATCTCCTCCAGATCTTTGCTTTCTTCTATAGTTGTCACCTTAATCCTAAAACGCCCAGGCAAAGATCTTAATATCTTTCGGATGAGTTTTACATCCGAGATTTGCTTCCCAAGACTCACCATCGAGTTTCCTAGGTCACTAACCTTAGTGTAGAACTCTCCGAATGTCTCTTCTTCTAACATCTTAATTTCTTCAAATTTAGAAATCAACATTTGAGTTTGACAGATTTTACCAGTTTTGTGCCTTCATATGTTGTTTCTAGAATTTGCCATGCATCTTTAGCAATTTCACAATTTGAAATTCTTGCGAATTCAGATGGTGAAAGTGTTTGACATAGTGCATGGAGGGCTTTATCATTTGAAATTCATGTGCTTGTTTGAATAATAGTAATTTCGTATGCTTCTTATGGTTCAATCCAATCAGTTTCAACAATTTTTCAGACGTCAATAGATTTTAAAAAGAAGCGCATTCGGGCTTTCCAATAGCCATAGTTCGTCCCATCAAAGGGCAGAACAAAATTAAGATTTTGAGACATAATAATCAGAAACAAAAGTCAAAAGGATACACTCAAGAAATAAATCTAAAACAGAGTGTACCAAGCTCTGATACCAAATGTTAAAAAATATTGACTTCTAATTTAACCAAGTGTGTGTGTTTGTGTGCAACCAAATATCTTAAATGCGGAATTTAAATAAGACAAGATATTTGTTACGAAGTGTAAACTCTATGAAGAGAAAAACCACTCTGAGGCAGTCAAACCCAGGAAATCCACTATCCGAAAACAAAGCTAGTTACAAGACATTCGTACTCACATACCCTTATGCAGTAGTCATACCTTTAACTCTGACACGAAACCCATCGTGAACTCTCCCAACCAGATCTTCCACCTGAAGGGATTTTTTATGGATTCCTTTACCTTAGGGCTGACCCCTAAGATAGACTTCACACGAACAATTGAGCACACACCGGCAACGGCTTGAGAGCTAGCTGATCTTCGATTCTTCCTAAACACCCTCTCAAAGCATTATGGAATTCACTGTCAAATTCTGTACAAAAACCAAGCCTAGGGCCCTCTATTTATAGGCTTACAAGAAACCTAAAATAGTTGAGATTCAAGCTCTGGCTGGCGAGCGTCCGAACGGTTCCACGTCCGGACAATTTTTTGCGATTTCCTTTCAGAAATAGCGTAATTCTATCTTTATCAGGTTCACGTCCGGACGGCTTGATCGAGCGTCTAGACGGTCTTCGCTAAAATCCTTTCTGTGTTCGAACGGAACTCTGGAATATTCTAAAATACTGGACATCGTTTGGACGTGTTGCCACGTCGTCCGGACGGCTAGCTGAGATTTCCTAACAATGTCGACTTCTGAAATCCAACTCCTTGTTGAATACTGATTGACCTAGCGTCCGGACGATGTTGCTCTGTCATCCGGACGTCTTCAACGTAAGACTGCTGACATTGAGGGGCGTCCAGACGCCTTCAAAGGCTCGTCCGGATGGTTGCACAGGAACCGGCTGTTTTGTCTTGGATTTTGCAAGGACTCTTCATCGACATCTTCTAAAAGCTTGTGATCATTTACTTCTTTTATTTGAACATTGTCTGAATACATGAAGATTCTGAATTGAAAACTGATGAGTGCAAATATTGTATATTTGAACCCCTTAATTTACACTAGTTAGACCTTTGGCGTTATTATTTTCTAATGTTTTGGTTAGTTTTGGAGTTTTTGCGTTTTTCCAGGACATTAAGAGAAAAATGGTAATTTTCAAGTGAAAATGCATAAAAAGCTGGATATTTAGAATTGCTGGGAAGTCGATCGATCCAATCTCAAGTCGATCGATCGAAAATTGCACGATGTTGATCGATCGATCGAATTTATGCGGAGCTGGGATTTCAGAAACCCTAGCTGACTGTATAAATACCATTCTTTTCTCATTTTTAAGAGGAGAGGATGCTTGGGAGCGCCCTAGGTGCCGTTCTCACTGTAGTTTAGGGCTTTTGAGTTGATTTTGACCTAGAACTTCAACTCTTTGTAAGTTTCTTTGATTTTAATACATTCTTGTAGTTTATTTGTGCTTTCCTTAGTTATGTGTAACTGAAATTTCGTCTAGGGTTGAGGATGAAACCTCTCCATTGAATAGAAACTGAGTTTCATTGCTTGTTTATGCTATTTGAGTTTATGGGCTTTGATTTCTCATTGTTCTACTCCGATTTTTGAGATTATTATTCGATATCTCTTGTGATTTTCAGATACAAGTGATGATTTGATATAGTTTCATTAAATTGATGACTTGGGTTTTCATATATGTTGGATATTCATTATGTTTTATTATATGGATACATTGGATGATTTAGTTGAAACTAGATATCTTTTTTGATTTGTGGAAGAATGGATTCATTGAATGATTTAAACAATTTTTGAAGCAAAAGTAGAACAAACATAAGATTTGAATGATGAGAACTTCAAATGGTGTAGATGAGCATGATATTAGGTTGCTATGATTTAGTGGGTGTGGATTCCAAAACCCTAGACCCCTTTATTTTCATTATTTTTGTTTATGTTTTCTTTTGTTAAAAATCACTAAATTTGGAACTAGGTTAAAATAGGATTAGTTTGAATAGAGATGAATTTTCGCAACTCAATTCCTTGTGGGATCGACCTCGCACTTGCATAACGCTATATTGCAAACGATTTGTGCACTTGCGAGTATTTAAAATTTGCACAACAAAAACCGACCATCCTGTTAATTTGCAGCCATTACATAAAGTATTTTTTTTTATCCAGAATGTTGCCAATTAAATACTAACAGAATTGATCAAAACCTTAAGAACGAATTTAGCTATGCATAATTAAAACTAATCTAAGCATGTAATCTAAGAAAAACAGTAAAGAAACAAGCTAGAAATGAATTAAAAACACTAGATTAAAAGTATAAAATTCGGATTACATGAAAAGAAACGAAAAGGAAAGACAAAACCTAAGCTATAAATGGAAAGACAATAAGAAAAACTAAATAAAAGCATTAAAGAGACTAGGTTACGCTCTATGGAATTTTTGGATTCCAAAGTTGTCTCAGAAAGAAACACTAAAGAAAGAAGAAAATATTGCTAAAAATAAATAAGAAAAAGAATTGCATCAAAGTAAATCAAAGTTTTATTGAAAAAACAGAATTAAAATGACTTACAAAATTAAAATAAACTAATCTAAGCTCTCTGGAAAATGTAAATGAAAAGGTTGCACCAAAGGATTGAAACTAAAAAAATAAAAGAAAACTAATTATAAAAAACTATCTATATCTATATCTCTCTCTGTCTTGACTCTTCTCTATTTATAGAGAATTTGATGTATCAAATATCTCTCAAACAATCCATCTTAGCCGCACAAATGAAGAGTCTCGATATCTCATTTCAATCGCACAACTTGATTTTGAACTTTGAATCGCATAAAGATTGGGTTGATATTTGCAGCTTTATCCGTAAGATTTGAAATCGCTAGATCGACCCTCAAAGTCTCTTAATCGACTTTTGCTCAATCGATTTTGTTGTTGCCTAGTGTCACTCGATCGCATGTCGCATGATCGATTTTTCTTCGACTGATGAATTTCGATCGATCGATTATAAAGTCGATCGATCGATTTGCCTTAGCCGATTTTTTTAAATTGGCAGGAGCAAACTTGAACTCTGAAAATGATAGAAATCATCCTTAATGTATTTTCAAGTCTAATTCGAATTTTTTGAATTAGTTTTCAATTAAGACTTGAAAATAAGACAAAACACAAAAAGCACAACAAAACATTATATTTACAACACAAACTAGGTATAACATATGTGAATTAAGGGGTACTGAATAGAATATTTCAAGACTTATCACTGCATGTGATTTATAAATAACTGAGTTTACATCATGATAACCTGCCATCAACTTCAGTGGCCGACGGTAACGGATTTCCACAAACGTGCATGCAAGAATAAAAAGTTTAAATTCCGAAAATGATTTAAGGCTTTCAAAACCGTAAATCGTTTTCTAAAAATTAAATAAGTCTTTATGTTCAAAATAAAAATGATTTCCGTTGACCATTATTTTTGTCCTCACTAAACACTAAAAAATGTCAAAAACATTTTTCAAAAAATATTTTACGCCAAAATAATTGGAGCATTAATTTGTTTATATATATATATATATGTGTGTGTGTGTGTGTGTGTGTTATATATCGGTTTGAATTCAAATTAAAAAAATAAAATAAATAATAATTAAAAAAAGAAAAGGAAAGTGAAACCGTACATGCCCTGGCAGCACGGGCAAAACTCTGTACAGTTGTATTTTAAGTCCTACTTGGACTTGTCGTTCAATTGCTGAGCTTCCGCATTCAACAAAATCAAACTCACTCATTAGCTGTGCTGCCAATTTTTTAAAGTCTTCGCGGAGCATCTTTTATTATTCTTGGATCGATCCCTTTTTATTTTTATTTTTTTTTAAAGAAATGATTCATTTTTCTTTTCTCTTTTCATTCTTTTTTCATCCTCCAATTTTTTAAAATTATTATTAAATTTGTAAAATTCATATGTAGAACCGGAAAAGAATGTATAGCACATTTTTTTTTTGTCTGTCTAAGCTTATTATGCTTATTAAAAAAATGAAACCCAGAGTTAGATTATTGTTTGCTGGAATAGGGTATGAGGACGATGACTATGAAACATTGCTGGCCGCCTGGCCTGGGTTATACCCGGCCGAAAAGAACGTCACAACCGCTCCATAATTATTTGATTTGTTGAAGTCATCATCAATCGGTCCCACGCACATTGTTTGGCTCCAAGTGTGTTTTTTAATCTAATATTAACTCTTATATATATATGCATAGACCTGTACGTACAGAAAAAATGAATTTCAAAAGCTAGCGTATTACTTTGG
This sequence comes from Alnus rubra, assembly GCA_028654335.1. Taxonomy (NCBI): domain Eukaryota; kingdom Viridiplantae; phylum Streptophyta; class Magnoliopsida; order Fagales; family Betulaceae; genus Alnus; species Alnus rubra. Next base: position 1,335,679 of record JAJPGS010001738.1, on the reverse strand, counting down.
CAAAACATTTGTCGGAAAGAATTGACTGATCCCCCTTTCCAGCAAGAGAAATGGCCAAAATTAATCATTTAAAAACTTACTTGGGGACTGAGTCACGGACCGGATCACAATAGTTACTAGACCTTTACACATTAATTTTGTAATGTTTGAGCCAAATTTGTAAATTAAACAAGGCTTTGGCTTTAATTGAGTGATGCAAATTTTTGTTTAGGGCGTCACGGGCGTTAATTTAATTTGCTTAGTTGAATAAGAAAGACAGACGGACGGTGGAGTGAAAGCAACGTCACATATATACAAGACACGTACACTGTGGGTTTTACTTTGTCTTAATACTTTAGTTTTTTTGTCTTAAACTCTCTCTCTCTCTCTCTCCCTCCCTCCTATTAGTTATCATCTTTTTTGTTATGGAAACAGACAGCAAACCCATGTGCTGTGCACAACGTACAACGAAACAATTGTATCCCAACGGTGGCCTCCGGAACTTGATGCGCGTTATCCGACATGCAAATGAGACAACACAAGATAAGTGTTCTCGTACGGAAGACTTCATGTACTTTGGAATTGCCACCTTCCGTTTTTTATTGTTATATTTTTATGTAAGGTAGTTGAAATCTGTTGGACAATGTAATGAAGAAAACAAAGACCAGAGCTGTTTCAGATGATGCTGCATGCATGTTTTCAAGCATCACCTACTCTACTCATGATGGAGAATCAGGACTTCATCCCAGTAACTATTCTCTCTCCTCTTTTGATTTTTTCCCTATCAATTTCTATATTTATATATATATATATACACATATATTTCTTATCCATAATAAAACATTCAGTAAGCATATATTGTTATCCATCTCTTAGCAATAGTACTAATTAGTATTGAAAAGAGAATCATTTCACTAAATAATCATTCTGTAATATATATACTAACTTATTTTCCCTCAAGTCATCATAGAATTTTGTGGGCTGAACTTAAAATGCCATTTTAATTCCATAACAGATAATTAAGGAATAAGAGCAAAAAAGAAACTGAGAATATATATATAGCAGCAGTTGATTATATTTTCTCATTAATTGTTTCGGCTTTGAAGGTAAAATAAGCCCAGTTGATTATTGGGTCCGCACTCACGTTTGCAAATGGGCCGATATTAGGGAAAGCAAGTATGCATCAGCCTCCCATGACTTATTGGGCTTCTTTACTCGCATAGCCCAAAAGATCCAGAAACTTTCACTTTCTTTCTCTACAGATATTTCATATTAATTTCAAGGTTAATGAATTACAATATATATATATATATATATATATATATATATATGCACTTTGGTATTAGATAAACGATTGCTTGTTTATTTTAGAATGTTTGTTGTGGGAAAATCAGAAATTTGTTGCAACTGGTTTGGGCCCCGTTTGAAATCCCTTTTCCCTTTCTCTTTCCTTTGGAATTTTTTTTTAATGATTAAAAAATATGATTGATGTGATATAAAGTTGAAATAATTTATATGAAAAAGTGAGAAAAATTTGTATTGTAGTGAGTTTTTTATTTAAAAAGTAATAAAAAAAGTGTTGATGTGATATAAAAAGTGAAAAAATAAGAATATTTTGAAATTGATATTTTTTGGGAGAAGTGAAGGGAAGGGGAGGAAAGGGGAATGGGGATTTCAAACAAGGCCTTGGTCTCCAAATCACCATATACACCATGATGACTGATGTTATGCTACAAAGGTAGTTACCGTACCAGACCGTAGAGGGAAGCAGCTGAAGTTTCAAGTTATTTACTTGGAAAAATACAATTTAACCCTTCAAACTACCAATTATTTTTCGGATAGCTCTCTGAACTACCAAGATTTATACTCTAACCCCCCAAACTACTAAAACCTTTGAAAAATGTAAATTTTGACGAAATATCTCCATTAATACCCTTGTTACGTGTCATTTTTCAATTAAAAATAAAAATTCAAAAATTCAAAAACAATTCAAAAAAATAGAAAAATTCAAAAAAATAAACAAAATAAACAAAATTTTTATTTCCCTTTTTATTAGTATTTTTTAAAAAAGATGGATATTTAGGGTGACGTTATTTTTCAACTGCTACCCGATCTTTTCGACACCCCTCTGGTCACCGTCCATTTACAACGCCATGATGATCGATTTTATAGCCTGGCTTTGCGAGTTCCAATTCCCAATCATCAACTCACTGATCTCGGTCGAGCTCAAGCTCGCCGAGCTGTAGGCGTGCATCGTGCCCAACGACAATACTGGAAAGAAGCAATATGTCCTCCAGTCGATCGCAATATTTAAAAAAAAAAAAAAAAAAAAAAAAAAAATTAGTTTTTTTTATGTTTTTTTTGAATTTTTTTTTAATTGAAAAATGATACGTGCTAGGGGTATTATGGGGACAGTTCGCCAAAATTGACTTTTTTCAAAGGTTTTGATAGTTTGAAGAGCTAGATATTATAAGTCTTAGTAGTTTGAGTGGTCATCCAAAAAAAAAAATGATAATTTAAAAAGCTAAATTGTATTTTTTTCCTTATTTATTTATTTGCGATATATGGAGGCCGGAGGGCTTACCTACATCTAGGGGTGAGCATATACCCGAAAACCCGCCCCGCCCCTAAAATCGCGGATTTTAGGGGTTTTTTTGCGGGTGCGGGGCGGGGCGCAGGTTAAATTCTTTTTTTTGCCCGGATCCCCGCCCCACCCCGCCCCGCCCCATGTACATTAAGAAAAAAACAAAAAACAAAAAACCCTAATATGTTACTAAAGCGCCCCCCTCATATTTTGTTTTCTTTTCTTCCAGGTTCTTCCCAGACCCTCTCCCCCATCTTCAGAACGTCTCTTGAGATTGTGAAAGCGGAAAACGACGGCCATTTCTACACCATAACTGCTTCTTCTTCTGCTTATTTCTCTTGAGCATAGCAATTCCTACGTCGGATCGGCTTCTGCTTTTCTTCCTCAGGAAATGGGTACGCATCCTTTCCTTATTATTGTCATTTTAGGGTTTCTTTCCATCCTCAAAATTTTGATTATTGTCGTAGTTTTAGTGCTACTTCTGCTAAAACTACCAATAGTGGTAGAGATATTGTGGAAAGCCCCAATCAGTTATTGAAATCTGTGGGAAATTGATGCAGATCTGGAAGCTTTTTTTCAACTGGGGAAGAGGACGTGGGGTGGCAAACAGACATCATTTCTTCTTGTCTCTGTTTATAGGTGGCCATTATGCCTCTCAGATTACATTCCTTTGCTTCATTTTCAGCTTTTATCGTCTTAATATTTCCTGCTTTGGCAAAAAAGTAGATAAACAATTGTTATGATTTTCTTCAACTGCTGGGGATTTTGTTGTGAATCTTCTGAAGAAAATGCTGTGCCTTCACTTGTTCATCCCCGCGGGGATCCCCGCATACCCGCGGATCCCCGCCCCGTTCATCCCCACCCCGAGCCCACCCGCCCCGCACGGTTGCTGGGAATTTTTCGCGGGGCGCGGGTTCCCTTTGGGGAACCCGCACGCCTGCAGGGCGGGGGCAAAAAAAGCCAATCCCCGCCCCCCCCCCCCCCCCCCCCCCCGCCCCATGCTCACCCCTGGCTACATCCCACTCTATACAGCTGCGCGGATATGAGTCAACTAGTGCTCCAAAGTCCTGACTACTGAAAGCCATTGTTAATTAGAATATAAATCGGCGCTAAGCAGACCATGTAAATGTGGTGATACAAACCCAATGATTTCTATTGAAGGAAAATCAAACTATTAAAAGAAAAATGGATAAATCAATCATCTCGAGAGGATCAAAACTTCCGATTGATCACTTGGAGTGGATCAACCTTTAAATGCTTTGGGAAAAATTATGCGTCTTCTTTTCTCATACAGTGTACAAGATTTTTTTTTTTTGATGAACCAGTGTACAAGTTTTCACCGATAGTGAAAGCTATGTGGCGGTAACAATATATCTATGAGATTACTGCTAGTACTACCTGTATAAATCTGGATCGTCATGACTAGCTATAACTTATAAAAGCACTTACCTGCATAATTTGAGGGCTGGAATAACTTGTTATAGCAATGTGCAGTGATCATACGTACCCAAATCCTTGTCACCGTTAGATTCCAAAACATCTTGTACGTTCCGAACTTCCGAGTCTTCACTATTCTCAAGATTTTCTGTCCCTTCTTCTATAGGTTCAATCATCAACAACCTCTCATGCTTGCATTGATTCCCTTTCTGCCATTTCTCGTCACAATCCCAACATAACCCTTTTGTGTTATGTTCCTTGAACTCTTCTCGGATCAGGTGTATGGCCAGAGTTTTATGAATCGGAGTCACGGATCGGCTACGAACCATTGGCCTATCTAGCTCTCTATAAGTTCGGCGTCTGTCTTTGTTGAACCTCTCTTCATGTACTCTACCTAATAATGTAATGCCCCAAAATATTAAATAGGGTTATGAAGGCATTAATTGGGCTTGACAAAGGGGTGAAACTTTTTACTTTTTGTTCTGACTGAATGTTAGCGGTAATAGCCAAACGAGCGTACAAGAACGTTCTTGTAGCTATACCTGATTGTCTGAAGGTTGTCGTGTACTATATCGGAAATTACATCCCACACATTTGGTGTATATGTCAGATCGTATAGCGAACATTTGACTCATACACCGAACAATCACGAAAACCCAAATAGTACACGAATGTTAGACAGTTAGGTCAAACATTTGACAAGTGGTAGTATTGCAGAAAAATTAGAGCATCCTTATCCTTAGCATTTCTCACCTATAAATACCCCACCCTCCTTCGTCCCTTAAAACATTTCCCCCCCTTTACAGCTAGTAATACCTCAGGGTGAGTGTGTGCAAGTGTTTTGGGTAAAGAAAATGTGTTCTTAACTCTTTTTCTTATAAGAAGGTAACATTCCTAGCCTAACTCGTTTCTTAAGTTGTTTTTGTTCTAATTAGAGTATTTGATAGCATGACTTATAGGTTTAATCTTGTAGATAGTTTTATTGGTCTTAATACTAGCTTTTATGATGGTTTAGCATTTTGATTTTAATGGACGTAGTTTTTTTTGCATAAATGTGTTGTTATGGCTTAGAACCTTGTTAGAAGTCTTGTTTAGACCGTATAACTTGTGTAAAGTGGTTTGGTTGGATTTTTTGTTTGAAAATTAGTTTCTCCTTAAACGAACGATCGACCCTCCCTGACCGAATGATTGACGTTGTGACCGAACAATCGATCCTCTACGCCCGAAAGTTCGTTGGGCAGGCAGAAGACCAATTATGAGCCTATTAGGACTTAGAACTAGTTTTAGCTCAGGATTAGGAGTAATAATATGTCTTTTATCATATTTCGAGGTTGTGGAGCCTAGTGAAAACTCTACAAAGGAGCCTTACAATACAAGTGCATAAAACTCATATGTATACTTGTTATTATTATTTTTTTCCCACATAGCAAGATTATTTTGTGTACCAAACATTCATGTTTACAACTCACATGAAATATACTTTTAATTACTGTGAACTATATTTTGTAAAAATGAGTAATGTATAACGAGACAATGAAAATGATGAGTTTCTAAAACATGCATGTAAAAGACAGTGAATATTAAATTGCGTTGTATGACACGGTACACCAATATGTGTTGGATCGCGGCTATGGGCTTACTATTATACAAGTTAACCCTAGGGTCAAGGAAATTTATGATTATGTTATGATGAGCCTTAAATCCAATGATTGTTTTGTGACCAGTACATCACGTTTGAATGGGGATTACTTTTACAGTTTTGATAGTAGGGTGGCTACCCGAGGTCAGGCTGTTAGTATATGATGGTATGTGTGCAATATATAGGACACATGTGTTGTATTACAGGTCATTCGGGATAACGCTAACTCTGCCAAGAATGGGTTAATATCCTAGATAGACCATATGGAGTTGAATTATGGCATGATTCTCTTATCATGACATATATTATATACATACTGCATCCACGATGACATTGTTAAATGATAAACTAGAACCTTGCATTACTATATGTGATTTATATCTTAAACATCTAAGTTCATATGACAATCAACAAGCACTATTAAAATATCCATTGCATGTTCTAGTTGGGTCTATTACTATAGCAAAATTCAAGAAGATCTAAGAAGATCAAAGAAGCATTTAATGGAGGTGCGATCCACTTGGGCCGAATTTGCAAATTTATCAAGCAAGATCCCAACATTCAAGATGAGCTTGAAAGAAGATGAACCAGCTTTAATCCATGTGATCCAAGCTACAGAATGATAAGATTAATGATCAGGATAAGATAAGATTAGAGTAAGACGTGGAGATGAAATAGAATACCAACACATTAGTATTAGATTAGGATTATAATTTCTTTGAATTTGAATATTAGAATTGGAGATGAAATAGAATACTAACACATTAGTATTAGATTAGGATTATAATTTCTTTGAATTTGAATATTAGAATTCTAGATATTATCACTTTAGATTTTATCCAATTGTATTTCTATTAGGATTAGAATTTATTTGAATTTGATTTATAGATATTATCACTTTAAATTTTATCCATTTGTATTTCTATTTAAAGACCCTTTGGGTCCTTAATGAGAACGGAATTTGATAATAAATAAAGTTTTCTTCATAGAGAATTTTCAGTTTTATCTACTTGTTCTTTATTGAACTAAGAACTTATCAAAGGCGTTTTCTTTGTGGCGTTCTCATCAATCTAGGTTCTTGAAACAAAATTTCAACGGGTCTAGATCTTTTTGACTTGATTCTTGGCTTTCTTGGATATGTTTCAATTTGATTGTGGGTTCAAGGGAGTTCGATCCCACGGGTTCACAAGTCCAACACCACAACTTCAAGCCAATCTGCAATCAACCCATATCTGCATATATACCACATCCCATTCCAATAACGCAACAAAAACTAACATCAGTGCTACACTCATTAGCTTAATAACTTTCTTCTTCACTCCTCTTACATCTAATGGGAATTTCACCCACATCTAGGCATATTGCAGTTTTTATTTGATCCTAAATATATACTTAGGAGTAAACAAGAACACCAACAAAACCAAAAACAGAAATCCACATAAAAATCCAATCTTTAAAGCAAAATAAAAGAATACCCAAAAAGAAGAGGCACGTTCAACTAAATAAAATAATAAAATAAAACCTATGCTCACAAAGAACATTGTAGAAATTATGGGACTTTGAAGCTTTTACCTTGAATTACATTGGGTATGGCTGCATTTAACTTCATTTTCAGTTTCAATTTTTTTTTTGAGCAAAAGTTAGACACACGACAAAAGAGGGGGTCTTGGTATTACATAACTATATGGTAAATTGGTAATGCTATATTGAGTTATTAACCACCGATAAAGAGTAGTGGGTTAGGTGAAGAAAGAAATTGGGAAATAGTAGGAAAACGAGGTTGAGTGAGAGATGAATTTCATTGGATGCGCGGCTTAAATATCGCTGTGGGGAGAAATCTAGTGAAATCCCGTTGCTGCAATTTATTTCTTGTTAATCCATTTTGTATAAGAAATAGTCAATGGGTATACCAAAAGGGAGACAAAATTTCATAAACAGACCACTCCAAGTCTCCAACAGCAAGACAAAGCCATTTTCATAAACAAAGCACTCCCATTTTCAGAAACAAAGATGCAGAAATTTCATGAGAGAGAGAGAGAGAGAGAGAGAGAGTACCTATGCTTTGGGTGTTCCCCGCTGCTCTAGCCACACATCAAGTATCGCAAGACGACGATGGCACTTGAGAAATCTACTGCTCCTCTCTCTCGCTCCCGCTGTGCCGAAAGTGAAGAATGAGGATAGAGGCGTGAAGGAGTGGTTTTCTATGTCTGGCACGAGGCTGATTTTCATATGGAGGGAAAAAGGAAGTGGAAATGGAAATGGGGATGCATGAAGGTGAGAGAAGACAGACAAATTTTTTATCATTATATAAGTTATATTGGGTAGCACTGTAGCTACCCAAGGATGGAGATGTAAAATAGGGCAACTGCTGTGACTTGTTTTTTTGTAACTTTTTTCAAATTTTCCCTAATTTAGGGAAGTAAACTACATATAAGGCATCTGCTACTAGTGCTCTAAGCTATATGAAGAATGAAATAAAACCTGAAAGTAATTAATTAAGCATGACAAAAATAATTTTTAACAAAGCAAATCAAAATCCTTAAGAAAACATGACTAGCTCTTCAATCAACCTCTAACTAAAATAATTAGTTACACATAATTTTAATGAAAAATATCATCATCACAAAATAATAGATAAAAGAAAGAAAAGACAACTCCTCTATGATGATAATCCTCAGAGAACAAGATCTCCATATATACGTGAAGAAGGCCACCTTAGAAGAAAATCTAGTAGAAAAAACATGTGTGTGCTTTAGGTCTCTTAAACATGTATTTATAGAGCCATCAACAAAACCCTAGCAATTTATAGTGTCTCTTTTTATTTTCTGATTTTTTCCTAGAATTATTTAGGTACTCAACTTCCTTTTACAACCATGCAAATCCCCAAAAAATCGGAATTTAATACCTCATTTAAGTCTACCACGTTGACATCACGCATAGCCTGATCTTTGTCTACTAATACTGACATAACTCTCTCTTGAAAAATTATTTTTACAAGCTGTAAAATTCTCTGAAAAATAGACATCTGAATCTTTCCAAACCTATATGGCTCATCTCCTGATTATTTCTTAATCAATACAGTTTAGTCTGCAAAGATGACTGATTACGGGCAATTTTGAGAATTTAGTGAAGCTCTTTTTCACCCTTTGCTAGTGACAACATGATTTAGCAAAATGCTCAATTTATCTTTAAAGGTCCGAAAATGATGGGTTTTGTCGCACTTCTCCTGGAAAACCTAAAAGCATGTAAAACATTACAAAAAATCAAATTGTAATGAGGCTAAAGGTTTAACGTATGCAAATTAAGGGGCTTGAATGTGTAAAATTCAGTGCTTATCACACCCCCAAACTTACATATTGCTAGTTCATTGGCAATACTACAAAACTGAAAAATAAAATAACTACCTACTTCCGTCTTTCGTGGGATGTACGATTGCATTTAACGTATGCAACAAGTCTTTTAAAATCTTGGGCATTCCTAGAGGACGAGTGAAGTCTCATGAGTGTTTAACAAAAATGCTACACACAAACATTTATGTCATAAATATGTTATCAAGAAGAATAAGGAATCACATCAACAATATTTTTCATTCATTAACAAGCTTAAATTGACAAACTACATTTTCACGACATCTAAAAGAATTCAAAGTCCAATCATTCACAACTGGCTAGCAGAGACTTTACAAGATCAAGTAGTGTAAAATGAATAATCACATAATTCTGGGGTTTCAACTCAATCCTAATATGCAGATGCCATTACTCAAAATTCAGTTGAATATCCATCAAATAAATGACCAAAGCAATATCACAGCAGACATGATGACTTCCTTTCTTTTCTTTTCTTTTTTTTTCTTTCTTTTTGAAACACGGGCTTTGCAATGCTTAGTTCCCTTAAGCTTTCTAATTAACCCATGTATCAAGTGTTAAGCCAGTGACTCCCAACCCAGATGGCTTTAGGGCACTAGGTGTAAAGTACCCTAAATGTAAAAATGAGGCTTTTAAAAATAGTAAATAGGGAGAACTTCACTTATAACCCTTGAACTTTTATCCATTTTGAAAGAAGGTACCTAAACTTTAAAACGTCTCAATTTAGGGTATCTATTCTTCATAAAGTTTCAATCTCAGTCATCCATTAAAATTTTTCGTTTATCAAAACTCCCAAAATACCCGTGCTTTTTTTTTAAAAAAAAAATAAAATAAATAAATTATAAAAAATTTCAAATATTTAGGCATGGGTATTTTTGCAAATTTTGTTAAATTCTAACCAACATCTAAATCCTAACAATTTCTTTTTTTTCCTAAAAAAAACAAAAAAGAGTATTTTGAGAATTTTGACAGGATTTAAAAGAAAATTCTAACGGATGACTGAGATTGAAACTTTCTGAAAAATGGATACCTAAAATTGAGACATTTTAAAGTTTAGGTACTTTCTTTCAAAATGGATAAAAATTCAGGAATTATAAATGAAGTTCTTTCTAGTAAATAAGTGGGACATTTAAAAATTTATAATTTTTTTTTTCTGAATGTAAATAATGAGACTTTTAATTTGTAATTACTTTTACCATGATTGAGTGTCTTAATTAGAAACTATTTATTAAATTTTTACCATATTAAAGTTAAAATTTGTTTAGGAAATAACCTTTATTTTACAATTATTAAGTGTTGGCCTTAATTAAAAAGTATTTTATTAACTTTTTATTATATTAGATCCTTAATTAAAATGTTTTTTTAAATCTTAATTCTTTTATATATATATAGAGGGGTCTTAAACAACCGTCTAAGTCGCTTGAGGATCGAACCCATGCTGCCCATTTTGGGCACCCTTCACTTTGTATAGTTTAAATGGTTAAATATTTAGCAGTTTGAATAATGAACATTTATGAAGCGTTTTCAACTTTCACAACTGTTAGAAATGAGTTTTAGAAAAGTAAGTCTGAACAAACGCTCAATTCTCAACCGCCAATGATTATGATATGATAGACTAGTAGACGCACACGTACGTACGTTCAGGTTGATTATGAAATCAAAAGATCAGCCGTTGAAGAGGTCTTCGGTCAAGAAGATTGAACTTGTCCATCTTTGTTTTAATGTGGTATCATCATTCATTGAAAGTGCCATTTTGATCCGCACTCAGTTTTGGTGCGTGTATTTCAGCACGCTGTACCTCATCAATTATTAAAAAGTTTTCTTCCAACTTGTCCTTAATAGATTTATAAGAGTAATGTTCCCATAAATATTCATCTAAAAAAAAAAATCGATAAATAATTGTTCAATAAAGTTCATTAATATCAGCTCACTAGTTTACCCCATTTATCTTAATCATTGGTCTCAAATTGGAAGGTTTGAAGCGTTCTGTGACGGTCATATTCTTATTCGTGTCTCGTTTTATCCTTTTTATTGCGATCACATTTCTGAATGTTCAAGCAAAAAAATAATAGGATCGTGTCATTTATTTGATGCATTTTTTTATTTATTTATTTTCTATGCAAGAAAGGGGAAGGGAGGAGTGCAATAGCTGTATGTTTTTGAATGAAATTTTGTTGTATATATATATGAAATATGATCTTTTTTTTGCCATTCTAAGACACAACTCTTGATCACTTTGTCAATGTGGCAAGGTGGTCCCCTTGCTAGTTTTAGGGTTTTCTTTCTAAAAAAAAACAGTAAAAGTAAAAATTGCCACGTGGGCAAAGCTGGTCACGAGTTATGTTTTGGAGTGGCAATGTATCATATATCTCTCTCTCTCTCAATATATATATAATTTTTTTTTAATATTTCATTAACAAAATATTCCAAAAACAAGATACAGAGAAGGATAAAACAAAAACAAGTTAACAACTCAATAACCCAATCAAAATAGACTAAAGCTTAAAAAGTAACCCAAAAAAGTGAAAGTCCCTTAAAAATGCAACTTTTGAAAGCAACAACCTATTAAGATAGATAAAAACATAAAAATTAAGAGAACCCTTATAATCTTAGATCTAGTTCTGCTTTCAAATAAACGGAACAGACTAAGAGCATTCCCAACAGCCCATTCCTTTCCCTACTGTTATAATATGGATGTGTGATGGAGGATATGGACGTTTGATGGATAAGTGTAGTGACTCTAGGTCTATTTCATTATATGTAGTTAGGAGTCTTCCTTTAAGAAGGTTAAGATATATACAGTCTTATGCTATCATTATCTGCAGAGTTATGTTATTGCTTTCTATTAGATTAGTTTGAGTCATATGTTAATGCTTTCTAATAGATAGGTTTGAGTGGATGTTTATCCATGTTAGTTGAGTCATGAAATGAGTGTTCCGAGCTGTGGTTCAATCCTACAAGGTCATGTTGTTTATTTAAAGAGAAGAAATCATGAATAAAGATCATCAAAAGAATTAACCCAAACTTTGTGTTTGACAAAGAGTCCTAGGATCCTCTAATTCCCTACCACCAATTTCCCTAAATTAGCAAAATAAGTAAGAACAAGAAGCAGGATTCTGCTTCGTTACTAGATCCGTTAATTTGGTATTAGAGCCAAGTTCGTCTCCAATGGCCGATCCACGTATGGACAGATTGGAAGCTTAGCTTTCAAGCATCCTGACCATGCTAGAGAAGCTACTAAAGTAGAATACAAAACAGTGGCCGAGAATTCCAAAGGTGTGGAAGAAATCGACAACTTGTTATCCCAAAGCGGGAAAAATCCTGGAGACAATTCTACATCCAGAAATCGTGATAAGTCATTCCACCCTACAGAGAATAGTGGAATCGAGAAGAAATCCAATGAGCAAATGGAAGAGATAAAGCTAAAATTAGCTGAATCCTAAGTCCTAACCTCATCGCCACAAATCATGTCAACTCCACCCACAGAGACCCCCAAATTCCAACTCCACGTCCATTACGGCCCAATTTCTTTTTGAAGATCCCTTTGGCGATCTCACAAAGCTACAACAGACCAGATCTGTTAGGGAGTACCAACTATAGTTTGAGCAACTCCTAAACTAGGCTGGAAGGATGTCTATTCCTAGACGTCGACGTTCACCAACAAAAATGCAAGATCATCGAGCCAAAGGATTGTGTTTTAACTACGACGACAAGTTCATTCCAGGCCATCGAGCCCAGTTTCAGTCATGACTGAAATTGAAGAGGCTTGCTGAAGAGAAAGAAAAGTCACCTAAAGCACGTCCAAGACAAAAGCGTTTAAAATTATTGGCCCTACAAATGCAATGTGTGCAATGTCATGCAGCAACATTTTCCATAAGTTGTCCTTGAGGACAAGGATTGTTTTAAAAATGGTGGAATGTTATGATATGGATGTGTGATGGAGTATATGGACATGTGATGGATAAGTGTAGTGAGTCTAGGTCTATTTCATTATATGTAGTTATGAGTCTTTCTCTAAGAAGGTTAAGATATATGTAGTCTTATGCTATCATTATCTGCAGAGTTATGTTATTGCTTTCTATTAGGTTAGTTGTTATTGCTTTCTATTATATTAGTTTGAGTCCTATGTTAATGCTTTCTAATAGATAGGTTTGAGTGGGTGTTTATCCACGTTAGTTGAGTCATGAAAGTAGTGTTCTAAGCTGTGGTTCAATCCTACAAGATATATGGACGTGTGATGGATAAGTGTAGTAAGTCTAGGTCTATTTCATTATATGTAGTTACAAGTCTTTCTCTAAGAAGGTTAAGATATATACAGTCTTATGCTATCATTATCTGCAGAGTTATATTATTGTTTTCCATTAGGTTAGTTGTTATTGCTTTCTATTAGATTAGTTTGAGTCCTATATTAATGCTTTCTAATAGATAGGTTTGAATGGATGTTTATCCACGTTGGTTGATTCATGAAAGTAGTGCTCCGAGCTATGGTTCAATCCTACAAGGTCATATATGTTGTTTATTTAAAGAAAAGAAGTCATGAATAAAGATCATCAAAATAATTAACATAAACCTTGTGTTTGACAAAAAGTCCTAAGATCCTTTAATTTCTTACCGCTAGTTTTCCCAAATTAGCAAAATAAGCAAGAACAAGAAACAAGATTCTACAGATACCCCATTGGTTCTCTAAGCATTGAGAATGCTATAGTTTTACTCAATGTGTAGGGAACCAAAATAGCTTCCCTATTCATTATTTTAATACAAAAAAAATTTATTTCCTTTCTCATCTCTCATATTTTTACCTTTTATTGAGAATTGAGTTGGAATTTTGCAAAAAATATAAGGGTATGTACAAACTTATATTTGTAAAGAAAAAATATTTAAATGATATAAGAAAAAATAAGAGAAGCTATTCTAGAAGGGAAATGCTATAGTGTACACTGCAATCCCACCGCAATCCCACCCATCGTACGTGGACAACATTTTTTTACTTATTTTATTTCTTAAATAAAAAACAAACCAAAAATGAAACAAAACTAAATGGGCAGACAAACTGACCAAAAAGGAAAAGAAAATTCAAAACTTTCTCTCTCTCTCTGGGACTCCCTCTTTTCGACCGGCCTTCCTTCTTCACCGGTGCCGTCTCCACCAGCCGGCATCTTTCTCTCTCTCGTTCGTTCTTCACCGGCGGTAAACACACACACACACACACACTCACACACTCTCTCTCTCTCTCTCTCCCTCCTCTCCCCAACCAACCGTTCTTCTTCACTGGCGGCGTCTCCATTGGCGAGGACCTTTCCCCCAACTCAGCCAGCCGCATCTCTCTGATTGCCATCCCCACCAGTGACGGAACGAAGGTTAGGTTTTCTAATTTTTTTTTCCTTGTTTTTTTTACATAAGGCATGATCTTTTTTTCTTTTCTTTTCTTTTCTTTTTTACATTTTCTTTGTTCTGGGTTCAATTTAGTTCGTGGGTGGAAGATGAAAGAGGGTAGTGTTTGGTGATTAAGTTGACCGGCCGTCCAAGTATTTTGACTTTGAAGTCGGATCCCAAGATTCCCTCTGGAAGGCCCAGACATGCGTCCGGCCGCCCACCAGTGTCTGCATCCGTCCGAACGTCAGGGCTACATTTTCCGGATGCGATCCTTAATAAGGTAAGACATGGAGAAGAATTGCAACCGTGCTGACGTCAGGGCAATACCGTCTAGACGTGGTCCTTATTATGGTAATTACGTGCAGTAGAAGTGCAACCGTTCGGACGCTAGGGCAACATCGTCTGAACGCGGCCCTAATATGGAATCGCATGGAGCGCATTATGGAAAGCCGGTTGCACAGTTGTCCATTCGAACGGCTTCAGCTTGAGTCCGGATGCCGCCTAAAGAAATCTGTCTCAGACTTGTTTTAGGTCTACTGTGCCTATAAATAGAGGCCTCTAGGCATGTGTTCTTTACAAAATTCGGTATTGAATTCTTTATAGCTTAGAGAGTATATTTAGTGAGAAATTGTGAAGATCTGCTAGCTCTCAAGTTGTTGCCGTTGTGCTGTTACTACAAGTAAGAGACTTAGATCGGAGGCGTTCACCTTTGGTTATGTGTCAGAGTGCTAGTTATGTGTCAGACTCGATTTAGGTCTTTTTAGCCTATAAATAGAAGCCTCTAAACATGTATTATTTACAAAATTCGGTATTGAATTCTTTATAGCTTAAAGAGAGTATTTATGGAAAAATTGTGAAGATCTGCTAGCTCTCTAGCTTTCTCTAGGCAGTGTTCGGACAGTCTTCTATGCAACTAGCTTTCCATAATAAACGTAATTGCCATAAAGGACCGCGTCCGGACGGTGTTGTCCTATCATCCGGACAGATGTAGAGTGATTGCATGCAATTTCATTATCAAGGATCTTGGCGTCCGGACGGTGTTGCCCTAGCGTCCGGACGGGTGCAAGTTGTCTTCCCATTCCGTGTTTGTGAAGGAAAGCTGGAATCTTCTTGAACCCTGAAGTGTGTCCAGACGTGTTCCCATGACGCCTGGATGGATGCAACCTTGAACTATTGAGCTTCTCGACACTGGAGGGCGTCCGGATGCATGATTGGGCCGTCCGGACCGAATCTTGGGATCCGACTTCTCTGAGTTGGAATCTGCATAGAATCTTCCTTGAATATCTTGAAACACTTTTATGTAATGAATACTCTGAAATATACAGCATCCCTGACAACAACTTTAAATGATAGTGATTTTGTCAACATAATACAGCCAACACAAACTAACAAACTCCCCCTTTGGCCATTCTGGGACAAAAATCATTTGATTGGTTTAAAAATATATTCTCAGTCCAAAACAAAAAAGACTCCCCTTTTTTGTCTCAAAAGGATAAAGGGTAAACAGAGTAGAAAAATCACAACTATAAAATACTCCCATTTGTTGAATCCAAAATAAAAAAATGTTTCAAAATAAACAACAATAGAAATCAATCCTCATCATCATGAGATGGATGATGGTGCTGGAGACAGTCCTGGATATCAAGCTGGCACTACTCAACTCTACTACTGATAGAGTTGACCTTCCTTTGGATAAAGCTGACATCCCTCTGAAGAGAGCTCAATGCAGCCATAACCTGAGCAAATCCAGCGTCATAATGTGGGGGTGGAGGAGCAATTTGAGAAGAGGAAGCTCTGATAGGTAGCTCAAACTGAACTGGATGAGGCTGAGGAGCTTCATCTTGACCTTCATGCTGTTGTTGGACATTTGACTTCATAAGTGTCTGACTCCCTAGAGGATCCTGTACTCTCATCTTGGGCTCAGTAGATATGTATGTCACAACCTGGAGACAGAACTTCGTGACCAAGCATGCAAATGGAAGCCTTGTAGAGTGATTATCTCTCATCTCCATCATACGGTTGAGGATATGCTTACATAAGTAGAAAGGCATCCTCATACACAGATCATATAGAAATTGAGCCCTCTTCAAAACAAGCTCACTCTTAAGAGCTGTGGGCCATAGATTGTTCAAAACAATCTTTGCGAGCAGTCGGTGCGGTGGAGAAAAGGCACCGATCTTGATGTGAGCATGAGTGCGCTCGTCACCCTATGGATGAGTGATGAGTGCCAAATATTGTGTATTTGGACCCCTTGATTTACATAAGTTAGACCTTTAGCCTTGTTATTTTCTGATGTTTTGGTTAGTTTTTGTGTTTTTATGTTTTGTAGGTTAATAAGTGAGGAATGGCAAAATTCATGTGGAATTGCTTAGAAAATTCGGAAGTTCTGAAGAACTCGATCGATCGAACTTAAAAGTCGATCGATCGAATTTTGCCCGAAGTCAATCGATCGAATAAAAGTCGATCGATCGAAATTTTCCAGAACTTAATTTTGCAGAAGCGCGCCAGAACACCCAATCAGGAGCTTCTCCAAGACAAAAAGCTGTTCTCCCTCTGATTTTCGCAGCAGAACACGCTGGTTGCATGACCTTGGTTGTATCTAGCAAGAGAGGAACCCTAGAGGGGGTTAGAGGAGTCATTTTACATGGGTTTCTAGCCCTAATTTCCTTCTATAAAAGCCATAGCCATACCTCCTTGTTAGGAGAGTTCAGAAAACAGTAGCTAGGTTTAATTTCGTGCATTTTGTAGTGTATTCCAGTAGCTTTCCTTTTATTTTCACGGTTGTTCTTCATTTTCTTGTGGTGTTCTTAGTCATGGAAGGCTAGTAACCTCAACTAAGGTTGATGATGAAACCTTTCCAATGATGACACTCATACTCTTGTTATAATACTTGCACATTTGATGATATATCATATTTGTTATTCAAGTTCCATTCATTTAAATGCTTTATCTTTTGCAATGAATATGGTTGTTGGTAGATATAGGACATTTAATGTGTTTCAACTGATGGATACATTGTTTTATCGGTTTGAATGATGATATCCATTGTGATTTGTTCATTGAATGGATACATTGGATGATTTGATTTCAAATAGGTACTCTTTGTGATTTATCTTTGAGTTGGATTCATTCAATGGTTCTAAAATATGTGGTTGAGAAACTTGAATGACATCCTAAGCTTAATGTTATTTGGGTGTTCAAGTAGAAACCAAGAAGTGTGAGTTGTTGAATTTGGTTTGGTAGATTCATTAGCCTTAGTTCATTTTAATTTGCACATTTCATTTCATCTATTTTGTTTAGTCTTTTACTCTTAAATCAATCTTCAAACCTTTGGAACTAGGTTAAAATGAAATTGATTAAACAAGACACCAACATTTGACCATTTCCCTGTGGATTCGACCTCGCATTTGCACACACTATATTGCAAACGATTCATGCGCTTGCGAGTACTCATTAAAACACACATCAATGAGCATCAAAATAATCCCTAATCTGCTCTATGCTAGGAGGTTCAATAACCTCTGAGAATGGATTGGCAGAAATAGGCTGTATTGGAACACCAATGATGGTACTAATGGCCTGAAGATCAATCTAAATTGTATGCCCTTGAACAGTGGTCTGAAGTATGATCACATGGTCATCATCCTGAACAATCTCTAGACACCCGTAAAACTCACGTACAAGCCTGGGATATAGAGGACATGCACAGGTGTACAGGTATCCCCAATGATTTGCCTCGATAATCTCAGCAATGAAATCCAGTAGAGACCTCATAATATCAGCTCTGAGTACATTCCTCTTGGTGAGCGCTTGCCTGTTTGCCACTTTAGCCATAGTGGCAGCCCGTCCTTCCTCTGTCCTCTGTCCTCTATCGAACTCTATGCTGGGAGCTGCTAGCAGACATAGTTCTACAAAAATTTACCCAAATAGTTGCCAAAAAAAATAACACCAACGAAATTAGATTTTATTAGTCCCAAAATAATTTTGGCATTATAATGGCAGTAAATTGGATGCCCAAAAAAAATTACACATGAAAAATAGCAATCCAACAATATAAAATTAAACCAACCCCAGCAACAAAAAATATAAGCAAATCCATGCATTATTTATCTCAACAAAATATTCCAAAGGAGTCCTAAAAGTCTAACAGTTAAAATAAACTGAAAAGATTATAAAAGATAGAGCATAATACCTAGAATGGAGAGAAAAATGCACAAAGAGACAAAAGAGGACAAAAACTCTTGAGAAAGCACGAGAAATTTGCACAAAACCACAAAAATACTCAAGAGAAAAAGAGTAAAAGTGAAAGACTTATGCGGCGCAAGGGGAAAAGAATGAGGTTTTGAAACCTGTATGTGTAATACCCTAGATTTTAAAACAGGGCGCCTTAAATAGAATTTAAGACCTGTGGTGATCAAACTCATATATATAATATGACGGTTCGAAAAATATGGTCATTGAAAAAAAAATGATTGTTAAAAAATATAACAGTTGGAAAAATAAGATCCTAAGAAAAGAAAAATGTTTGAAAATATGAGTATTGATAAGAATATAATAAAAATAATTTAAATTTAATATTTAAAGAAAGTAGAAAAGAGAATAGACAATATATCCAGTTGACGTATATTGAAAAAGTACTAGTCATGGTAAAGAATTGCATTTTTTTTAGTTAGCTATTTTATCTAGCTTTGCTAGAGATGCTCTTTACATGCCATTTAGTGCATTTTTATTATTATAATACTAAGTAAGGTAAAACGCTATTGCTGGACTGTACGTATGGGCACCCTTTCACTTTGTATAGTGTGAATAATTAAATATTTAGCAGTTTGAATAATGAACATTTATGAAGCGTTTTCAACGTTCACAACTGTTAGAAATGAGTTTTAGAAAAGTAAGTCTGAACAAACGCTCAATTCTCAACCGCCATTGATTATGATATGATAGAATAAGAGACGCACGCGGACGTACGTTCAGGTTGATTATGAAATCAAAAGATCAGCCGTTGAAGAGGTCTTCGGTCGAGAAGACTAAACTTGTCCATCTTTGTTTTAGTTTGGTATCCATCTTTCATTGAAAGTGCCATTTCGATCCTCACTCAGTTTTGGCGCGTGTATTTCAGCACGCTGTACCTCATTAATTCATTGAAAGCTTTCCTCCATCTTGCCCTTAATAGATTTATAAGAGTAATGTTCCCATAAATATTCATCTAAAAAAAAAAATCGATAAATAGTTGTCCAATAAAGTTCATTAATATCAGCTCAGCTCACTAGGTTACCCCATTTAACTGAATCATTGGTCTCAAATTGGAAGGTTTGAAGCATTTCGTGAGGATGATATTTCTATTCGCACCTCATTTTATTGTGTTTATTGACGGTCACGTTTTTGAGTGTTCATGACAAAAACAATAGCACCGTATCATTTATTTGATGTATTTTTTTTTTAATTTATTCTTTTTTTCTACGCAAGAAAGAGGAAGGGAGGAGTGCAATAGCCCTACGTTTTTTAATGAAATTTTGTTGATATATATATATATATATATATATATAATATTTTTTAATATTTCATAAACAATTTCCAAAAACAAGATACAGAAAAGACTAAAACAAAAACAAGTTAACAATTTAATAACCCAATCAAAATAGACTAAAGTTTAAAAAGAAACCCAAAAAAGTGAAAGTCACCTAAAATTGCAACTTTTGAAAGCAACAACCTATTAAGATAGATAAAACCATAAAAATCAAGAGAACCCTTATAATCTTAGATCTAGTTCAGCTTTCAAAGAAATAGAATAGACTAAAAGCATTCTCAACAGCCAATTACGTACCTTCCCTACATATAGAGAAAATTTCAAAAAAAAAAAAAAAATCACAAAAACCACCAAAAGCAGATACCTCATCGATTCCCTAAACATTGAAAATGCTACGTACAGTTTTACTCAATGTGTAAGGAAGTAAAAGAGCTTTCCTATTTACTATTTTAATACAAAATATTTTTATTTCCTTTCTCATCTTTCATCTTTTTACTTTCTATTGAGAATTGTGATGAAATTTTACAAAAAATATAAAGGTATGTAAAAACTTATATTTGTAATGAAAAAATATTTAATTGATATAAAAAAAGATAAGAGAAACTATTATATAATGTATTTGAATAAAAAAGTTTAAAAAAAAAAAAAAAAAAAAAAAAGGTTGCAGTGAATACTATAATAAATAGAAACTCAAGTTGTTGCATACGTTAAAGGCGGTTGTAATCCTGAAAGTCAGAAATGGAAGCTACACTTTGGCGACGCGGCAGCTCTAAATAGTATATATGTCGGTAATGTCACTGTACGGGGGCCAACCAAAGCTTGAAAATTACACGAGCTGAATTGGTTGACCCAAAAGGCGATTGCAAGCCTCTATCAACAGAGGCGCGTGGGTGGGGCATGGCTTCGATGTTGAGACTGATATTATAATATATAATAAAATTGTGGACAACCCAGTGGATGAGGAGAAGGCAGGATTTATATATTCAGGAAATGCATGGAGTCAGATGACAAGCCGTCAGTCTGGTGGATAGCGCTCCATCGATCAAGATCATACATGGTGGGATCAAGATCATCACCAGTTTTAGTCTTTGCTCTTTATGCTGCCTGCATCTTTGGCCTGCCTGAGCTTGCTCAAGCTCAAAATGAAACCAACGCTGTCACAGATCCTGCTGAAGGTATCTCTCTCTCTCTATTACTATTTACTTATCCAGAAAGAAAGAAAAAAAGAAGGAAGAAAACCCTGATAGACCTTCAGATGCCACAAAATAAAATATGACCAAAATCTTAATTATGAAATGATTATTCTCTATTTTAAAAAAAAAAAAAATGGAAAGAATCCTATTCCTAAGAAAACCGCCTGTTTTTTGCCTTAATTTCTCTGGTTCCAACTTCCAATGCAAAGAGTCATTGTATCCTTAAAATTATGTTCTTCGTCGTCTTTAATTTAATTTCCTTTGAGAGAGAAAAAATGACAGAGAGAATTAATTAAACAGCGTTTTGTGGCCTTAAGTGACTAGAAAATTGAAGGAACTTAAGCATAATCTGGGTAAGTGTTTAAAAAATTGTCGTCTAGATTTGGATAAACTTTCGAGAAATTGCTCTCGTGACAAAAAAAAAAAAAAAAAAAAATTGACAGGTTAAGGTTAGTAGATACCAGTTAATTTTAAATGTTTTATACGACCAGTTAAGTCAACCGTACAAACAAGCTTTAGAATAAAATACAGGTTAGTTAATTGGTTGAGGTGTATTATTTGTATACACTTTGTACATATATTTATGAAAAATGTTACAATTACAACTCTCACCCAACTATTGCACAACCCCAAGGCACATTGGAGTGAGACTCATTGTGTGGGCCCCACCCCAATGTGCCTTGGGGTTGTGCAATAGTTGGGTGGGGGTTGTGAATGTATCAAGCTCCTATATTTATATTTGATGTAAAACTCATACACAGGATATATGGGTCCTACATGCATATATTCCACATTAAATATGTATTGAATGTATGTACAAAATGTGTAGAAAAAAATGTGTACATATATGATTTGCCTAGTTGGTTATTAACACTGTCAACTGGTTTCGTTGTGGTTTATGCTCCGTTTGTTTCGGCGTAAAATAGTTTCTGAAAAATGATTTCGGCATTTTCCTATGTTTGGTGGTGGCGAAAATAATAGTCAACCCTAAAATGATTTCCGTTTGACAAAAAATGCTTAGTTAATTTCGGAAAATGATT
This sequence comes from Alnus rubra, assembly GCA_028654335.1. NCBI lineage: Eukaryota > Viridiplantae > Streptophyta > Magnoliopsida > Fagales > Betulaceae > Alnus > Alnus rubra. The sequence goes on along the minus strand of JAJPGS010001738.1, from coordinate 1,313,542 downwards.
TACGTTTTTCCCTAAACAGTAGATGCAGTCGACCTTCACGCTCAAATAGTCGACCATCACCAGATTCCGGCATCGGTTGGTGTTGGAATCTGAAAATTTCTACTAGAATTCGGCAACGTCCGGCTGCCGTCACTAGATTCCGGCCAATACAGTTGGAGTCCGACCAGAGTTTGGCCAAATTAACGGGCTGGATTCCGGCCAATACAACTGGAGTCAAGCTGTATTAGGTCAGATTCCGACTGGATCTGGCCGAGATCCGGCTAGTTCTGGTCAGAATCTAGCCAGATTCAGGCCATACAGCTGTAGTTCGACCGTATTAGGCTAGATTCCGACTGGAATTTGGTCAATCTGTACAACCAGAATCCGCCTGTATTAGGTCAGATTTCGGCGAATTTGGCTTGAATCTTGCTCGCTGAAATCCGGCGACGGCGACTAGACGTTGTAGGATTTTATTTTTCGTCATTGAAAATTTTCTCGTGCAAGCCAAACGCCAAAAGATATTTTCGAAAAAATCTTTTATTGAAAAATAATTTCGTCTAAAATATTTTACGATACAAATCATTTTACTTCGAAACAATCAGAGCATTAATCGGGTCTTCAATTTCAACCCAAATCAATCAAAGCCCTTCCCAGTTCCGTCTCTCTTAGTAATTATTCCTTTCTTGTCTGATGTCCACACAACCAATCCATGCACCCCACCCCTACACAGCCGTCAATCGTCTGACCCCCACCTTGACAACTTAGGGGCTGATCAATAGATTCAATACAAGCAAATCGAACAAATACTTTATTATTATTATTATTATTCAAGGATTCAGCTTCAGTGCTGTAGTTTAAAACTATAGCACATCTGTTGTAGAAAATAAAGGGCCCAAATTTATTTTTCCAAAACACTCCGTTTCATTTATGCAAACAAAACTGAAAAATAAAACAGGTAGAAAACGTATGTTTAAGGAAGGAGGAACGAGGAACGTCTATTTTGACTCGATCGAGTTCCCCACTCACTTACCTTACAATCCCCGCAGCCACCATCCCACCTCTATCTTCTTCTTTTTCTTTTTTGTCAATTTTTGTTTCGAAAATTTGTTGATAATAAAAAGGGATAATTGCATCATTGGTCTCTGTGATTGGCTCTAATTATAAATCACTCATTGTGGTAACAAAATTAAATGGGGGATCCATCTGGTAAACCATAATAACAAATAGGTTCCTGAACATGTTTTCCGTCAGCCATTTTAACAGTTGTCGTTACCCCGTCACGTCAGAACCAATCAGAGGCCGACACGTGTAATTTTTTATAAAAAAATATTAATAAAAATTTTTTATTTCACGTCATTTTTTCCACAATCACACGTGTCATTTCTTTCACCTCAACTACTTTCTACGGTTTTCTTTTCTTTTTTTTCCCCAAACTTAACCCCCCCTTTCTTCCTCCTCCCATCCTCACGTGTTGATGGCCACTATGTCTCTGCTCTACACCATTGGTCCCTGCCTAGCGCCTCAATCATCTTTGCGCCCAGGTCGTACATTGTCTCCATCTCCGTGGACTTCAGGGTTAGCTTATCGGTCTTAGAGGCTGCTTCGGCGACGGCGGGGAGGTCGATCTGGATCTCCACGACCTCTCCCTCGATGACCTCGGTCTCCTCCTTGATGCTCACGTCGATGGCCTTACGGAAGGCCTGGGTTAGGGCTTCGGTCTTCAACATCTCTAGCGAGAAGAGCTCGCTGCCGGCGAGCATGGCGAACGGGGTCTCCTGGCCAAGCGACTTGGCCAGGCCCATGGCGATGGCGGTCTTGCCGATTCCGGGCTAACCCGCCAGGAGGACCGCTCGACCAACGATCTTGCACTCTATCCGGGTTAGGTCTCGGCTCTCTGAGAGTTTCATCTTCGCTATGGCTTTTCCGTATAACGGTGGCGGTGGGAGACTAGTGGTACGAGAGGGAAATAGAGCGCGTTGGTTTTAGGGGTTTTCTAGATTTTGAATGTGAAGCCAATCTTTCTTTCTTCTCTTTTTGGTACACTGAGTTGGCCACTACGCTAGAAAGTGTTAAATCAAAAATTTGTATTAAATTTTTTTTTAAAAAAATTACACGTGTCGGCCTCTGATTGGTTTTGATGTGGTGGGGTAATGGCGACTGTTAAAATGGCGGACGGAAAACACGTTCAAGGACCTATTTGTTATTATGGTTTATCAGAGTGATTCCCCATTTAATTTTGTTATCATAGGGAATGATTTGCAATTAGAGCCAACCACAAAAACTAATGGTGTAATTTTTCCTAATAAAAATGATGGGCCATGAAGAAGCTGACGTGCATGAATCCCGAGAAGAAATGGAATCTTGGTCCTCGACGAGCCATCCAACGGCCGATCTTCCTCCGATGATCTGCTACTATCGTCTGCATCGTCTTCCTTCATAGACCGTCAGAGCCCTAAATCTTCCTTCAACGGCTTCCTAGACCCAGCGTCCTACGCCGAAGCAATCTTCACCTCCTTCGATTTCTCATCCACTGGCCATGATTAAAGCCCCCGACTTTCCTCCAACTCCAACACTCAGAGCTTCGATTACCTACACATCTCAGTCTCGGACCCGCAAAATGAGCAGGAGCTATCGAATTCGCTAGTCCCAGGTGGGGAAGAGAGAGAGAGAGAGGCAAAGACAGATTAAGCCTCGGTACCGTACCGAAAGGGTCTCTGGGTTTGATGGCTGTTTGATGTACATCCACTCTCTCTCTCTCCAATTATTTTATTTTTTCTCAAAACATTCAACTCCTGAATGAAACCAGTGTGATTTTCAGCGTCAGTTTAAGCTTATCACCCAACCCATAAAAATGCACCTCCACCCAACCCAACCCCTCAAGTCTCTGTCTTTTTTGCCAACGACCCAATGATCCATTTCCTCAGCTTAGTAGTTTTGTGAGCTTTGGTGGGCTTTTCTAAATGGATTTTAGGGTGTTAAGTTTGGATGGGTTAATGGGTTTAGACGCTGGTTTTTCTTCTCTTGCTTCAAATCCTGAGACAAAGCAGAAATGGTACAGAGCTGGGTTCCTCAAGCAAGAGAGATCTGCTGGCACCCTTGAAGATGACTGGAGGAGCTCAAAGATGGGCAAGACTGATGATTTCTCTGCCTCCCCACCTCCTCAAACGGCATCAAGTAGACGTTTTTTTTTTTTTTTTTTAACAAAGTGCCATCTTCATTGCTGAACAACCACCCAAATGGGTAATACAATCAAGAAACACATACAAAGAAACACGGCACCACATACAAAGCTACAAGCGCCCAAAGGCGAAGAACAGCAAAGCCTGAAGGCCATAGGAGTGATTAGAGAAAAAGATTCTCTACCCAAAAAGCTAGAAAACCTAGCTTAAAGCAGTTACCACTACAGTAGACTGTGAATCAAAGACAAGAATATACATCCAATACAAACAGAAAACCCCCCGGAAACAAGAACCGCAAGAACCGCCGCCGGAGACTGCGCGTGTAGAACACGCACCTTCTCCGAGAACCTCCCTTGCGCCAGACGACCTTCAGGAGTTCGGATCGTCACCGTCCAAGACCGGAGAAGCAAACGGTGACCCACACGCACAAGACCAGGGAAAGAAAACCCTGGCGCGTGTTGGTCACGTGCCGAACAGGAGCGAACCACACGGACTCACCGAATGAACATCATGACCGAAGAAGGCCGGCAACCGCAATAAAAAGGTCTTTGTCAAAGAAATTCTAGCCGAGTCTTGTAGATCTAGCTTTGACAACATCTCTGTCGGAACCACCAACACCCGCCATTCATCACGGACCTGGACCAGAAAATCTTCTATTTGCACCAACATTCAACAACAAAACAAAAAAAAAACCAACAATCACCACCGGGAGGATAAAAACCACCACTGGAAACTAGCCAGGGGGACAAAACCCACCACTGGAAACAAGTTAGGGGGACAAAAAACCACCCTAGCCTTCGGAGGCTAGGGGAAGAACAACGCCGAGAGGGGGAGGCGTGAGGCCTCCCCCCTGGCGAACGCATCTCACACTGAGCTCTCTCTCTCTAGAAACTTCAGAGAGAGAAAAGAGAAAGGAAATTTATTTTTTGATGAACACCAAGTAGACGTTTTCTTTTGTTTGCATAAGTGAAACAGAGTGTTTTGAGAAAATAAATTTGGGCCCTTTATTTTCTACAGCAGATGTGCTGTAGTTTTAAACTACAGCACTAAAGCCGGATCCTGATCTGCTGGTACCTTTGAAGATGATTGGAGGAGCTCAAAGCTGGCCAAGACTGATGATTTCTCTGCCTCCCCACCTCCTCAAACAGCGTCAAGTAGACATTTTCTTGTGTTTGCATTAGTGAAACAGAGTTTTTTGAGAAAATAAATCTGGGCCCTTTATTTTCTACAGCAAATGTGCTGATGTAGTTTAGCACAGAAGCCGGATCCATTATTCAAACTCATCTCCTCTCTCCCACTTGCAAACAACTTGCACCGAGAAAGTGATCCCTTTGGCCTTTGCATGAGTGGATGTCAGCTGTAGCTTGGTGAAAGTTATGAAATTTTCTACAATGTACAAATAGCAATTTTAAATATCCTCTTTTTATTTATTTATTTATTAAAGTTGACGTGGTTTAAATTGGATCAAAATTTAATAATACTTTATCCCGAATTACAATAATAATTTTAAAAGTAACATCAATTTAAAAAAAATAATAATAATAATTTATATTGTTATTGGGTTTTATTATTATCTTGTTTTTTGCTTTTTTAAGTTAGTTCTCATAGTTTTCCTGTTGCATGTTCAAGAATTGCTAGTTTTTATGGCATTTTTAGCTTAAATCTACCTTCTTTTAGTTTTTTAGTAAGCTTCATTGTAAAGAGAGGTTCTTTAATGTTTGTCCTTGTATTCTTTGTATTTGTTTTGGTAACTGCTTCTAAGTTAATTTCTAACTTTGTGTTTAAAAAGTCTTTTTGATCACTATAATTTGGACTTTGGGGTTTTCTAATGAGGATGGAATTCCTGTTAAAAAAAAAAAAGAGTAATGATTCAATGCTACTCAAAGATACAACTTTTCACCATCTTACCTATGTGGCAAGATGGTCCCTCACTACTTTTTGAGTTTTTTTATTTTTTAAAAATAAATTAAGGTGGGGGATGACCTTGCCACATAGGCAAGGTGGTGAAAAGTTGTATATTTAGGTGGTAGTGAATCATTACTAAAAAAAAATGGTCATGTCTTTGTTTGAAGCGTGTGATTTGCCACATTAACTTAAAAAAATAAAAAGATAATTCCTATCCTTACATATCAAAAAGGCCGTACGTGTCTTTGTTTGAAACGTGTGAGTTGCTTACTGCCACGCCTGCAATTGTTGGTCAACTTTATGCTACACCTAATCAAGAGGGAGAGGGTAAATGATATATATATATATTATATTATATATATATATTATATATATATATATATATAGAGTAATGTTATAAAATATATTTTATTTCACAACTTAAAATGCAGATGTGGTAGTACATACTAATTTTTAAATTAATTCTTGTTAAAAAAATTTAAAAATTAATTAGAATTGATACATAACATTGCAAAATAATTATGTGTATGCTAGTTAGTAATATATGTATCTCTTCTTCAAGCTAACACTCGTATTCATCATATGAAAATGTCTTTTAACATGGGTGTCAGTTTAGGTGAGTTAAATGTAATTTTCATATTGCATAAAAGAAAAAAGAAAAAAAAAAGAGAGTGTAATTTCCTCTTGATAGGCCACCAACATTAGCATTTTATTTTTTATTTTATTTTATTTTTAATTTTTCTTTAAAAAACAAAAAAAAAAAAAAAAACTCAGAATGTGTTCTAGCTAAAGTTTTGTTTGTGGATTTGGTAGTTTTGGACTATCATAATTCATATACATTAGGGTTGTACGCGGTTGCGTTTTGTGGTTGTTGTCTTTAATCACTAATCACAACTGCCTTAAGTGGTTATTGAATCCTTGTAACCGTAATCGGTCTGCCTTATGTGGTTAGCCATTTTCAAATAACCGCCAGTTAGATGTTATTAAAATTTATAACCGCACTGCATAACCGCTTTTAAAAAATTGGTCTATTTTAGTATTTTAGGCATTTATTGAGCCTATTTTTAGGGCATATTTTCGATGATTTTAGACATTTTTTAGATAAGTAGAATGCTTCAAAATATAACAAAGCTCAATAATTATTTTTACAAATAAAGATAAATTTTATTAAATTCAAACAGAAACCACATATCAAACGCATCAAAACAACGCCTTTTCGTATATTATTATTATTATTATTTTATAGATATATATAGGAGGAGATAATTAACGGTTATTAACTGTCTTTGCGTACTCCAAAACTCACTTACCGTTTCACTTTAAGCGATTAACTGTTTTTTTTTTTCACTTTAAGTGGTTTATGCAGTTAGCTGTTATTAACAACTTTTTTTTTTTTTTTTTGTGTGTGAAAAATTATTAACGGCTTGATAAATATGTTTGTACACCCCTGAATTATATCCTAACTAGGTGAGATTTCTTTTTAGTGCAATCATGACCGTCGGTATTTGTTTTCCACGCTAATCTGAATGATGTATAATTGTGAATTTGATTGCAGCAAGGGTTTTGAATTCAATATTTCAAAAATGGGGAATCTCAGCACCATTAGACCAATGGAATATAAGTGGGCAACCATGCAGCGGAGCGGCCATCGACTCTCTCCCCATCGATGATAAAGATCACAATCCCTTTATCAAATGCGACTGTTCATATAACAATGACACTACTTGTCACATTACGGCTCTGTACGTACTTTTCTCTTACCTGTTTTCGCTCTCTCTCTCTCTGTTTCTATTCCATTCCATTTTTGCTTAAAATTACATTTTTATACATAAAAACGAAAACCTGAAGTGCTTCGTGTTCGTGCTTGGATAACTGTTTCTCTTCTCTATATATATGGGGTCTATTGATCGTTTCACCCATTCAATTGGGTCGCATCAATTTTATTGGTCATGGTAAAAATACGTTAAAAAAAGAAGAAGAAGAAAAAAAGATTTGCATGACATTTGTTCGATATTATGTCTGGCTGGTACTGTAAAGGTCCAAGGTAAGCCCCTATAACACATTTGATGGAAGATTACCTCGGCCATCTTTTCTGGAGCACCTCCTACCTTCATATTTCTTGCTACTCCATTCTATTATAGTAGTAACAGAATAAATAAATAAAAACTAGTTGACAACAAAGACTTTGAAAACAATAAAAAACAAAATAGATTTTTATCTTTCAAATTTAGGTCACAAAACAATGAATATTTTACCCAATTTTCAATGAGAAAAAAAAAAAAGGTTTGGAAACAGAAGGCCATGTGGCACAGAAGTAACATATCAACAAATTTTTTTAAATTTTAAATTTTAAATTTTAATTTTATTTTATTTTATTTTATTTTATTTTATTTTTTTTTAAGTTTGATTTTATTATAATATATATATATATATATATATAATTGAAATGATATTTTTACATCTAGTATACATTTCTTGTACATCTCATTTTTAAATCTTCCTTTAAATTTATAGAACCCACATTAAGCCCCACAAATTTAATGTGAGATTTGAAACTTGGTAATTGGGTATAGATATATCGATCATTTATATTTCTAAAATTGCTAATATGGCACTTCTTTTGCCATATAGCCGTTTGTTGTCACATATCTTTTTATTTTACTTTTTATGAAATTTTTAGCAAAAATATGTCCTATCATGGCCGTTGCAACGATGGCTATTCTATATAACTTACTCCAAACGGATCTTCCAATGGTTGGATTTGTTGCTTACCTTAGAGCACACGTCATTCAATGCACTATATTATAAACTAGATCTCTTCTTCATCACCTAGGAGGCTATACTAGAGTCTCCTTATAATTTTCAAATTTCAAATTTGAGGGATAGTGATGGTTACTCTAGAGATTATGGATGTAGAGAGATGAACAATATTCTGAATGCTATTCTAAAACGTATATTCAGTTAAAACAAACATAGAGTTTCTTTATTGGAGTCCTAAGAAGGGAGAAGTTCTTGTAGAGAAAAATTTTAGCAACTCAAAATAGTAGCTTATTATAATCTATGGTAGTTGGTAGTTATCAAATAACCACTTCACCCACTATTATGTCAAATAGAAATAAAATTCCACTAATCCATGTGGACTCTATGGGTCAAATTAATTTCCAATATCTCCCACTCATTCATATTGGGTACCATATCCATAAACTGTGAAAGAACTCAAGGAATGATTCTAACCCCAATAAAAGGCAATCAAGCAATAATTATCATTGTAATAAAGTTACTTTGAAAACTAAATCATACAAACACACAATCACAACACAGATTTTTTGGTTACGAAGTGAAAAAGCCCTTTGAACACATCAAATGTTTAAAAACCACTCTAAAGGAATCAAAATCGGGAAATCACTATAGAGAAGATCCGGATTACAAGATAAGAGAAAACTTACAACCCTTTGTTATATCCTATTTCTTGTAATACAAGTAGCCACCTGTTAGCCTCTAAGCCCTCCAATCTTCTTACAGTGCATCTCCTTATCGATCTTTCAGTAGTCTCTTCTTCAGACAATATTTTGTGTATGGTTTGTTGGTTAAAACTCAAGAACACTTCAAGTGTGAGCAAAGCTCAAAGCTTTTAGAATATCCACACTTGGTCACACTCTTTTGGTGATGGAAAATGAATCTAGAAACTCCCTAGGATCATCCTACGCACTCTTACCAAATACCCAAGAACCCCTTTAGAGCTTATGAAAATCTCCAGGAAAAATGTCTCTTCAAGCTTTTTTTGAATGAGCTAAAAATCTAATTTTTATCAACTGTTTTGCATGCTGCTGTTAGAGCATTCACAGTGGGTTATGTAAAATCCACTGTAAATCTACAATAGATAACAAAACCACAAAAATGCTCCTCCATTCGATTCTCTACGTCATATCCAAAATACATTTGATGGAGATCTGGGAACAGTGCAATGCTACATGAGGCGTTGCACTGTTCACACATGTATGAATATTTTATGATTAGAAGTCTGCCCATCTCTCTCTCATTTTCTTCTTTCTCTTCCTCTTTTTTATTCCTTTTCCTTTCCCTACCGACGCCGACCTTTACCTCTCCATCATCTTCATTGAACGGTTGAAGCATCTTTTGCCGGATTGGTCAAACGGTGGGTAGTGTGAAAATGGGTATTTTTAGAGATTGGTGCGGAGAGATCGACACCCTAGATCGGTCATGGGGCGGTCGTGTAGTTGATTTTGATTCACCGTGGGTTGATTTTGATTTTGACTTTTCGGTGGGTTGATTTTGATTTTGATTCACCAGTTGGTTGATTATGGTGTGGTGAATTATGGTGTCTATGTGATAATTCTGCATTTTCTCTGTGTTTGATGTTTTCGAGTTTTGAAGCTTGAGCTGGTGAAGGTCGACTGAGTTGAAAGTGGTTGAAAACTTGAAAGTGCAGGTCATTTGTTTGATTTAATGCCTGTGAGAGATGATTTCGGGTTTGTGGAGAGGAGTGTATATGAGGTTTTAACAAAAATAATATTAAAAATGATTATTTTAATAAAATAGATAGAAATTTAGATAATCGGTTGGAGTGTAGTTTTAAAAGTAGTTAGCTAAATTAGCAAAAAGTGGATTTTGGTTATCTAGAATAGATTGAAATTTAGGAGCTTGTTTGGCAAATAGTTGTAATTATAGAATATTTATTTGAATAGTAGTAAAAATGGATTGATGTGATATAAAGTATAAAAAAGTTTGAAATTGTTTTATAAAAAAGTGAAAATTTTTTGTTTTGTAGTGAATTTTTTTATTTGAATAATAATAAAAAGTTATTAATGTGATATAAAAAGTGAAAAAAAAAGAATGTTTTTTATTTGACATTTTTGAAAAAAGGAAAAAAAAAATAGAGGAGTGAGAGTGGTTTGCCAATCACCCTCCAAGATCATCCATTGTGAATGCTTTTAGAACAAAAAACACTTGGGGTTCATCGGTTGCTTTCTAACACTTGTCAGTTTCTTAGTCTCCCGCTAGAACGAGCTTCTGACAAGATCTTACAAAAGCTCATGGAGAGTCAACTGCAGCTCGATGTTCGAACGTGCTTCTGATGCCTTTCTGACGGAGGATGGCAGAGAGGTTGAATCGTCTTCCAGTGGTGTGCCATTAGAACATGCAGCTCTGATTCCGTTTGAACGGAGGAAGGCAGTAAGAAATCTTCTTCTTGTCATAGGCGTTCCGTTAGAATGGATTTCCAACGTCCTTCTAACAGGGGAAGGCAAAGAGGACTCTTCTTCCACCAAGCAGCTGCCATTTGAACGGCCTTCTCATGTGCTTCTAACGTGGGATCACAAAAACTCCAATAATAACTCAAAACGAACCCAAAACACTTGGAAAATATCCACAAGGTTTTCTGCACCGAATATGACCAATATTCTACTAACTTACAAACTGTTTCCTCCTGATAGCTCATCTAATCATCTCCTCCTAGGGGCAGAGCCAACGGGGGTTTGCCCCTTCTGACCTGCCTAAAACTGATCAAGTAGAGTTTCCTTAGTTGCCCACCCTTAGTCACTCACTCATTTCCAATGTCTCCGCTGAAACATAATTGCAACAAATTTAATCAGTGAATAGAGGCGACTTCTCTTGATAAGAAGATAGCAATCCTAATAACCAACACAAGGAGTTGAGGTTTTATTTTAGAATTACTGGTGACCCTCATCGAAGGCCGGGGGAGGAGCATCTGTGTTGTTGTAGTGAGCGACGACGAGCATGTCGAAGCACAACACCGCCATCTGAACTATGCTTTTTCTTGAATACAGAGAAAACCCATAAATCTAAAATTGTATCTAAAGCTAAAAAACCGACCCACTTAAATTATCCGAGAAATCTAAGAGAGAGAGAGAGAGCCTGAGCGTGTTGGGCAAGTGATCATGATGTGGCCAAGCTTTCATGGTTGAAAGGGAGTAGAAGACGGCCACGTGGGTGGGGATGACCTTTCTCTCCATCTCTATATATTGATTAGCTAGTTGGAGTTGTGTGCTTGTCTTTTGGGACGAGATGTAGCTAGACGCTGAAAAGGGTTTGGTCCTCGGTGGGCTGTAAGTTGGAAAAACTCGGTGCACTAGGGGTGGTGTGTATGGTTTTGCTGGAAACATATAAAAGGGTCGTACACAAATGTCATAAAGGATTAGTACATTCCCGGTAGCTTTTCAACCATTTTTCTTAAATATAGGAAACAAAACTACTTTTTACTTTCCTATCAAAATACACTCTACAACAGCTTCCTTTCATTTTTCTTTTATACAATTAAAATATTATTTTTTTAACTTTTACTTTAATTAAAAGTAGGAAAATGAAAATAAAGTAGGAGAGAGAATATTTTTTTTACTTTTACTTCAATTAAAAGTAGGAAAGAGAAATAAAGTCTTTCCTTAACTACATGTTTCCTTGATGATTTGATTGTATACAAGATTCTATTTATAGAGAAAAGAGTAGGAACGTTACACATCATTTCAACTTATACGTTAACAACAATAAATTTAATTTACACATACCATCTTATACATCTTATTTCTTGGGTTCTTGTAACTCTTATCTCAATACTTACCCCTTCCTGATAGGGTTTTCGTGTTCTCGAAAGAACCTCTGGTGCAACACCGGTGCCCCGATATGGACAAACTAGCGATCGGGTTTGACCCCGGGTAGCCCACGCTGGTAACAATGTCGTATGGTCATGACCACCATGTGTACATAGCTGTGCTGGTCCACACAAGTCTAAGAGGGGCTTTAGCCTAAAGTGCTCCGCTTATGTGGGAAGTGGCTTGGTAACTTTTGGGGTTGAAAGTGCCCGCATGAGTTGGGCTTTGGTATATTGGGACTTAAGTTTAAGCATTTCTCACCATGTCTTATAGTGCATCCTTTTATTAGTGTAATTTTTCCCAAATTTGTTTTTGCTTGTGGAAGTAGATTTTTATGCTGAACTACGTAAATAATTTATTTTGAGTGTGATTAATTTATTTCTTTTCCTTCTTCTCTACTAGGTTGTCATCCAAAATTTTATTTTGTTATAATAAACTAGTATCAAAACTTTTTGCTGTCACAATAGTTACTAATATTATTGAGCCGGCATTCATCTACCACCTTAGATTAAACTTACAATTTTGAACTTCAACAAATTAAATTCACATCAAATGTGAGCAATTTCAATACAAAATTGAAGTCCAATCCTTCCGTATGATAATCCACTTTTTGGTTTTAAATACCCTTGAAAAGTTCAGTAAAATTATGTTAAGCGACCGACAGATAGTTTATGTAATGGCAGATAACTTACACTTCAAAGTATCTTGAACATCTTGCACGTATGAATCTTCCATTTTTTTGATTGCTTGTTTTTTTTTAATTTTATTTTCTTTGCAGGAAGGTTTATGCCTTGAATGTTGTCGGTGTAATCCTAGAAGAGCTATGGACTCTTACATTCCTCACCAATCTGTATGGTTTCTTCTTTATATGTTTGTTTACTTGGGTTTTGTATGAGTTTTGGTTTCCTTCTTTCTTATGTAAGCTAGGATTGAACTTACACCTTGAATTCATGGTGCACAATATCAACGAATTGAAATTTATGCTAGATGCGTTGTGCTAGTTTTCCACAATGGTCCATTTGCATTAGGCACTGTTAAATATGCTAAGTTTCCTCCATTTCTTACAGGAAATTGGGCCAAAATTACTTGACAGGTAACCTGTCCGCATCCATCCGCAATCTAACTCGCATGCAATACTTGTAAGCTCATCTTACTTTGATTTGAAACTACTAGGACATAGTACATTAATATTATTTATCTTTTCCTGTTTTTCTGATGTTTAATGCATTAGGGATCTTGGCATTAATGCATTATCAGGGGAGCTTCCAAAGGAACTTGGAGAGCTTACCAATTTAAAATCATTGTAAGTCATACTCATTGTCAATTTCCTAATTCATCTATGTGGCGTATTGGTGTTGTTGCTTTTCTACAGATATTTGTGATCTTAAAATGAGACTCATTTCTTCCTGTTGCATTTATCTTTATATGGTAGTACGTTTAAAGAGGTGTTTTCACAACATAATTTAAAGAGGTGTTTTCACAAAATAGCATGTCTGTTCTGTTGCTTTCTGCATTTCATATACCTTATCTTGATTATCTGACCCTAAAGAGAATAAACTCCTTCGCTTATAATTCATTTATTGTTTCACTTGTTAAATTTGCAGGTCATTTGCATCAAACAACTTCTCGGGCTCTCTGCCATCTGAGCTTGGGAATTTAGTGAATCTAGAACAAATGTAAGTTCTAGTACAATGCTGAACTTCTTTTTTCACTGTAAGTCCGCAAAAACATTAGATTGCAATTTGTTGTAGGCAATGAAGACTTTGTAAATGGTTCTAATAAAGCTACTACTCTGAGGCTCAACATTATAAGAACTTTGTGACAGCCAATCTTATAATATGCCATATTAAACGGTTTTGCGTATGCAAGATTTTATCTTTTTTCTTTTTCACATGCTAGAGTAAATTAGTAGCGGCCGAAATGATTTGGTTGATATGATACAGCTATTTCAGATAGTTGATGCCAGCAATCACATTTTACTTTGATATTTAATTTGTACATACCATGAGAAATTTTGAAAATTATTCTCTTGAAAAGTTAGCAAGCTGAATGAGAATCTTATTGTTAAATCAATTACCTAATATTACTTAAATTTTCATATGAGCTGAGGATAGGCTGTTATCAGTAGATTCATGTATGTTGTTTCCGTTGACAGCTACTTTGATAGTTCTGGAGTTGGTGGTGAGATTCCTTCCAGATTTGCTAACTTACGAAACCTCCAAACGCTGTAAGAACTTCATGTCTTTTTTTCCCAATTGAAAACTTTCTAAAATTTACATATGGTTAAATATAAAAACAAAAGCTGCAATTGAATTGTCTGATGAAATACTGTTTTGGTATCAGGTGGGCATCAGACACTGAACTCACAGGCAGGATACCAGACTTCATAGGGAATTGGTCAAAGCTTACTGTCATGTAAGACAATATTGCTAGCCTTATCCTTTTTTGTCTTTGTTTAATCATCCTTGACAAAGCTCAAGCATTCATTACACCACAATCTCAATAAGAAACATTACTGTTATAAGACTTATGATTGAGCAAATTTTGATCTTTACTTGTTTATTCTACATAAAAGATGCATTATTCACAATTTATGATTAAGTACTCCCCACTCCCAAATTCTATTTTAGGAGGCTTCAAGGAAACTCTTTCCAAGGTCCAATACCCTCAACACTTTCCAATTTGACTTCTCTGACAGAGTTGTGAGTGTCTGCATCTTTTAGTTAACTTTTTATTTTTTATTTTATATATAATTTTTATTTTTTCCATTTTGCAGATCTTAACAATCTCATGTCTGATATTACTGTAGGAGAATAAGTGATTTGTCTAATGGGAGCTCTTCACTGGCATTCATAAAGGATATGAAGTCTCTAAGTATCTTGTAAGGCAACATCATAGAGGCTAAGATTCAGAAATTGCTAAAGATCAATTTATATATGTTTTCTTCCCTTCTTTGTTGCTCTTCCTGAATATGGTATAACACTCTACTTACATGCATTGCAGAGTGCTGAGGAACAATAACGTTTCTGATTCAATTCCATCCAATATAGGAGAATACCAAAAATTGACACAGCTGTAAGTAACAGCCATTGGTTGGTAACCCTTTAGATTCATGCAGGGCTTGTACCATGTTCGATTGAATTTTAATTGTATCCAAAGCTATGAAAGCAGGAACCTCTCTTTTATTTGTTAGATTGGACCAACTCAACCCGAAAAAAGAAATTTGTAATGATTGCTGCACTAAAATCTAAAGATTGTTCAAGTTTTGACATAATTATCAACTTATTTCTCCCAGCTTAAAAAATCTGAACTTACCCTGTTTGTAATCGACTTAGGACCATTGCATAGTATATCAAGCTCATCCGATTTCTTTTCAACCTCATTTATCTTTTCTCCGACCTTTTCTTGTTCCTTCTATATTGTTTAGATGATGCATAAGGCTTAAATTTTATCCGTTCCAGTTGCATGAAGATCATAAGTGTTAATTACTTCTTGTAGATAACTGGTTTTATATATCTCGATTCTCACAACCATGTGAGATAGTTACTGTTGTATCAGTCCATGTGACAGTATTATATATCTTTCCAGGGATTTGAGCTTCAACAATATAACAGGGCAGATTCCGGACTCCCTTTTCAATTTGAGTTCGCTCTCTTACTTGTAATATCCCTCATTTGTTTAGTTGCACAGTATAATCCCAACATTCTCCTTTTTGTATTGAAGCATGTATTGTTTCCTTCATTACCAGGTTTCTTGGAAATAATAAGTTAAATGGCACACTGCCTGCAAACAAAAGTGCGAATCTTCTCAACATGTAAGTGCATAAGACATTATGTGCATTCACAAGATTATAGTGAGATTTACCAATCATATTGGAGAAGGTCCTTTTACATTGGGAGATCATAAATCTAGGTGCTGTACTCAAGTTAATACAAGTTTTGATCTCCATGCAATAAATTACTGTTTACTCTAAATGATTAAGTGTTTCCTTTCTCTCTTTTGAATTTTCAGTTTTTCTGAAAGAAATTATAGAGTAAATTCTGATCACAACTACATTGATTTGTACTGGCTTAATTTTATATTATTTCAAAATTTTATTATAGGAGAGAATGCAGAGTCATTTCAACTAAAAACTTTAAACTCTCAATAGGATTTTCCCTATTTGGAACTCTTGTATTTACCTATTTGCACTATCACAACTTTATCTAGATATATGGATTTAGCTAATAGCATAAACAAGTGTGGCATTATGAGGAAAAGTCGAAAATAGAGGTTTTGAATTTAATGTCACTTGGCTAAAGCCTAATTACTACTGTTCATGGCATTGTTTACTGATTAGATGGAGCATGTACCTAACATCCTTGTAATGTTATGCTTGCAGTGATTTGTCGTACAATAATTTAGTGGGAAGCTTTCCTTCTTGGATCAGCGAACAAAATTTACAATTGTATGTGTTTGTTTGCTTGATAGTGTGTCTATTATATTTGAATATTATCTATTTTTTTTTCCAATATTTATAACCTGCTACTCTCGAATAACATTTTTTTATTAACAATCGTACAAAATCTTGAATTTTTCATATGGGCTTGCATACTCTGCTTTCACTAATGATGAAACTGACATTTAGATCATATATGCAGCAATGTAGTTTCCAACAACTTCACAATAGAAAGTTCAAACAGCAGGTAAATCTTTCCATATTATATTATATTTTCTACTTTTAGTGGTTGAATTTTTTGCCAAGATGAATCTGGAACAAAACAAAATTGTTGTTTCCAATCCAGGTATAAATCATATTGTTCTCATTGTAATATTGCTCTTGTAAACTACTTAAGTTGTCAATTATGGCCATGAGGGTGTTCGAAACTAATAAATCATGAGCCTCTCAACATGCTGACTTGTTGTCGCGTACATTTTGGAACAAATTTTTCATATTTTAATTTTTTCTGTGGGCCACATATCATCATGAACTCTGTTATTCTGATTATTATGATGTTTTACTAGCATTAAATTATAAATAGAAACTAATTAGCTGTTGTCTGGCATGTAAATTACTTAACATGTCCATTAAAAGGAGTGAACCACTGGGGGTTGTTATGGGAGTGGGAGCGTGACTTGGCAAGGTAAGGAAGTAACCGATATAGAATAAGCCAAACTGGTCTATTAAGCATAGTTAAGCTTACAAATAAATAAATCATTTCATCCCTAATCTTCCACATGCCACTACTTCTCTATATGTTAGAACAATCTCATGCTTAAGATTGTTATTCGTTTTTTTTCTTCCCTTTACCTTTGTGGTATTCTTGTGTCATGGTGTAATATTATCATGTGATAGCCAAACCAATGCTATTAAATATTGGATAACTGAAAGGGCAGGAGAAAAAAAATATGTGATACCTAAATATTTGTACCTATATCTACACATTGTTTCAAACTTAGATCTGTTGAGGGAGATTCCGTCACAAACTCCAACAGCTAACTAGTCATCAGGAACCAACATATGCAAATTGAAGAATTCATTTTATGAATTAGAAGGGGTCAAGCCAGGTTATGTCATCTTAATGAGATTTGTACGGTCAAATGTCTGTCCTGCCTGAGTATCTAATAATGTATGTTCTTCTAATGCAGGACATTGGGATGGGAACTAATCTAGAGCATTTAGGCAATTTGTTACCTAGCAAGGGGGACTATCAAATCCCAATTGAGCACATGGAAAATATAGGAAACTTTACTCTGTGACATCATTTCTAACTACAAAAAAAAAAAAGAAATTCAGGAGTTAAACTTAATCCCAATAAGAATATTTTGTATGAATCAGATATAGCTGCGTATAATTTGCATTTCATGTGCAACATTAAATGCAATATTCTTTGTCTAAGTTCATTTCCTTCTGCTTTAGTGGTTTGCCTTCAGGATTGAACTGCCTACAACGGAGCTTTCCTTGCAATCAAGGCCTTGGAATATGTAAGAACAATTAAAAGCATACTGTAGGATGGTGTTTCTAAGGAGAATACAAGTGACCCATCTTCAAATTTTCACAAAACATTGATATGGATACAGTACAATCAGGAAGCGTTCCTAATCTTTAAATAGTACGAAAATTGGACTGGACATCTTTTCAAAGGGCCAACATTGGCAATTATGCATCACAATTAATTTACTAACAAAAAAAAAATTGAACTTAAAAGATGAACTGAATAATTTTACACCTACCATTTTAGTTTCATAGTAAAGGACTAGTAGACTTGAATTAGGCTTCTAAGTTCAACCATATCCAGTGTTGAAATGCATTACATGCTTATGAACACATCAGGATATACACGATCCAACCTTGTACATTCAATCACCTGTTCTAAGCTTACACATTGATTAAGTGCTTCTTTTGTATTGGATTTCAGATTATAACTTTAGCATCAAGTGTGGTGGTCCTCAGATTACGTCTTCTAATGGGATTGTCTATGAGAGGGATAACGAGACACTTGGTCCAGCCACGTATTATGTTACCAACACAAACAGGTGGGCTGTTAGCAATGTTGGATATTTCACTGGGAGCAATAATCCTCAGTACACAAGTACCTTGTTATCTCAATTCACAAGTTTAGACTCAGAGCTGTTCCAGACAGCTCGACTCTCTGCTTCATCGTTAAGGTACTATGGCTTGGGGCTTGAGAACGGGAACTACACTGTAAGGCTCCAGTTTGTAGAAACAGCTTTTCCAGATACTTCGACTTGGCAAAGTCTTGGGAGGCGTGTCTTCGATATTTATATTCAGGTCTAGATCATATTATTGAATTGTTTTAGAATCAAAACTGTTGTCTTTTGAAATCATTTTTCATTACCTTCTAAGTTCTTTCAACCCAATATATATTATTTTTCTTTCGATAAGCATTAATTTTTTATTTTTTATGATAAGTAATAAATTGTCATCAATAGTTCAGAAAATCTATTAGTAGAATGCCAATTATAGGAGATCATGATGGATATTTCTCAACCAAAACAGAAAAAAAAAAAGAAAAAAAGAAAAAGAAAGTGTCTTAACAAATTTAGTGACCACCTCAATTATGATGGATATTGACATCATTTGTGTTTTATTTAAAGGTTTGACTTTGTTTATTCCAGGGGAATCTTGTTTCAAAGGATTTTGACATACGAAGGGAGGCTGGTGGAGTCTCTATGCAACCCGTTCCAAAGGTATTTCAGGTCCAGGTATCAGAAAACTACCTTGAAGTCCATCTCTTTTGGGCTGGGAAAGGAACTTGCTGCATACCTCTTCAAGGTACTTATGGACCTTCTATTTCAGCCATCAGTGCTACCCCAGGTAATATAGTGCAAAAATTGTAGTTGCAATTCAGAGGATTAAGAACTGCTTTCCACTAGTACCATTGTTATTGATGGCCTTGCTTTTGTATAGATTTTACACCCACGGTTAATAACAAACTTCCAAGCAACAAGAAGAATAGGACTGGTCTGATCGTAGGTGTCGTTGTTGGTGCTGGAGTTTTAAGCTTTCTATCTACTTTTTTGGTTTTCTATATTGTTCGAAGAAGAAAACAGCTTCCAACCAATAATGATGCGGGTAAGTCAAAAATCATATTGTATGTCTATGCTAGTTGTCGAACTTCATTCATTTTTAGTCTACATAAATATGGAACTTTTGCCTGTGTGAGTTTATATTATTTATTTGTTAGTGAGGTGGCCTCTGCGTGCTGCATATTGTGTTAAGTACGAAATGCAGTGTATCATATCATGTTTAGGACAACAGCTACGTCAAGGAAATTTTTACCAAAACCTCTTCTATATGTAAGGAAATTTTTACCAAAACAGCTAAATAATACAGACACACACATACATATCAGCAAAGAGTAGGGAAAAATGTAAGTTACTTCGTGTTACATACCAGATATACGAGCAAAGGATCAGAACAAGAGTCTCACTTATTATTTAGTTATTTTCTTTGTTATTTAGAGTCTATGGTTAAGAAGCGAATAAGGGATATGGTTTATCCCAAGTGTTGGAATAGTATTAGAAGTATGTAGGAGATTAGGAGATGCCATACTTATCTCTAAGAGTTTTCTTGCAATTATGTTTCTATTTGGTCTTGTAAGTCTATATAACTTGTTGCTTGATTGATGAAAGTATGAAAAGAATTATATTAGCAAACTCACGTTTGTTCTTGAGAGGTCCAGGGTACCTCAAATCACCCTAAAATCTATCAAAATCTATCCTTTTTTATTGGTTCTTCATCCCACGTTACGTAGGCACGTAACACTTCGCCGATAAAGCCCCATTCCATAGACAACTTTCTATATATGTTCTTGTAACTGAATCTCCCATCTTCAGTCCAACAACATTTTGGACTAAAACACATTGATGATTATTGCTTACCAAGAGGAGACATCCTCGATTTAACATGTAAAAACTATGTTGCATTTTCACTCACAAACCACTGACGCAAATTGATAAGTAGATCAACCTGTGTTTATGTTGAAATTGCAGAGCTCTTGGGAATAGATGTTAGAACATTCACTTTCAGCTTCGCTGAACTAAAGACATCTACAGAAGAATTTAGTCCTGCTAATAAGCTTGGAGAGGGAGGATTTGGACCTGTCTTTAAGGTAAGTGGTTGAAGCTATGTCAGTGGAAAAAAATTTAGTTGGATTTCTGATATAACACTAGATCTGTTATATATCTATTGCAATTTCCAAGAAGTAATGAAGCACAGATTGCGACATCACCTTTTCACCATTTCTTTTCTTTTATTTATTGTTCCTTATATTTCCTGCCTTTCTTTTTTTGTGAAATTGCATGCACTCCTTATCATGGTATCTTGTGCTTGTGATTGGCAAGATGCTGGAAATTGCAATTGTTGTAGAAGTAAAGTGATACGAAATTATTTAAAGATTCATAATACGATATCCGGATCGGGATTCCCTGTTATTCCTGCAATAGCAGGGAGATTGTGAGAGGGGCTCCCTTGCCCAAAGAGGATAAGAGGAGGAATCCCCAATTGCAGGGGTTCCCTGTCCTATGATATCCATAAGCCCTTTTCTATTTCTTCTACTAGTTCTACTACACATGGATTTTCTATTATGGTTATCTTTTTGAAGTTGAAAGATATTCAAAGTTCTTAATCAAATGAAGAAACATATTTTGTAGTTATTTTTCTGATTCACGCCATTTTCCCAAATTCAAACTTGTATAAGTTGCCATATTATAAAATCTTTACACTTTTTTCTTTTAGCTTTCTTTGTTCTGGTTTCACATACTCAAAATTACGGTTTTTATTCCTTTTTTAGGGCTACCTTGGAATTAGGACTCTTCAATGCAACTTGTTCTTGATTTTATGCCATTATATGCATTTCAACAAGTTGCATTCTATGCTCAAACGAGTTCCATTATATGCCATTATAATTCAATTGGCTAGAATTTTGTATTAAAAATAAGTGATTAACATAAAATGTTTATAGAGAGTGAAGGATTGCAAATATATATATATAAAGTGAAATTTTAAACTGATGATTTCTGCAATTTAATTTTTTCATGCATGGTGTAAAGTTTGGGAACTTCTTTCTCGATTGTTGAAATGGAATGTTTAAGAAAAATCATATCTGGCCGATGTCTGTTAGATTTGATAGCAGTGGGAATCATTAGATGAGTAATTACATTTGGAGGGCATAGAACTTTGAGGAATCATCACATCTGGTGAGAATATAATATTTTCAAAAAGTTCTGGTATTAGGAGGTTCTGACTGAATAATTGAGTATCATTAACACACAGGACGATTTTTGCGTTAAGTTTTGCTAGGAGCATCAGATACTGGGTTCATTCTTGTTTTCTTCTTTTTTGGACATTTTGTATGGCTTTTTACCTGATCTATGCAATGGGATTTATAGATTGATTGTACTTGGGCCATCAATCAGATAACTGGTGTAAATTAAATGTATTTAAGCCATCGACCCTACTCAGCCAGACTATCATTTTCTATTTACATTGATAGATCAAAATCATCCTACTAATGGTTTTTAAAAATATTTTCCGTCACATTTTTTTATTTTTTATTTTTTATGTTTCTGAAACTTTGTACTAAATAGGGAACACTTAATGATGGGAGAGTAATTGCTGTGAAGCAACTATCTGTAGCATCACACCAAGGAAAGAACCAGTTCATAACTGAGATTGCTACTATATCTGCTGTGCAACACCGCAACCTTGTGAAATTGTACGGATGTTGCATTGAGGGAGATCAACGACTACTTGTTTATGAGTTTCTAGAGAATAGAAGTCTTGATCAAGCATTATTTGGTATGTGAATGCGTCTTTGCTCTCTCTCTCTCTCTCTCTCTCTCTCTCTCTCTCTATATATATATATATATATATGCGTGTGTATGTAAGTGTTATTTATTAAGCAGATTAAGTTTTATAGGAACAAGAAGTTTGAATCTCGACTGGTCAACACGTTTTGATATATGCTTGGGTGTAGCAAGAGGTTTAGCATATCTTCATGAGGAGTCACGACTTCGAATAGTACACAGAGATGTTAAGGCTAGTAATATCCTGCTTGACTCTGATCTCATCCCCAAAATATCAGACTTTGGCTTGGCCAAGCTTTATGATGATAAAAAGACCCACATAAGCACCCGCGTTGCAGGAACTATGTAAGATCATGAAGGCTTAGTTAGGCACCTTGTCTTTCTGAACTATATAATCCTTTATTTTGTCTTTTTTTATTAGTTATCTTGTACTAAATTTTGCATATGATTGTTACTGACGTAGTGGGTATCTTGCACCGGAGTACGCCATGCGTGGGCACCTTACGGAGAAGGCTGATGTGTTTGCCTTTGGTGTCGTGGCTCTAGAGATTGTTAGCGGGAGGCCAAATTCTGACTCAAGCTTGGAGGAGGACAAAGTTTATCTTCTTGAATGGGTATGAACAATATTTTTGTGCTCCATGTTTACATTGTTATCTCTCTTCTAATGAGATGGATTTTTCAGTCCACTTCAAAAAGTTCCAGTAGCATTTATCGTTTTGTAGCTATGGGTTCCAGGTTAATGATAGTCATGACCATCCACACCTATACATAATATTGAAACAAGAATAAAACTCGGATCCTGATTTATGAAGTTTACACTAACTTTCATTGATAGTGAAATGTCAATCTGGATGTGTCGGTTATCCATATGCCACAGCACATTTTACATAAGAGTGCTTAAAACAGAGTGATTTCTTAGAATCACAAAATGAGCCTGTGGAAGAGTTTCGAAAATGGACTGGATTTATCTAGATATGGTGCAAATATAGTTGCTTCATTGAAACAATTAGAATACTCACTTCCAACAGGTTTGTACTATATTCTGAACCGTTAAGACCTGTTGAAACAATTGGACTGGACTGCTCACATCCACTACCTCTTTAGTATATTCCTTAGAAAGTTGACTCATTGTAACAATTCGTGATACTAATATATTCTGAAGCCTGATAACGCATATCCTTCTCAGGCTTGGCACTTGCATGAAAACAACAGTGAAGTTGATCTTATGGACTCCACATTGTCAGAATTCAATGAGGAAGAAGTAAAACGCATGATAGGAGTATCTCTTTTGTGCACACAAGCATCCCCAACGTTACGGCCGTCAATGTCGCGTGTGGTGGCAATGCTTTCAGGAGATATTGAAGTGAGCTCTGTAACTTCAAGGCCTGGATATTTGACTGACTGGAAATTTGATGATGTAACCACCTTAATGAGTGATGTTGCAAAGAAAGGAACCCATGCAAGCTATTACAACCCATCAGCAAGTACAAGCATAGTGGGTGATGCAGAGAATTCACCAGCAAATGCTTCTAAACCCATGCTCCATGAGATTATCAAAGAGGGTAGGTGAGAATTGGTCTTTCTTTCTTTTCTTTTTCAAACTTTGTATATTCTTCAATTCCAGGCATAATAATAATATTAGAGCTACTTGGATTGTAAAATGAATTTTTCATTTTTATTTTTTCTCTTGAGGTATTGGCACCCTCCTTGCATGTTAGTATAGAGTGCAGACATTAAGGCTCTATTCAAGAAAGCCTTCACATTGGGGTTGAAAGTACAAGTTTGTGTTCGAATAAGCCCATCTGCTGTCTGGAAATTCTTTAACAAATTGTTTGGATGGAAATGGAATGAATGGAACAGAGTGGGACTCCATTTCTGTCCTCTGTTTAATTAGTGTGAGATTTCATTTTGATTCATCAACAAGAATAAGCACAAACAAAAGAGAACGAAAAAGCCTCCCGGAAAGAAAAACCCTAGTTTTTCCCTCTTTCACCTCTTCCAACCTGTACGGCCTTCCAGCCTCTTTGTGAGGCTTACCCACCTCCTAGTGAGGCTTATCTACCTCCTAGTGAGGTTTTTCTGTTGGTTTTTTCCCCAACTCCCCTGCTTTCCTCTGGTATTTTCGGGTTTCAGTTGAGAGTCACAGAGCTTTGGTGATTCTCTCTGAGTGCGAATCAGTTGCTGTCTCTGTTTACAGAGCTTCCGTGTGTGTGGTTCCCTCTGAGCACGAATCATTTGGTGTCTCAGCGTTTGTGGTTGGCAAGTCGTCTCTGCGTTTTGTTTTTCAGTGAAGGGGGAGTTGCCGGTGGAGGGTATTTTGTTGGATTTTCCTTCGTCCTCTCTAGGTTTCTCTGCAATAATAACAAAAGGTGCGAGTCGGGTCTTCTCGGCAAGTGGTTTTGTCTCTGATCTGTCCCTTGGCAAAGGGGGAAGGCTCCGGTGGTGGAGTGTATTTTGCCAGATATTTCAACACAGGGCCGTAGAGGTGATTTGGTTAGTGCATCCCTCTTCCGATTTGGTCTGTTTTTTGGTCTCTGATCTGTATTTTGGTCTCCTTGCGCCGCTTCGTCCTCTCTCCTCTCTCGGGTTCTCTGATTTGTCTAGTTTTTGCACTTGATTATGAAGTCTTCTAGCCCCGGTCGACTCTCCCAAGTAGCGGGGTGACTCAAATTCAGTAGGATGGCAATTTCAACTTTGCCCCCACCATCTCAATGAAGATTATGGCTTGGAATTGCCGGGGCTTGGCTTGTGCCCCGTCAATTCATATTTTACGTGCTCTTATCAGGTTTACTCGACCTGATGTCCTGTTCCTCTCAGAAACTTTGGTGATTTCTTTGCGTTACTGGAATTCTCTTCTCAGTTTGGGTTTCTCTTCTTGGTCGCAGTTTCCTCCTGTTGGTCATAAAAGAGGTCTCTTTGTGACATGGAAGACGGGTTTCTCTTTGGAACCTATTTGTATTGATCAAAATCACATCACCTGCCTGGTGATTTCTGATCCTCCGCTCAGTTCTTGGCTTATTTCTTGTGTTTATGCTCCTCACTCTTTACATAACTGAAATGTTTTTTGGTCCTCTCTTTCTGAATTGGGTAACTCTTTGGGTGGGCCTTCTGGGGGATTTCAATGGGATTATGTCCTCTACAGATAAAGCTGGAGGTCGAAATTTTGGTTTGCCTTCTCATTTTTTATTTTCTTGATTTTGTTCACTCAAATGCCTTCATTGGTTTGGGATTTGTTGGGAATAAGTTTACTTGGAGCAATCATTGAACTGGTTGTGACAACCTTAGAGAAAGATTGGACCGTGGTTTAGCTAATCAAAGTTGGGTGTATCTCTACCCCAATTCTTTGATCAATCATCTATGGGCTTCAAATTCGAATCACTGACTAATTTTACTCTCAACTTTTGGTTCTTATCAGAATATCCCAAAGCCTTTTCGTTTTAAGACTTTTTGGACTTGGGATCATGCCCGTCATTTAGTAGTTACAGAAGCTGGGTTATCTGATGTTGCTGGTTCTCTAGCTTTCTCTTTAAGCAGAAAGTGGAAGAATACCATAAATGCTCTTAAATTATGGAATTCTCATCATTTTGGGCATATTGAGTCTCGGATTAAGTCATTGATGTCTGAAATCAGTGTAATCCAAGCATGTCCTTACTCGTTGATCAACTCTGCTAAGGAAATTTCTCTCCAGTCGGACTTGCGAGAACAGCTCTTGCGTGAAGAAATCTTGTGGAAACAAAAGTCTAGGGAGCTCTAACTCACTTGTACAAATCTAAACACAAATTTTTCTCATGCTTCCACGGCTTGTAGAAAAAGTATAATTCCTTCTCTTGCTTACTCTCGGTAGATAGTTCTCATATTCTAGGAAGAAATAATATTGGTTCTCATTTGGTTGACCATTTTGCCTCTCTTTTCTCTTCTAAGAATACCTCTCTTGATTTTGGTATGTTTGTTTTTTTGTGGATTGTGTTATCTCTGATGCAGAAAATGATACCTTATGCACTATTCCTGATGATAGTGAGGTATTTTTAGCCATTACTGATTTAGGCCTTAATAAAGCTCCTGGTCCTTCTGGTATGATAGGGTTTTTTATAAAACTTATTGGCCTATTGTTAAGAGGAGTGTGAGTGCATAGATTACCGTGAGTTGAACAGGGTGACGATTACAAATAAGTATCCCTTACCAAGGATCGACGACTTGTTCGATCAACTCAAGGGAGCTTCAGTATTCTTGAAGATAGATCTTCTTTCAGGATACCATCAGTTAAAGGTGCGAGAAGAAGATATTCCGAAGACAGCGATTTGAACACGGTATGGCCATTACGAGTTTTTGGTGATGTCATTCGGATTAACAAATGCACCTTCAGTGTTCATGGATTTGATGAATCGGGTATTCCATGAATTCTTTGATTCTTTTGTTGTGGTTTTCATAGATGACACATTAGTCTACTCAACTAATCATGTCGAACATGAAGAACACTTGAAGACAGTGATGGAGAAGCTAAGGGAGAAGAAGTTGTTTGCCAAACTCAAGAAATGTGAGTTATGGCTTGAATAAGTGTCATGTGACAATGCATGGACACAAGGATAGGTAGTGTAGAAGCACATAGTAGGAACAAGAGGCACGAGTAGTGTTGAAGCACCTAGCATGGACACAAGCATAGATAGTGTTGACGCACTTGCATTACGAAGCACAAACGAAGAACGAGCCCAAGGGTTGATGCCTCATGGGTGGTAACAAGGGGTTGATGCCTCGGAAACAAGGGTCAATGCCACAATGATAAAGAACGATCCCTAGGGTAGATGCCTTGTGACGACCCAGTTTTTTTTTTTTTGTGCAAAACATTTATAAAACATAAAACGAGTCATCACAGTGGCACGACTACATGTCGCTCAGCCAACATAATGTACACGCTCCATATCATGTACCTGATAGTCAAAGTAATATCTAGCAGTGGAATAATTATAATACTAAAAATCATAACAGAAAGGACATCTAAAAATAACATGTGGTCCATACAAAAGAGCCATATATCTATCTAACTGTTTAAAGCTTACAATTACCTATTAATACAAAAGAATGGCTACGTCACTAGCCATATACAAAAGAATATGTAACACCTACGTCACTAGCCATATACAAAATACCCCAAAAGAGTGAACTCCATAGTCCAACTTAATACGACTTTCGCGGAGTGCTTTAATCGTAGTATCCCAAATACGCAGCTATGAGGTCCTCCTCTAAGTCAGGTGTACCTGCAATCAAAGGGACATCATCTATACGGTTGTTGGGGTTTGCCACATCCGTATAGGTGAAGGATGAGTTTTCTGTCTCAGTACATAATACTGAGACCTCAGTAATATTAAACTAAATAAGTTTTTGCAATGAACCAACTTTTCATTTTTAGTCTCGCGTACACTATAATAGCTACCAATTTATAAACTTTTATTTGAAAACCCCCATAGTTGATATAGCAAATACCGACTAATAGAAAATATTTAAAGCATACCACGTAGCTGTGAATATATATAAAAGTTTCAGTCATCCCACCTTGGAAGCTTCTACATATCAACCCATCTACATTAATACTTTTCTGTTGGTAGCTCAAATGCACAAAGATCTAACGTCATTAACTGTGATATCACCATGCCTCAAGACATTACAACTTCATGTCTATGGCACATAGTTGTCCATGTGGTTACTAGAGTAAAACTCTGATATCCAAGTACTTCTTACTGATATACCACGACAATCCATCTACGTACTCCCAAAATACATTGATATCCCAACCAATAGCGTCACATCCAAGTACACCAAGCTTAAAACATGTCATTTCACTCTTTAGTACGAGCTACTATCATTTCCCCAAATATGAGTAACATCGAATCCTAGGGCATTACAACTTTATGTCTATGATAATCCATCTACCTACTCCCAAGACATTGTATTACTCATACTCGAACAATGAAAATACCCTTGTACATCCAAGCTCGATGTTCTTAAATCATATAACTAGACGGTAGCAGTATACATAAGCTCTTTGCCATTAAAACTCTTAAGCATACTAATACGTTTAGCAAACTACACATAGTATTTATGAACACCACACACAATATAAATCATGCTATATATGCTATGCATGCTAATTTGCTGCTGTTAAATTGCTGAACTGGGCTGTTACTGGGCTACTGCTAGGTTACTGCTGGGTTACGACATGCTTTATGCTCTATGCTCTATGCTCTGTGCTTGACCAGTAAGTATTACCTTACTGTATCATGTTGATAAATCATACTTTTTTAAACATTTTAATAATTCATCCAAAACATGCACCACACTATACTATATTCTAAAACTATCCTTGATATATTTGAGCATACTCTAAAGTACTCAAATCAAGCAGAACATATATATTTAACATACAGTTGGTTCGGATTTATAAAAAAATATATATATTTTGCAATTTTATAATATATGCAAATAATAGTTTCTCAGTGAGTAAAATATCACATTGGCTACTTGCATACCAACGCTAACAAGTCCTAGGCTCAATCCTCAAAGTGCCGTTGAACACAACATATTGCATCCATTTAGTTTCCATCCAATAATTACACTAAATTTCACTTTGAATCGCTCAAGGACTATTTTACCCATCAATTGCCTTAACAATATTCCTAGGCTTATAAATAAAACCTCCAATTTTATACAAATTACTAACATTAAAACCTAACCCCACAAATATTTATTTTTACAAAACCCATTGTTAATTTGGAATTAATCATCACTATCACCACAATTAGCACACAAATTAACAATCTAGTTTTTAAATAATTAAAAACTCCAAATTAATTTAATCCATCAATTAGGGTTTCCCCAAACTTAACCCCAATCACAATATTACTAACTTAATGGCATTTACTAAGGGTTAATCTCATAAAATCCTACAAAAATCAAATACCCAAAAGTTAAAGCTTGAGGAAAAGCTTACCCAAATTCACCAAACTTCAACCAAAAGTTTGGGTAGCCTCAAGTAAGTTCCAATAAGCCCAAATACCTAAAGAATATAGAGGATTAAACTCACATTTAGAATTTTTACCCAAAAATCACAAAATCATGAGTTTAGTGTTTTACCTTAAAACAATCGGTAAGAACGTAGATCCGAGTGCAAGGATCAAGTTTCCGAAGATGGATTGAAGATCTGACCGTTGGATCTTCGTAAATCGCAATTTTCTTCTTGAAGGACTAAGAGAGGAGCCATTACTCCTTTCTTTTTCTTTTTCCTTTTTTCTTTTTTTTTTCTTTAGACTTTAAAAATATTCTCTTGCATTTTATTTTCTTGGCTACTATTTGCAAGTCTATAGGATCAATATTTTATTTTACCACACCAAATAGACTTATTTTTATTTTATCCTAATAAACCCATTAAATATTTTTTAGGACATTACATGCCTCATGAGTGGAAACAAAAGGTAGATGTCTTAGAAACAAGGTTGATGCTTCATAAAGGGTTAATGCCATAGAGCGAGGGATTCCTCATAAAGGGTTGATGCCATAGAACGAGGTGGATACCTCATAAAGGGTTGATGCCATAACATTAAAGAACGATCCCTAGGGTAGATGCCTGATGGGTGGAATCAAGAGGGTTGATGCCTTAGAAACATGGTTGATGCCTCAGAAACAAGGTTAATGCCTCTATGATAGAAACAAGAAACGACACAAAAGTATGCATAGCATTGTGATGGATGAATTGATTGTGCTAGACGTATTGGTATACCTATGTTTCGTATAGTGATATTGGACTAGTTTGTATGACATTGATTGTATAGATTATTTGTGTGCATTGTATTGATGTAAGGTTTTGGGATGTTCATATGCACGTATTCCCCTAAGGTACGGAAGAAATGCATGTGTCCATGGCCGAGATGTTATGTCAATTACTCATTTATGATGCATGTTTGGGAGTGTGCGTATATCAGGATTCCTCAAAAGTATGGATGATTCATATGCGCATAAGGCCAAGACATAGTGTCAAGTAAGTCTCAGATGCTCACATACGCTTGCATTTCCCCAAAAGAACGGAAAGCTTGTGTATGGGAATGTCTTAGTCATATGATTTATTATTATGTATTGTTTTAGCAATCCATTTTGTCATGGTTTATTTTATCGGCGATAAAACCTTTTATAAACTTATCATGTCTAGCCAATATTGTAAACGAATGGTAAAATGTAAAGGTTGGCTCACTGCAAAAACCAGTGAGTGCTGAGACCTCAGTATTTATACTAAGGTGGTGAACTCATACTTTTACCTGTACGGATGTGGTTAACCCCACAATCGTACAGATAATGATGCTTTGGCTGCATATTTAGCGGATGTAGAAGGCGACCCCGTAGCACAGTATTTGGGGTACTGCGATTGAGGCTTATCGCTAGAGTTGTAGCTGTGTGGACTTAGACGTCCCATTTTGGTAGTCTTTTGTTATTGGCTCGTGTCCTACGTGACACTTGTATTTTGTAGAGCTGATCTTTTGGTATGTAATTAAAATAATATGTTTTAGAAGCCAAAAACAGATAAACTTGTAATGGCTCTTTTGTGATTAACAGTTATGCTACAGAAGGGGTTTTTTTTCGCTATTTAAATTATGTATAACTGAGTGTTCTGTTGTATAGATGTAACTTTGATTATTAGGTACATATTATGAGATGTGTACCATATGTTGGCTGAGCAACAAGTAGTCGTGCCACTGTAATGATCCATTTATGTATTTTTTTTTAAAAAAATGGGTCGTCATAGCAAATGGTATGAGAGTAGTTAGCTCTAGGGTTTGTTAGGAAAAGCGGAAAGCGAAAACATAGAGTTGTGACAGAGTCTAGGGAAAACAACAAAGCCTTAGGATTCTAAAAGCTTGCAACCAAGATAGGAAGAGTTTAAAGGAAATTTTTGTGTGCATTGCATAGTTCATGTAATGCATTCAATACAATCTGTGTTTTTTAAGTGGCATCTCTTTTACTTTCACATTGTAGGCTAACTTTAATGTGATTGCGCAGAGTCATGACACCTAGACAATGTAGAGCACCTTGATGTAATGAGGAAGAGGGATACGAGAATAGATGTGGTGGCGATGCACCTCCACCGCCTCCACCACCTCCTCCTCTGCCTTCTCTACCTGAGCTCACTATGGCTCAAATCTTAGTAGCTCTGATGGCTGCCTTGCCTAGACAGGGCGAACCACAGGCTACTGTCAGTTGCTCATCAGTCGATTTCTTCAGATACAACTCACCAGTGTTTGACGGAAGTGAGGGGCCTATAGTAGCTGAAGATTGGATAACTTCTTTTGATGACCTTGCCGATGCACTAAGTTGCACCGACGAACAAAAGGTCAATTAAGTGGGGTTGAAGCTTAGGGGTGAAGCCAAGTATTGGTGGAAATCCACTAAGGTTCACAATTTTGATGGGTTGGGCCCTAATGTCCCTATCCCATGGGAACTGTTCAAAGGAATTTGACGACCGTTTCTTCCTTCGAGCACAGCGACAACAATGTGCTTGGGATTTCCAAGACCTAAAATAGGGGAACATGTCAGTCGAACAATATTCGGCTGA
Source organism: Alnus rubra (assembly GCA_028654335.1). Lineage (NCBI taxonomy): Eukaryota > Viridiplantae > Streptophyta > Magnoliopsida > Fagales > Betulaceae > Alnus > Alnus rubra. The sequence goes on along the minus strand of JAJPGS010001738.1, from coordinate 1,281,950 downwards.
GTTCCAAAAACTTTCGAGGTATGCTCTTCACCTCATGCCTAACGAGCAAACCAAGCTGAGAGGTTTCGTGATGGTTTGTCACCATGGATCCTTGAACGCTTAATGCCACTGATTATACCAAGATGGTGCATGTTGCCACCATGGCTGAGAAAGGGATCTGTGAGGCAACCGCAAACTATATGAATAGTGAAAATAATATTGACTTCTAAATAACCGAGCATGTGTTCGTGTGCAACAAAATATCTTAAATGCAGAATTTAAAGAAGACAAGATATTTGTTGACGAAGTGGAAACTCTGTGAAGAGAAAAACCACTCCGGGGCAGCCAAAACCAGGAACTCCACTATCCAAAAACAAAGCAAGTTACAAAACATTCATACTCACAAAACCCATTGCAGTAGTCATACCTTTAACTATAATACGAAGCCCATCGTGAACGCTTTCCGACCAAGTTTCCTACTTGAAGGGGTCTTTGATGGATTCCTTTACCTTAGAGCCAACCCCTAAGATAGACTTTACACGAACTATTGAGTACACACCGGCAATCGCTAGAGAGCTAGCGGATCTTTAATTCTCCCTAAACACCCTCTCTTAGCACTATGGAATTCGATACAGAATTCATATAAATTACAAGCCTAGAACCCTCTATTTATAGGCTTACAGAAAACCTAAATCTGCTCAAATTCGAACTCTGGCTATCGAGCGTCCGGACGGAAGTTAGCCTCGTCTGGACGGTCTTCTGCGATCGCCTTCCAGAATAGCACAATTCTTTTCATAATAGGTCCACGTCCGGACGGCTTGGCCAAGCGTCCGAACAGTGTTCACTCTAACTCCTTTCTGTGCTCGAAAAGGAAGTCCAGAATATTTTGAAATGTTGGACAGCGTCCGGACATGTTACCACGTTGTCCGGACGTCTTGCAGAGACTTCCCAAATAGTGTCGACTGAAATCCAACTCCGTGTAGAAATTGGAGAAGCTTGACCTAGCGTCCGGACGGTGTTTCTCTAACGTCCGGACGTCTTCAACGCTGAAGCTTCTAGACACTGCAGGGCGTTCGGACGCCTTCAAAGGCCCGTCCAGACGGTTGCACAGGAACCGGCTGTTTTGACTTGGAAACTGCATTGAATCTCATGGACATCTTCTAGAAACTTGTGATTAGTCACATGACTCAAAATGAACACTATCTATATTACATGAAAACTCTGAATAGAAACCGATCATCCTGTTAAATTGCAACCATTACATAAATTTTTTTTGTCATCCAGAATGTAGCTAACATAAAATACTAACAAACTCCCCCTTTTTCATTCTGGGACAAAAAACACTTGACCGCTTTGGGAATACATTCCCTGTCCAAAAACAAAAAAATACTCCCCCTTTTTGTCACAAAAAGACAAAGGGTAAGCAGAGTATAAGAGAAAAGCCATAAGTATTTTTTTAAAAAAATAAAAAATAAAAATAAAGTCTCAAAAACAAGTAAATTGTTCTCAGAACAAAATAACAAAATAAACTATTAATCCTCATCATCATCAGGCTTGGGGTGATGATACTGCAGGCACTCCCTTATGTCAATCTGACACTGCTCGACATGCTCTCCGATGAAATGAACTTTCCGCTAGAGAGCTCCCATAGAAGACATAAGCTGAGTAAACGCAGCTTCAATGTTAAAGGAAGGAGGCATAGCCTGTGACGATGATGCAGCTGCTGTGGGGGTAATGGGTGGAGGCTGAGGAACATCACCTTGAGCCTAATGCCGCAACTGTACATTGGACTTCTTGAGTATCTGTATGCCAAGAGGATCTGGAATCCGTGATCTGGGCTTAGAGTCTGAAATATTAGTCATGACCTGAAGACAGATTTGAGTGATCAAACACCCAAAAGACAGACTGGCGTTCTTCTCATCACGAACCTCGAGCATAGCGTGCAAAATGTGCTTCCACAAGCAGAAAGGAGTCCTCATCACAATGGCATAGAGAAGGGTGGCCTTCTTGAGAGTAAGCTCACTCCGACGAGCTTGAGGCCAAAGGTTGGTTACAACTACTTTTGCCAAGAACCGGTGCATAGGAGCAAAAGCACCAATATTGATCTGAGAGTGTGACTTCTCCTCTCTCTGTGGTTTCGTACCAAAGAAATCATGCAGAAAGTCGATGCTAGGAGCCTCAACACCTGGAGGAAAAGGAACACTTGAGACTAGTAGAACAGGTACCCCGATCACAGCACTAATAAGCTGTGGATCAATCTGAATCATCTGTCCTCTGACCATAGTCTGCATGATCAGTCCTTTGTCATCATCCTAAATGATGATCATGTGGCCATAGAATTCCCTCACCAGTCTTGGAAAAGCCGAGCAGGCATAGTTGTACAGATATTCCCATTGATTCTCCAGAAGCATTTAGCCAATAGGGAGAAGGACTGGATCCCTCAGATCAACGCGGAGAAGATTCCGCTCCGAAAGGACTTGCCGCTTTTCCATGCAGAGATGTCTGTCAGCAACTGATTCTTCAACTCTTTGCCTGACACGGGGTGGAGAGTTGTCGGAAGACATATTTCCTGAACTAAAAACCAAAAGCAATATTCCACTACAAAATGAAATCATTAAATTCTGTTAGTCCAAAAAAAATTTGGGCATTATGACAGTTGTAAAATGGACTATCCCAAAAATTACAACCACATAAATAATCACAACTCATATAAAATCTATATCTCAACCCAACAACATAGAATATGAGCAAGAGCAATAAAGGCAGTTGAAACTCACATAGACCCAAAAATAATTAATCCCTAAAAAAAACTATTATAAGCATAAAACTTATAAGAAATCAGTAAAAAGGGAAAAATTCATACCTGGGGTGGAGAGAAAATAGCAAAAGGACAAGTGCACGTGTGAGAAACAAGAAAAAACAAAGAGAAAACGCACAAGACGACAAAAAGAAAAAGAAAAAAAAAAAGAAGGAAAGTGTAAAGAATGAGTCGTGCGGCGCAGGGGAAAGCGATTTAACCCTCAAGGGTTCACAGTCCGGACGAACATAAGTGCCGTTCAGACGTAGTGCCACGTAAGCGATCGCACTAACACGCCCGTCCGGACTATGAGAATAATTATTCGAACGAACAACCGCACCGTCCAGACAACCAGAAAAATCGTCCTGACGCTTCACATAGAAAACTGAAAAAATAGAGGAAAAAGAGCAGAAATTTTTTTTTCCAGACCACACATGTATAAAAAGCTGATAACACAGTTCAAAAGTATTATAATACGAATGCTAAAATATAACCAAGAGTTAAGTAATTTATCTAGCAAAAATTTTCTTGCGAAAGAATTTTTTAAATAGTCGACTTAATTCATGTAATGCGTGTGTGTGTGAAGACTTTCTCAATAAGGTATGATCTTCACTGGTATGATTTAAAGCAACTGAAATTACTAAAGAAAGAAGTTTCATAGTTGGATCAGTTAAAAGTCAAACCTTATCATACTAGGGCCTAGCCACCCTCATCTGATACACTGCCCCTAAGCTGCAGCACTTTTCTTTTACTTCGTCCTTTAGTGACCATCTACTTTCGCAATGATTTGGTCACTGACTGTTTCTATGGGGACAAGTTCAAGAACAGATTTATAGCACAAAAGCAGTTGATCTTTTAATTTGTCCATATTTATTCAATTTTGAATGCTTTTTATCACTTGGTGCTGCAACCTAGAAAGAATGCCAGAATTTATGGGTTCTAGGTTCAACTAGCGAGTTGGTCAATTTGACCATTCTAGCACAAAAAAAAACTGTCAAAAGACTTTTCAGAAGCAAAAAATCAGAGGAGAAAAAAATGTATCTTAGGGAGCCTTGGATAGTGCACATTTTCATTGCATGAGAAAAGTAACTATCTATCAAATAGATGCAGAAGGGAAACTTTGCAGATATCAAATAAGAATTCTCAGTTATATAAAAGTAAAAGGATTAATGCACCAAGAACTGAGACATCAGGTCAAAATACATAGGATATCTGAAAAGCGAAATAAGGAATAAATATCTGCATCTTTCTCCCCTCTCTTTTTTTTTTTTTAAAAAAAATAAATAAATAAAATAAAAGTGGAAAAACAAAAAACATGCTTACACAGAGAAGAGGACAGTTTAGTCCAAGCATGTAAGATAATAGCAAACTTAACCTCGGGGAGAGAGGTTTGACAATACCAAAATAGAAAAGCAGCCGCTTTACGTGCTTTTTCTATCATCCCTATTTATTACCTGTCATGCTCTAGGATTTAGAAACCAAAATCCTAGGCATGTGTGATCTCACCTACTAGGTAGGTCCTCTCCCCCTTGGGGAGTAAGTGTCCTCTTCCTTGTCATGTCTTCCCTTCTTACCTGCAGCTCTAGATATCTGACCAGATCTTGCATGAAAGAACTGACAGAAGATGTTCCTTCATAGAAGATTTCCTTTTCTGCAGTCTTCTGTTTCTCCATATACAGCTTCTTAGAGACCGAAGTCTTTTTTTGCTGAAGTATGCTTCTGCTGCAACTAATGCCTTGGAACAAGATTTCTGGGCGGAGGTCCATGATGCCTGGGTGGCTTTGGTGGAGGACTCCTAGGCCAGACGTGACTGTTAACTCCACATTGGTGACACATGGGAGTTTTAGGAGCCTGCCAATTTGTCTTCCTCTGAACTTGCCGATGTGGGCACTTAGGTCTGATGTGCCCTAGCTCGCCACAGTGATGGCATGTGGGAGTCTTTCTTCTGATAGGAAGCTTGGCCAGAGGCTGAGGGATGACTGGAACTTCCCCTTCCATAACAGTTTTTCCCTTATCCACACTTGAGGGTGGAGACATGGGAATAACTGGCTTCACAAAAATAGTCTAGGAGGTAAAAGGTGTATCAGAAGTAGAAGGAGAAACGTACTCGAGTCCGGTCTTGTCGGTTGGGCATTTTTGAATGGATAGCATATGAATTAGCTTCTCGTCAGAGACTCGCTCTAGTTGCAACTTTGTTTCCAGAAGCCTTTCTTCTAGATCATTGATCTTTATTAGGATAGTGGTCTTCTCAGTCTTGAGGCTGTTTAGCTCTAGTACCCGCTGCTTGTATTTCTCCCTCAGCTTTAAGAATTCTACATATTGAAGTTGATAGGCTGACTGCATATCTTCTTCTTCACTATTCTCAGAGTAGTAGGACTAAGAATCCTTCTTTTCTTCATATGAGGCCACGAAGGCCAGGAATTTTTCTTCCTCAGAAGTTTCTTCTTCCTTCTCAGACTCATCGCTGAGAGTAGAATTAAAGGCTTTCCACTTTAGTTTCTTCAGATTTGCACATTCAGTCCTGATGTGCCCGAAGCCTGAACATTTGAAACATTGGGGACCCCTTGAATCTTTCTTCTCTGCTTCTTCTGACTCAGCTGTGTAGGGAGCCTTTTTTAGTTTGTCAGAGAACTTCTTCTTGAATTTATTATTCTTCATGAATCGATCGAAGTTCTTGGCTAACATTGCCACTGCATCTTCATCAATGTTAGAGTCTTCGTCAGATGAGACTCTGGATTTCTTCTTAGATGTCTTAAATGCCTTGAGGGCAATTGTCTTTGCCTTTCTGACTAGAGGTAAGGAGTATTCATATGTCTGAAGAGATCCGATCAGCTCTTTAATCTTCATCTCCTTTGGGTCTTTTGTAATGACCCGCTTTTTACAAAAAAACGTAAGTAATTATATCTGGATAATTACGTGTCATTAACCTTTCAAAGACGATAAATCTGGCAGCGGAAAATACGAATATCTTTTTTTTTTCTTTACAAACATCAGGGACAATTCCCTAACAATACATTCAGAGCTTTAATTGAAATCCTCTAGAAATACATCAAAAATTCTTTACACTAATTACAAAGAAACATGTGTCACACATGACACGAAAGCATACATGGAAACTTACTAAATACAAGTAAATTCATAAACATGTTACATACAAAATAGTATAAACATTTACAAGTACAAAGCAATAAATCCTAACTACATAGCTTTAAATCTCTTAAGCTAGCAGTTAATCCATTCCATAATCTTCAGAACCTACGCAAACATCTATGAGACCGTGGTTATAACCATAACCCCATAGTTTCATAAGTGAGCTAACTGTCATTCAACAACATCATGATTTATGCATTATTTAAGGAACATAATGCTGACATGACAGTTTTCTATGCAAAGTTTAACAGTTCAATATAGTCATTGCACTCCTCTCGTTTGAAGCCTTCTACTCGGTAAGCGTCTTATTTGAAGCGATCAACGACGTGCCTACTACATTACATTTTGATTAGCTTATTTTTGCACTAGCAGAGTACGCTCCACGTCACTCCACTAGCACTTTGAAAGACGATAGCAATCAATATGAATTATTGGGTTTTCGGTTTCAGGCACTATTTCCATCCTGAACCTTTGGGAAACGTAGCGCCCAATATTAATAGGTTGATTATTAACTGTATGCAATAATCATTCACACGCATCAAATTAAAATAAAACATAAACACAACACTATTGAAATCCAGTACTACCCTCAGTAAGTAATTTATACTTACAGCCTTTTTGTGCAGTTGCAATTCATCATCTGCATCAAATGCATATATATATGCATAGAAGGTTAATATCATTACTTTTAGAAACTTATGCCTAAACATGAACCTTAATCATTCATATATGCATACATAGAAGCAATTATCTTTGGAACATCATCTACATTAATTATTACTTAACATGACAGGGTTAAGTTCCAATATTATTTTTCAACCATAACACCTAAACCCATTTTCTGCAAAAATACTAACACTTATAACAAAACCTAATCATTTTTTTTTTGAACATCAATCCAAGCACCAAATCAATTATCAAAACATCCATTTTAAAACATATTAACTCTAACAATTATTTCGAACAACATATATTAGAAATCACAGCAAAACAACATATTCAATTTCCATACTTAATTTCACATCAAACCATATAACTCAACAACAATAATCATATATTTTCCTTAGATTATAAAACTCATTTATATAATATTCAATCCTTTTTGTTTTAAAAGAATTCCTTTTAAAAACATCAATATCAATTTATTAACAACCAAACATAATCTGTCAAAACCACATATAAGCAACATGGGTCATAATCGAGGTACATATGATAATTTCCAAAATACATGTATTTGGCTATTTCAATTATAATAGAAATATACTCAAAACGTAGAGCACGATCCAAAACTCAATAAATTCACAATCATCCTAATATCCCGTCTTCAAAAACCACTAAGCTTCCAATATAACTTATCAACTTAATCAGTCAACTCAGTTCCAATCAGCTAGCAAAACATTTATTAAATATGTTAATCCTCAATTAACAATTCAGTCCAAAAAGCACCATACAACTCCTCCAACCATTCGGCCACTCCCTATAGACCACATAAAATATATATCCAACAACTAGTAAAACTAATATCCATTCAAGTATGTCTAAACCAAATCAGCATTTCACACAAACACCTAAAATCATCAATAATTCTTAGCTTTCAAAATCTAGCCAGCAATAGGTGAATCGGTCCAACCACAAAACAGGGGAACACCAAAAACCCAAGCCTACAAATCAGATATCCAAAACAGCACATAATCCAAACCCACTAGAATTCATCAATAATCGGCTAGCATCAAAACAGGGGTATCAAAATCCAAGAGTACAAAAATCCCCAAATCCGAATACCCATCAACAATGGACAGAAACCTAACTAATAAATCCAAGAGCATATATTCAAGGCCAAAGAACCACACAAAACATCAACCACAATAGTAGACGATCCAAACACTACATACTAACATATGCCCAAAATCACCTCAGCCGAAATACATACATAGCAAGGTAAACCATCAACAGGAAATATCACAAGTCCAACAAGAACAGGGACTCCTAAACCATTTGGCCATAACAGGAACCCAAATCCAGAAAACACAAGCATCACACACGGCCGATCAAGATCACAAAACAGGGAGATCAACAGCCAAAAATACCCCATCATTAATCAATACAAAATCCTCTAACCAATTAATAGAGAACCCCCAAAAATCATTAACCATAATCCAACAATAATCAAATCAATCCACAAAATTATAGGATTTATATATCTTGGGGATTTTCCTCAAAAACCCATTAGAAATCGCCTGTGATTTCGCCGGAAAATGCACATGGAGAACCGGGTCTCCTCTCGGGTTCAGTGGGTCACGGGTCATGGGTTCGAGGGGTTCTGGGCTACTGGTCTTCGTGGTTCAACGGGTCTTCGCCGGAAATCCACTGGAACCGCCAAAAATTGCGTCAGACTTCACCATCGAAGGATCGGGTCACACGGGTTCTCGGGTCTACTGGCTCTACCAATCGTTGACCCACCAGTAGAATCGGTCGGAACTCGCATCACCGACGTCGATCTATGGAGGATCGGCCTCCCCTTGGTCACGGGCTCGCCGGTTCACTCCCTCTCCGGCTACATCTCTCTCTCCGGGTCGGTCTCATCTCTCTGTCTCCGTCTCAATCTCAGATTTCCTCTCTCTCGATCTCTCAATCTCACTCTCTCGTCTCTCTCTCTCTCTCTCTCTGTGTTCGGCGAGAAGCAGAAGAACAAAACGAAGGAAGAAGAAAGAAGTGAAGAGAAGTAAGAAAGAAGAAGAATGGTGCGGGTCGGTTCTATAGGCTGGGGAGAGAGTGAGTCACAGGGTGAGTCACTGTACAATCATGACAGTGATGAGTCATGATGCTGAGTCATCAAATGAAATGATGACTTTATAAAATATCAGTAGATATTATGCACAAAACTTAGTAGTTAAGTCTTGTAAAGATATTTTACAAAACTTACTAATTACATTTTTACCATAGATATTTTTCACATAGGTATTTTCATATTGGATCTTTACCATTATGTGCAATTCATTAAAATTATAATCTAAGTCCGTTTTGAGTCTAGTTCATTTTATTAATAATATCATTATCTCAATAATATTATAACACCATAAATATATTCCAAATATATATATTACACAATAATATTAACAATCAATACTATTATATTAATTAGCACACTGATTAATTCAGTCTGTCTATTTATTAATCTTGTAATATTATTAGAGTCTAATAATATTATTCTTTATTTATAAAATTACGGTTTATAAATAATAAGACCAAGGAATATTTATTTTCATAAATATCCATGTATTCCTTATTATTTATCGGAGATTAAAATATCGTGTTTAAAGCCACGTATTTTATTGACTACTGGATGTGAATACTGTTTCCTACAATATTAAGCCATTCCAATGTCGAGTCTTGTGAATCGAACGTTAATTTCAGACTTGTCTATTTTATTCAATCTTAAATTCTAATTTAAGACATTTTATTTAATTACTTAAAATTTGGGGCGTTACATCTTTGCTTTCTTCTATAGTTGTCACCTTAATCCTGAAATGCTCAAGCAAAGATCTTAGTATCTTTTGGATAAGTTCTACATCCGAGATTTGTTTCCCAAGATTCACCATCAAGTTTCTTAGGTCGCTAATCTTGGTGTAAGACTCTCCGAATGTCTCATCTTCTAGCATCTTAATTTCTTTAAATTTACAAATCAACATTTGAAGTTTGGCAGATTTGACCAGTGTTGTGCCTTCATATGTTGTTTCTAGAATTTGCCATACATCTTTAGCAACTTCACAATTTGAAATTCTTGTGAATTCAAATGGTGAAAGTGCTTGACATAGAGCATGGAGGGCTTTATCATTGGAGAGCCGCGCGCTTATTTGAGTAATAGTAATTTCGTCTGTTTCTTCTGGTTTAATCCAACCAGTTTTAACAATTTTCCAGACGTCAATTGATTTTAAAAAGAAGTGCATGCGGTCTTTCCAATAGCCATAGTTTATCCCATTAAAGGGCAGAATTGAATTAAGATTTTGAGACATAATAAAAATTAAAAAAAAAACAGAAGTCAATAGATCACACTCAAGAAATAAATCTAAAATAGAGTGTACCAAGCTCTAATACCAATTGAAAATAAATATTAACTTCTAAATAACCAAGTGTGTGTTTGTGTGCAACAAAATATCTTAAAAGCGGAATTTAAAGAAGACAAGATATTTGTTGACGAAATGGAAACTCTGTGAAGAGAAAAACCACTCCGGGGCAGCCAAACCCAGGAACTTCACTATTCAAAAACAAAGCAAGTTACAAAGCACTCGTACTCACAAAACCCATTGTAGTAGTCATACCTTTAACTATAACACGAAACCCATTGTGAATGCTTCCCAACCAAGTCTCCTACTTGAAGGGGTCTTTGATGGATTCCCTTACCTTATGGCCGATCCCTAAGATAGACTTCACACGAACTGTTGAGCATACACCGGCAACGGCTAAAGAGCTAGCAGATATTCAATTCTCCCTAAACACCCTCTCTAAGCACTATGGAATTTGATACAGAATTCATATAAATTACAAGCCTAGAGCCCTCTATTTATAGGCGTACAGAAAACCTAAATCTGCTCAAATTCGAACTCTGGCTATCGAGCGTCCGGACGGAAGTTAGCCTCGTCCGGACAATCTTCTGTGACTGCCTTCCAGAATAGTGCAATTCTTTTCATAACAGGTCCACGTCCGGACGGCTTGGCCAAGCGTCCGGACGGTCTTCGTTGTAACTCCTTTCTGCCCTCGAAAAGGAAGTCTGAAATATTCTGAAATCCTGGACAGCATCCGGACGTGTTGCCACGTCGTCCGGACGTCTTGCAAAGACTTCCCAAACAGTGTCGACTGAAATCCAACTCCGTGTAGAAATTGGGGAAGCTTGACCTAGCATCCGGACGGTGTTGGTCTAACGTCCGGACGTCTTCAACGCTAAAGCTTCTAGACACTGCGAGGCATCCAGATGCCTTCAAAGGCCTGTTTGGACGGTTGCACAGGAACCAGCTATTTTGACTTGGAAACTGCATGGAATCTCATAGACATCTTCTAGAAACTTGTGGTCAATCACATGACTTGAAATGAACACTGTCCATATTACATGAAGTCTCTGAATAGAAACCAATCATCCTATTAAATTGCAACCATTACATAAAGTATTTTTGTCATCCAGAATGTAGCCAACATAAAATATTAACAAATAGGAAGCGGATGAAGCTTGCTGGATCATTTCCTCCTTTACCTCCATCCAAGAGGCATTCTGTTAGTGGCAGTGGTTACAGAAGAAAGGATACCTCTGCCAGTCATGTCAGTGTCAGTGTGCCCTGATGCACCAAGTGTGGGAAAGCACACCCAGGAGAGTGTAGATCTGGAACTGGACTACGCTTTTGGTGTGCAAGCCTGGTCATTTTGCTAGGCAATGCCCCAATCTAGCTATTTGGAATCGTGGGACCCAAGCGAGTGATAATCGGCCTGAGCCTACTACGCCAGCAAGAGTGTACAACATGCTTGCATCTGAAGAAGATGTCAAAGCTGATGAGGCTGCCGCCAATGCTGCCACAGGTACTACACCTTTATCTCATGGCATTGTGTGCATTTGGCTTGATTGAGTGATACCCATGTTTATGTCGCATGTGCATTAGTGTAACTTCTGCATTGAAAAATAAAAGACTTCTAATTTATCGTGTGTGTGTGAACAATGTGTAACAAAATATCTAAATGCGGAATTTAAATAGGATAGATATTTTGTTAATGAAGTGGAAACTCAATTAAGAAAAAAACCATTTCGGGCAGCCAAACCCAGGAATTCTACTATTCAGAAGACAAAACCAGTAATAAAGCAGTAACACTAACATACCCCGATGTAGCGATCATACCTTGCACTCTGACATATACCTATATACGAACGCTTCCCAACCAGGTCTCCTACCTGAAGGGGTCTTCAATGGATTCCTTTAGCTTAGGGCTCCTCCCTAAGCTAGACTTCAGACGATCAAGTCACACACCGGACAACTCTTAGAAAACTAGCAGATCTTCACAATTTCTACCTAAACAACCTCTCTAAGCTCAAGAGAATTCAATACCGAATTCTGTAAATAATGCATGCCTAGACGCCTCTATTTATAGGCTTTAGAAGACCTAAATCGAGTCTAATTTGGATTTCTCTAGGCTACGTCTGGACGTAAGCTGATAACGTCCAGACGGAGAACTGCAACCCCTTTCCATAACACGCTTCACGTGTTTCCTTCTTAAGGCCTCGTACAGACAATGTTGCCCTAGTGTCCGGACGGTTGCAAGCTGTCTTTCCAATCCGTGCTGCAAAGGACTCTGGATTCTTCTTGAGCACTGAAGAGCGTCCGACGGTGTTGCCCTGTCGTCCAGATGGATGCATGCTGAGCTGGCAAAATCTTCTCGAACACAGATGGGCGTCCAGACGTGTCGGTGGTCTGTCCGGACGGAAATAAGGGATCCGACTTTTGCTAAGTTGTAAACTGCACAGAATCTTCCTGGAATTTTGAAATTGCCTTCTTGATGCTTGTGACACTGAAACTTGTCACATTAAGGCCCTTTCCATATTAGAGAAATAAACTCTTAATATTTGAAGACTCTAAAATAATACGGCATCCCTGTTTAAGCAGCAACCTTACATGATAGTGATTTTGTCAATAGAATGTAGCAAAAAAAACTAACATGCATGATGAGCACTGAAGCTTTAGAACCAAACACGTGCGTGACCACTTCTATGGGTGACGCATTTACACATAGAGAATGGGTAGGCCGTTGTCTTAGCGTCGTAAAAGGAAATGACGTTGCTAGCTCTAGTGTTTGACATGATGAGCTACAATGTTTAACCTATTTGGGCTTCGATGTCAATTTGGAATGGATTGGCGATCAAAGCGTAGTGCGCACGTAGGTTGTCATGGGTGCGAAGTTATATTCCTACTCCATGGAATAGAGAGTTCAAAATTCTGCGGGTCTCACATACGAGTTACTCCTCTATCTTCTCTCCAACGTTCAACAATAATGAATGTTTGAGAGTGTGCACTAGCGTGTTTGGCTTATGTTCAAGCCAAGGTCAAAGTTAAGTCCGAGTTGGGAACATTTCGGTAGTGTTTCACTATCCGGATGTTTTCTCTTAGTCACGAGTCTGTGTGGATGTGCATGGACCATCGTGTACTAAACCAAGTGGTGATTTAGAATGAGAATTCCTTATTGAGAATTGACGGTGTGTTCAATTAACTTTAAGGAGCTTCGGTATTCTCGAAGATGGGTCTTCTCTAGAGATGCCATTGACTCTTGGTGTGTAAGAGAGTGTGCCAAAGTCAGCGATCCATATATGGTATAGCCAATGCGAGTTTTGGTGATGCCATTTGGATTGACAAATATACCAATGGTATTTATGGACTTGATGAGTCAAGTGTCCCATGAATACTCAAACTTCTGCGTAGTAGAGTGAACCAATGACATGTTAGTCTAATCGACTAATCGTGTCGAGCATGGAAGACACTTGGTATGGGTGTTGGAAGTGCTTGAGAAAGAAATTCTTCACCAAGCTCATGATGTGTGAGCTTTTGATTGAGGGAGTGTCCTTCTTGGTTCATGCAATGAACAAGAATGGACTTGTAGTCGACACATTAGAACGAAAACACACAATTGCACCTATGCTTAAACTGTCCATGCAAATTGTTGGGTATGTGGTTTGGCACATATCTATCGTGATTAGGATTGGGATGCGCCCCTATGTAGCAAGGTTGGGATGTGGCCTATGCTACTTGTCAACTATGAAGCATGAGTTGCACTATTCCCCTCATGATTCGGAGTTAGCAACAGTAGTCTATGCCCTATTGTCTTGTAGGTAGTGTCCCTATAATGAAGTGTGAAACCCACATTTATCACCCGAGTCTCGATGCACTCATGTGTTGGGAGACTAAATATGAGGCGATCATGATGGCTTATTGTGTTGAGGGATTTTGATAGCAAGATGTCCCATCTTACAATTGAGCCAATGTCGTGGCTAATACACTAAGTAGGAAATCTCGTGATGGCGGGATTGACTATAAGTGTATTTGGAACAATGTCACAACAATTTGCAAAGATGCAAATCAATAGTGTTAGTATTTTGGCCTCATTCTGTGTTTGGACAAAATCACTTAAGTGTAAAGATGCTGTAAACAGGGATTCCACTATTTCAGAGTCTGCAAGTCAGAAGAAATTCAAGTTCCCTGTAAGTCGTCCGGACGATCGAGCCATCCCGTCCGGACGCTAGACAGACCAGCATCATCCGTCCGGACGAAGTGTTCATTCCGTTCGGACCCCATACTGTATCGAGAAGTTTCTGTGCCAGCTTGCATCCGTCCGGACGTTTCAGCAGCATGTCCGGACGCCTCCCACCACTCGATCAGTTTTTGATTTCTTTCCAAGTTCCAAGAAAGGGAAGATCAATCAACCGTCCAGACGATGTGGTATCCCGTCCGGACGCGCGTCTCTGTTAGGCAAGAATCGCAATTCAAATATGACCGTCCAGACGTCTGACAGCTGTGGTCCGGACGCCCGTGCATCAAAGAAGGAAATTGCTGATTCGACTTCAACCGTCTGGACGACTGCCTATCATGGTTCGGACGCGCGCATTACTGATATGGAAATTGAGTGTTGAAGAATAGCCGTCCGGACGCTCATCCCCATGGTCCGGACGCTCGAGAGCCTTATAAGGAAATTACTTGCAGCGGACGTGCGACCATCCGGACGATGTGCCATCCTGTCCGGACGATGTCCTTAAACAGGAAAGATTTCTCCGCGGGAATTTCGAAAAATCTGTTCACACGGTTGTCCGTCCGGATGGCCCATGTCCACCGTCCGGACGGTGCCTAGGTATATTTTTCCTGGCGCTCATTTGAGCCCCCAGCCTATAAATAGAGGCCCCTGGGCACTGTGAACTGCAAGAATTCGGTGTGAATTCCTCACTTGCTCAGAGACGTGATATTTCCTCTGAAGCCGTTTTACAAGTGTGCTGTGCTGTAAACCGAAGTCTATCTTAGAGGTTGGCTCTAAGGTAAGGAGTTCCATTGAAGACCCCTTCAGGTAGGTGAACCTGGTTGGGAAGCGTTCGTGTTGGGTTACACGTCAGAGATCAAGGTACGACCACTGCATCGGTACATGTGAGTGTTACTGTCTTGTATCTAGCTATGTCTTCTGAATAGTAGAATTCTTGGGTTTGGCTGCCTCGGAGTGGTTTTTCTCTTAACTGAGTTTCCACTTCGTCAACAAAAATCTATGTGTCATTTACTTTCCGCTGTGCTTTAATTTTTGTTAACACTTATGCACACACTTTATTTTTAGAAGTCAATTCAATTTTTCAATTGGTATCAGAGCTTGGTACACTCTGAGAAGATTAATTTCTTGAGTGTTATTTATTTGACTTCTATATTTTGATATGTCTCAAACTCTTAATTTTGTTCCTGCCTTTGATGGTACGAACTATGGCTATTGGAAGGCACGTATGTGTTTCTTTTTGAACTCTATTGACTGTTGGGGTATTGTTGAAACTGGTTGGACTAAACCAGAGGATGCAACACCTGAACTAGTCCCTCAAAAGAACGCTCGTCTTTCAAATGATAAAGCCCTCCATGCTCTATGCCAAGCACTTTCTCCATCTGAATTCACTAAAATTTCAAATTGCGAATCAGCCAAGGCAGCATGGCAAATTTTAGAAACAACATATGAAGGCACAAAACTTGTAAAATCTGCCAAACTTCAAATGTTGATTTCAAAATTTGAAGATATCAAGATGTTAGAGGAAGAGACATTTGGAGAGTTTTACTCCAAAATAAGTGACCTAAGGAACTCCATGGTGAGTCTTGGGAAACCTATCTCGAATGTAAAACTCATTCGAAAAATTCTCAGATCTTTGCCTGAGCGTTTCAGGATCAAGGTAACGACTATTGAGGAGAGCAAGGATCTTGAAGAGATGAAGATTGAAGAGCTGGTGGGATCTCTTCAAACATATGAGCTGTCTCTGCCCCCGGTCAAGAAATTAAAGACCATTGCTCTAAAGGCTTCCAAGAAGAAGGAAAAAGTCTCCTCTGAAGATTACTCTGAGGATGAAGACAAAGCTGTGGCTATGTTAGCCAAAAATTTCAGAAGACTGATGAAAGATGATCAGTTCAAGAAGAAGTTTTTTGACAAAATGAAGAAACCTCTCAGAGAAGCTGAACCAAAGGAAGAGGAGAAGAAAGATCCCAGAGGTCCCCGATGTTTTGAATGCTCAGGCTTTGGGCATATCCGGGCGGATTGTGGAAATCTCAAAAAGGGAAAGGGGAAGGCTTACAATGTGACTCTCAGTGATGAGTCCGAAGAAGATGCTCCAGAGTCTGACGAATTTCTGGCCTTTGCGGCCCCATATATTGAAGAAGAAGACTCATACTACTCAGAGCATAGTGAGAATGAGGTAGAGCTCAAGGAGGCCTACAAGACACTCTACTAAGAGTTTGAGAAGCTGAGGGAAGGCCGAAAGCAGCACGTTAATGATCTGAACAGTCTGCATACTGAGAAGAGTTCATTGCTGCTCAAGATACAGGAGCTCGAGGAAAAGCTACTTGAGACACAACTCCAACTAGAGAGAGTCACTGATGAAAAGTTGACTCGTATGCTGTCCATCCAGAAGAGCCCACATGACAAGACTGGTCTCGGGTATGTAGCTTCCTCTTCTGATGTTCCTTCTTCCTCAAAGACTGTGTTTGTGCCTCCTACAGTCCCAGAGCTTCCTCCAGTTATTGAAGATAAACAGAAGGAAAAGGTCAATGATGATGTTCCAGGCACTCAGCAGCCTCATTCCATCAGAAGACCTCCTATTTTCCATCACTGCGGTCTCAGTGGACATATACGGCCTCAGTGCTCCCTCTTGAAAGCACAACAGGCCAAAGCCAAGAAAGAAGTGCCTAGACAAGCTCAGTATGGCATTGTACCCGCAGCTCAGCATCAGACTCTTTGGCATCAGGCATCCTATCAAGCACCATGGGGACAAGCACCAAGACATCAGTTCTGAGCCCCTTGGTTTCATGCTCCTCAGCGTCAGCGGCCTTAACAGTGGTTTGTACCAGCCAATCAGAGTGGCACTTACAAGAGCAAACCCAGGAAATTGAGAAGCCCTCAAGAACAATACACCGGTGAGCCTCCTGTTTGGATGCAAAACATGATGGAGTGGATGATGCAGTCTTATCAGCAACCACCCACTGGAAGGCAGACTTGGGCTGAGAAGGACAGTTACCCCAGGAGGGGGAACCGACACACCTAGCAGGTTCGGGTGTTCATGCCTAGGATTTGGTTCCTAATCCTACGGCATCAGGTTTGATTGCTGGCACTTTCTGTTGTTGTATTCATGTGCTTGTTATGCAATCTAGGAACCAGGTTGTTGTGCTCCCTGTTTCTCTTGAGAGAACTTTGCAGGTATTATTTTTGGGGAAGACAGAAAAAGCAGGTCGAGCGACTATTTTTCTGTAATGGCATCATTGAGCGTACACAGGTTTGATCGTGCCTTAGCATATGATGTCTTTTCCATATTGGTTGTTGTTTTTTTTTAATAATAAAAAATAAATAAAAATTGGGAAAATTTGCAGGATTTTATTTCTCTTGGCTTATTAGATATTGCATGCATTCTTGCCTGATATCTCAATTCGGTTTGCATTGATTAAATACGCTTAGATATAATTGAGAGTTTTGACTATACTAGCCAAGTGTTTTTCCTGTTTATGCAAAAAGTAGGATAGCTTCTTTCCTCATGCAATGAAAAAATGCACTATCTCGGGCTCCCCTAAAGGTACATCTTTCCTTCTCTGACTCTTTTTTTTTTGGAAATTTTGGATAAGAGAAGAAGTCCTTGATAAGATGGCCAAATTGACCACAGGCTAGTTGAACCTAGCATCTATAAACTCTGGCACTCCCTACAGTTCACAGTACCGTAAGATTAGAGCAGTAATTCATAAAAAGTTATGTGCTTTAAATTTGTTTAATCACTGCTTATATGCTTAAACTTACCTTGCCCTCTATGAGCAAGTAAAAAATTATATGTGCTGTATCTTAGGGGGAGTGTATCAGATGAGGGTGTCTAGGCCCTAGCAAGTTATAAGGTTTGACTTTTGGCTAATCTGTCTCTGATTTTCTCTCGTATCTAGAAAATCTAGTTGCTCTGTGTCATGTCTTGGAAAGTCATACCTTGTGGGAAAGGAGTTTCCACACACACACGCATTGCTTGAGTTGAGTTGCCTATTTGAATTTTATATGATCAAGAAAAATTATTTGTGCAAATTGAAATCTCAACTTCCTTTTTTATCTCTGCTTATTTTTTAGATGCTCTCTGATTGTGTTATCAGTTGATTATGCATGCGTATTCTGACACTGACTTGAGAAAATTTGATCTCTGTAAATTTTTCTCAGTTTTTCTGGTGTTTCAATGTGGAGCGTTCGGACGGTCTCTCTTGGTGTCCGGACGGGTAGGGTTCTGTCGTTCGGACGGTACATGTTTGGAGTCCGAACCGAGCTGGAGTCTTGTCGTTCGGACGATCCGTGTCGTACGTCCGGACAGGCGCTGGCTTCATCGTCTGGACGGCTTCTTTATATCGTCCGGACGCGCACGACCTGTTTGCTCCTTTCCGAGGCAGTGAACGTCCGGACGTCATCACTCCACCGTCCGGACGGGAACCCCACAGCGGCTATATATTGCCCAGATCGCCGCATTCTCTCCACCTTACCCCACACAATCCATCTTTTTGGCTGCTTTAGAGTAAAGTATGTGAGCTTTTTGATCTTTTTGTTGCTTCTTCTTGTCCTTTTGCTCATTATTTCACATTCCAGGTATGTTTTTAACCGTTTTCTCTGCAATTTTTTAATTGTTAGAATGTTGGTTTTCTTGTGAATATTTGTAAGGGGCTTAAGATCTGTCATATAGGGATTATTTGTGATGATGCTTTTTGGACTATTTTATATTATTATCTGCTTTTATTTTTGCTATAGTCCTTTAAATAGCTGTTATTTTGCCAAATTTTTGCTATCCTAACAAGAATATTTTTGGAATATTTTTTTTGGAAAATTCTTGTTGGATCTTTTGCAAAATCATGTCTGCCGGCAGTGCACCCCGCAGGGTCCATCAGAGGCTCGTGGAAGATAGGGCTGCAATTCAGGCCAAAATTATGGACCGTTCCGTCATTGCTGAGCGGAACGTTCTTTGAGCTGATCTCATGGTGCCACCGCTGGACAACATACTTGGCATCATCCAGACGTACAACTGGGGATATCTCCACAGCTGTGCTTGTCAGGTATACACCAGATTAGTCAAGCTGTTCTACGCCAATCTGGAGTTGGTTCAGAATGATGATCGTTGAGTGGTGCTTCAGTCCTCAGTTCCAGGCCATCTCATCACTGTTGATCCTCAGGTCATCAGCCACATCATCCGAGTCCCAGTGCTCGAGATCTCGGCCAGCCCGTACACTGAGGTGGTGCTTCCTCCATCCCTGGATGATCTCAGGGAATTCTTCCGTGCCGTTCCCCATGGTGAGGAGCGCTCTACTGCGATCAGGATTGGTGCCCTGTCATCCACCCACCGCATGTTGGCCAAGATCATTCAGCAGAACATCTGGCCTGTTGCCCGGCACAGTGATCTGATCCTGAAGCCGGCCCAGTTTGTCTACGCGATCCACCTCCGCTTGCCTTTCTGCCTGTGCAAGCACATTTTGGGGGTTATGATAGAGGCCCATGATGAGAGCACTGCTTGTAATACCCAAGTTTTTTTAAAAAAAATTATTAATTGGCCTAATAATAATAAAAAAAAAGAGTTATCTTGCAAGTTAAGTTTACTTAAGCATCAAGTTGTATATAATATATATATATATATATATATATTAATAACTTGCCATGCAAGTGTTTTTTTTATTATTTCTTCTCTCCTTCTCTTTTCTCTTTATTTTCTTCTCCATCACTTTTCTCTTCTTAGGCCTGTGACGCACGGAGAGGGAGAAACAAAGAGTGAGCGAGAGACAGAGAGAGAGGGCAGATACACAGAGAGAGAAGAGAGATCGGAGAGAGAGAGTTTGAGAGAGGGAGAGTCAGAGATCGGGAGAGGGAGTTAGAGATGGAGTCGACCTGGAACCCAGGGAACCCGATCCTCCGTGGGCGGTGGCCATAACCGAGATCCGGCGAGGCAGGGAGCGGTTTTCGGGGAGCCGTGACCCGTGTGTGCGCAAAACCCGGAAGACCCATCAAACTGGTGCAACCCGTGACCGAGAGAGAAAAATCGTGAGACCCATTGACCCGAGACCCGAACGGCTTAAAGTCTGGTTTTCCGTAGACTTCCAAAACCGATTCCGGCGATTCCATGGTGATTTTCCGGTGGTTTTCCCTTGGCCTAAACAGAAACTCTCAAAGGGTAAATTCTTGTGATCAAATGTTTTGGGATTTCACTCGGCCGTATATGTTTGAGTGTTTTGAGATCATTTAATATGAGTTGAATTTGTGTATAGTGGTTATGAAATTGTTGATGAGTATTTTGATATTGGGTGTCTTGGGGTTCTTGTCCGGCTGTGTGTTTTGTGTTTGAGACTCGATTATGCATAGAGATGTTGGATCTCCTGTTTTGGCAGTGAATTGGATGATTTTGGGTATTTTAGATTGTTAATTGTGGGTTAAAATTGTGGATGATTTACTAGTAGTGCTTTTGTTGACATATTTTATTGTAAAGGATTATTATGATTTTAGTGTTTATAAGGATTCTGGAATAATTTTGGAGTGAGGGTTTTGGATTGGGTATATTATGGATTTGATGTTGTTTGAGGAATTTGGTGAGTTGGTGGGTAAAATAGTTTTAGTTGATTCTTTGGCTATGGGTGTTGGCTGAGTTCATGTTAAAATTTCTAAAGGTTGAGGATTTGGTCTATTGGAGTAATGAGGTTGATTTATGAATTTAGGTATACAGTAAATTTGGTTAGAGATTTTATATTCATGTGCAATACAACTTGGAGATTTATAGTCACATATTATGTAGATTATATATATAGGATATTTTAATTTAAGTCTTAGAACTAAAATTTCATAACGCTCCGCTAAATTCATCCTTGTGTTTTATTTAGGTAAAAGCTCAACCCTGACACTAATGGAAAGTCTAGGTAAGGGGATACAACACCGAAAAACCCCCAACAAGATTTTATTACAAATCTTTTGAAAAAGTGTTGGGGAATTTTACAAAGCGTTTGCTTATGTGATTTTTATTGCCAAGCTTTATTACTCATATGTTATTGTTCAAGAATTTTGTGCATAAATCACAGTTATGATTAAGAGCATTTTTTAAAATTATGATTTATGCATAATTATGGTTAAGACTAAGAGCATTTCAAAATTATGAATTATGCATACTCACAGATATGATTAAGAGCATTTTACAGTTATGATTTATGCATAATTGCAGATATGATCAAAAGAGTTTCAAAGTTATGAATTATGCATACTTACAATGATGAAAAAGAGCATTTGAAAGTTATGAATATAGAGCATTCCAAAGCTTATGATATATACATGAATACAGTTTTGAAAGAAAAGAGAATCAAACGTTTAAAAAAATCTGCACATGACTACAGTTATTAAAGCGGCTCTTACAGTTTTAAAATAAGTGTACAGTTATAGCAGAGCCTACAGTATTACAGAAAACGTTCATGTGCAGTAATTGTTTAACCCTGAGGCACTACTACAGTTAAGATCGGTACCATATAGGGTAGCATGGCAAGCATACCAAATTACGGTGTGTGCTACCGGCCGGAGTTGGCCTTCACCTAGGGAAGATCCCCAACTCGGCGACTCTTCTCTGTGACGACAGGCTGAGTCTATAGGTCCTTTGGACAAAGCCAACGTGCGCCGCTCACGGGAACTGGCGGTGTAGAGTCTATAAAGGGATAAACCACAGAGAAAGGATTAAAGAGAAAACAGATAAAAAGAATTTATTGGATCATTAATAATTTCATATGCCATTATTCATATTCCTCATTCACTTGTTCATAAATTCTGTTAATTGTTCATATGATTATGCCCCCTGCCTTAAAACAATACATTTCATATCATGAATCATGCTTTAACACGTGCTTTCTTATAAATCATAAACAGTCTAGTATGTCATTTCTTAAACAATTTGCATAACTATAATCTCCAACTTATAATCACTCAAAGATCACATATCTTATTCATACTTCTAGACATCATCATAGTTTCAATATATCCAAAAAAACTCAAATCATCCAAAATAAATTAAAATCAATCATACACTTGGTTCAGGTTGTAAAACAATATATAGTATGCAATTCATCATATGTGTAATTAATTCTTATCAGTGAGTAGAATAAATCTGTCATTATGCATGACTAAAGATTATGGCATAAAGGTTTATAACATGTTTTATTCCCCTAGTGTTGTATTTTCCTTACTGAGTTGTCGAACTCACCCCTTTTTCCCTCAACCCTTTCCAGATGACCCAATAAGATGACGTCATTTCTTGGTATTGGCGTAGATCTCGCAAAGAGCAATAGATCATTGCGGACCGACCAAATCTTTATTTTGTATAATATGTTTCTCTTGGAGAATTCAAGGTTTTGTAAAGAATTATTAATAGAAAGGTATAATAAAGTAGGAGATTTAAATTTATATGTTGTAAATGCAGGCTTCCATTTAAAATGTTTGTTTTTAGCACTCAAGTTCACGTTTCCCCTTATATCCCAAAACGGGGGCGTGACACTGCTGGTCTTCCATTTGGTTGCCTCCTTACTCAGATTATTCTTCAGTCGGGCATCAATGTCAATGGTGAACCGAAGATGAAAATTCAGCAGCCCATCAACAAGCAAACATTAATGAAATCTAATGCGCAGCTGCGGAGAGATGACTCCGATGATGAGGAGCCTCCACCTGCTGCTATGCTAGTCGGTTTTCCAGATATGGCTTCATCCTCACATATTGTGCCGCCTTCTGAGCCAAAGGTCAATTATGCTCAGATTATGGAGGCTCTTGCTGCACTTCAGGGAGGGATGAGCAGCTTGCAGGTGTCTATGTCCTCCATGCAGCAGTCTATGAGTTCCATGCAGTTAGCGGTGCACTCTATCGACAGGCGCGTGGAGCAGAACCAGCTGGACCTTCAGGAGTGCCTGAAGTATCATCATCCTAGCAGCAGTGATGATGAGGATGTTGCAGATGGGATTTTACCCATGCCTGAGGATGTTTGATTCCCTCTTATGTTTATAGTTCGTTTATTGTTGTCTTTTGTTATTTTGAGACAATTTCTGCTTTGTTAAAACTTTTTGGATATATATTACTCTATTTCTCGGGTCCTTCTGAGACCGTTAGAGGGAGTAATTTTTATGACAGTTAGTTTTTATTACTCTGTTTTACCCTTTGTTCCTTTGAGACAAAAAGGGGGAGTAATTTTTATTTTTCGACCGGGAATGTATTTCCAAACCGGTCAAGTGATTTTTGTCTCAGAATGGCCAAAGGGGGAGTTTGTTAGTATTTTGGCCTCATTCTGTGTTTGGATAAAATCACTTAAGTGTAAAGATGCTGTAAACAGGGATTCCACTATTTCAGAGTCTGCAAGTCAGAAGAAATTCAAGTTCCCTGTAAGCCGTCCAGACGATCGAGCCATCCCGTCCGGACGCCTATCTGTCCACTGATCCATTCGTCCGGACGACGTGTCATCCCGTCCGGACGTCTGACAGCTGTGGTCCGGACACGCGTGCATCAAAGAAGGAAATTGCCGATTTGACTTCAACCGTCCGGACGACTGCCTATCATGGTCCGGACGCGCGCATTACTGATATGGAAATTGCGTGTTGAAGAATAGCCGTCCGGACGCTCATCCCCCATGGTTCGGACGCTCGAGAGCCTTATAAGGAAATTACTTGCAGCGGACGTGCGACCATCCGGACGATGTGCCATCCCATCCAGACGATGTCCTTAAATAGGAAAGATTTCTCCGCAGGAATTTCGGAAAATCTGTTTGCACAGTTGTCCGTCCGGACGGCCCATGTCCACCGTCCGGACGGTGCCTAGGTATATTTTGCCTGACGCTCATTTGAGCCCCCAGCCTATAAATAGAGGTCCCTGGGCACTGTGAACTGCAAGAATTCGGTGTGAATTCCTCACTTGCTCAGAGACGTGATATTTCCTCTGAAGCCGTTTTACAAGTGTGTTGTGCTGTAAACCGAAGTTTATCTTAGAGGTCGGCTCTAAGGTAAGGAGTTCCATTGAAGACCCCTTCAGGTAGGTGAACCTGGTTGGGAAGCGTTCGTGTTGGGTTACACGTCAGAGATCAAGGTACGACCACTGCATCGGTACATGTGAGTGTTACTGTCTTGTATCTAGCTATGTCTTCTGAATAGTGGAATTCTTGGGTTTGGCTGCCTCGAAGTGGTTTTTCTCTTAACTGAGTTTCCACTTCGTCAACAAAAATCTATGTGTCATTTACTTTCCGCTGTGCTTTAATTTTTGTTAACACTTATGCACACACTTTATTTTTAGAAGTCAATTCAATTTTTCAAATAGAGTGCCTTACTTTCTTGGAGTTGGGCAAGATGTATTGTCCAAGAAAATATTTAATGGGTTTATTAGGATTAAATAAAAATAATTTTATTTAGTGTGGTAAGATAAAATAAAATAAAAGTGTTTTATTTTATCCTATAGGCTTGTAAATGGTAGCTATGAAAAGAAAATATACCTGATATTTTTAGGTCCAAATAAAATATAAAAGAGAAAATAATAGAAAAGAAAGATTAAACAATAAAAGAGAGAATAACTAGAGTGAAGAATAGTCAAACTAAAAGACAATGCTAAGTATATATGGTAAAGGGTAGAATCAGTATGATAGAAAACAAGAAGAAAAGTCAAAAATTCAAGTAAGTGGCCCACGTTAAAAGAAAAATAAGAAGTTTTAGGTGACTAAAAACAAAATATAAAGGAGAAAAGAAGAATCAAGTCATGTGATGCCTTAGCTAGTCGTTTGTAAGTGGTCAGACTTTGAAATTCTATTTTATTTTGAAGATGGAGTTTATCTTTCTAAATTTGCTAATGAATGAGGATCATAATTTTGGTAACACTTAACTCTTTTGAATAAACATGAATTTTCGCATAATGTCTGTGGGTATCATTCCTAGCAAACCCTCACGAGACTTCACTTGTCCACTAGGGAGTCTTAGGGGTTTAAAAGGCTTATTGCATACGTTAAATGCAATCATGTTTCCCGCAACAGAGGGGGTAGAGCAGTTATTGTTTTAGTTTTCCTTTTATTTTCAGTTTTGTATTGCTAAGAGACTAGCAATATGTAAGTTTGGGGGTGTGATAAGCGCTGAATGTTACACATTCATGCCCCTTAATTACATATGTTAAGCTCTTAGTTTTTTTATAGTTTGATGTTTTGTATTATTTTTGTGTTTTCTTGTATTTTACAGGTTTTGGAAGAAAATTCATCAAATTCCAAGATTATAACGAAGTTGGCAAACTCACTTTTGGAAAAATTCAACTTCAAATCAATTTTGAATTTAAGAAAAGAGAAGTCGTCAAAAATTCGTTATTTTTAGAAAGAATCCAAAATGAGCAAGTCTCTGTAATTTAATCATAAATTTCGGCTGAAGTATGGGATTGTGACGAAATTGGTGGCCTTGGAAAGATAATAAAAAATGGAACAAATATGTCAAAAATAGATTTTTCATAATTCGGACGTTTACTATGCCAAAATTGTCCCATAATAAAGGATCGTAAATCTGTACGAATTTGGAATCATTTTCCTACTTTGATTGGAATTTCAGAAAAGGAAAAGACTTGTACTTATTCTATTTGGACTATGAGACCTATTTACAATTTTTCTAGGATTCCTAGTGCTTCTAGAGCTTTTCTAATCCCTATAAATAGGCCTTTAACCTTTGAAGAGAAAACACACAAGCTTTGGAGAAAAATTGGAGGCTACTTCAATAAGGATTTTGGTTTTTATTTATTTATTTTCTGTATGTATATAATTTTAGTCTATATTAGTTGTAACTAATAATTTAGTTAGGACTCGATTGAAGCTCTAATTATGTCTCCTTATGGTTTTCAATTGGCGTCTTTGCTACAATTCATATATTGATGTTTAACTTGATTATCTCCTATTTTCTTTAATTCCTCTCATATTTATGCTTGATCATCATATGCATGTGGTATGGATTTGTTATTTATGTCAATTTGGATGATCGAGTCCTAGGCATAATAAAGTAACTAAAAAACCACATCACAGGTTCTTGGATTAATCAACATGAAGACAACTGGAATAGATACCATGTTACAACCTGAGTGTGTTTACCGATTTCCATAGATTTATACTTTCTTGAAGAACAACTTAGTAGATACCATGCTAAATCCTTAAAGGAAGAAAAGAGTTAGAGTAGATATCATGCATAACTCGTGGCTTAGGAAATCAATGGCTTTAGAGTTTAGAAGTAGATACCATGCCCTTGTGGTTGGTAAACATTAAGTATCAAGTTATGATTGTAGCATAGGCATTAGGAATCTTAATTGAGTATGATTAACGGTGGATATCAAAACCCTATCTTATCTCCTATTATATTTCCTTAATATTTTGTCTCTTCTCTTATTAGATCTTTTGAATATTTTCACTCATCTTAATTATTTAGGAAATCTTTTTAAGCATAATTTATTAATCCTTGTGGGAATGGTCTCGTATTTGCCTACTATACTATTGTTTTGATCTTGTGCACTTGCGAGTAAAACGTATAAATATTTATCTATTTATTTAGGTAGATATTTGCACAACAAGTTTTTGTGAGAGTCCTAAGGGTTTAAAAGGCTTGTTGCATTCGCTAAATGCAATCGTACATCCCACGAAAGAAGGATTTATCGTTGTTTTTCAGTTTTATTTCTTATTTTGTATTGCTAAGGGGCTAGCAATATGTAAGTTTGGGAGTGTGATAAGCATCGAATGTTGCACATGCAAGCCCCTTAACTTGCATATGTTAATTTTTTAGCATTGTTATTAATTTGATTTTGTGTTATTTTATTGTTTTCAGTTTATAAATAAAGATGCAATTATTTTCATTGGTTTTGGGCTTAAAGCACACTTTGAGAAGACCTAGAAGATATTGGTAAGCTTAACCAATCATAATAGAAGACTTATATGATGTGAGTAAGTTTAATTAAATCAAGGGAATGATTAAATCGGAATTTCTCCAATAAGAGTCAAAATCGGATTGGATTCAAATTTGGATTATGTGCATGTATCAGTGTTTTGATCATAACTTTCTGCTTAGATCTTGGATTGCAATGAAATTGGTCGGGTTAGAAAGCTAATAACAAATTCAACAAATATATCAGAAATAGATTTTTCCTAATTTAGACGTTTGTTGTGCCAAAATTGCCCCGCAATAAAAGACCACAAATCTGGACGAATTTAGAATCCTTATCCTACTTGGATTTAATTTTTAATCTCCTAATTGGATTAAGAGACTAAGTTCCGATTTTTTTTAGATTCCTAGGACTTTTAGGCCTCTCATAATATTTATAAATAGACCTCTAAACTTCAAGAGAATGTGAATTTAGCTTTAGACAGAAAATTCTTCTTGGAGGCTTGAGAAGTTGAAGATGAGGAGAAGAACATGGCAAGAGGTCATCCTAGCACCACGATGAGAGGCTAAATTCCTAATAGGGTGTTGATGTAACATTTTCCAAGTAACAATGGTTTAATTGTATTTTAGTTTGTAATTTACTATATGAATGATGGTTGTATAACTGTGAGAATTGATCTTAATATTTATATTCAATCATTATGAATTTCTTATCTTGTCTTAGAAAATCTTTTATATTGATTGAACTCAAAACTTCATATTTTCTGTGATTATGTGAATGATTGTTATACAACGGTTTTAATTGATATATGATCAAGAGGGTTAAATAAAGCATGCTTAGGGAAGACGGATTGTACTATACCCTAGTTTAGTGTAATTTAGATAAACAATTTGTACCAACTAAAGATGAGCTATACTATTCCATTGATTGTGTGTTTTCTATTAAAGATGTAGCTAATTCATACCTAGGGAAGATGGGTCGTATCGCATCTTAGTGGTTAGGTGGACAGTCTATGCTAACCGAAGATGGATTATACTTATTCTTTAGAGGTAATTTCTTGACTACTCGAGTGAGACGAGCCCTATATCATGCATAGTATGAATTTTCCTTTTTAATTTATGATTAGCCATTGTTATGCGGTGAGTGGTGAAATCAATTCCCTATTCTTTCTCTCATCACTAAAATCTTTATTTTTATATCTTTAGTTTTATGCATTTAACTTAATTATAAATAAAATAAAATAAAATTTCTTTTAATTAAGTTATATTTAATTTTGAAAAACTTGATAGCAATTCCTACGCAGTCATTGAGGTTCGACACCCTCAATATAACTCTATCCTACAAGAATTCGTCCTATTGCGAGTGGTAATTTTTTATTATTGATATATTTTGATAATTAAACAAAAGACCACATCAGCAAGCTTACAATGTGGTAAGTGGTAGAGGTGTACAAATGGGGCGGTTATAACTGCTCCGCAACCGCTAACCACTTATAACCGTTAACCGCATATAACCGTTAACCGTATAACCGCTTTCAAAAGCAGCTATAAATAACCGCTATATATATATATATATTAAAAATTTGTTTGTATTTGGTTATTTAGATTTATAATGTTTTGGTTTTGGATTTGGATTTGTTTGTATTTCGTTATTTGGATTTGTATTTTTTTTTAATAGACATTTTGGATTTGTATTTAGATTCGTTAATTTTGTACCAAAAGATTATAAAAAATTATTATTATTTTTTTAAAAATAAAAAATAAAACCTGCCCAAAAATCGGCCCAAAGCCTAAATTAAAAAGCAGTTTCCAAACCGCCGGTTATAAACATAATAATCGCTAATAGGCGGTTATAAAAATAACTGCTAACCGCCTAGGCGAAGGTGGTTATGGTTGTTAAAATTTAATAACTGCCTTAAGCAGTTGCGGCTAACGGTTTTACCCAATAACTGCTAACCATAACCGCTTGCACACTCCTAGTAAGTGAGTGAGCTAGTTGTGTCACATTATTCCTTTCCAAACTCATATATATAATATGACAGCTGGAAAAATATGATGATTGAAAAAAAAATGATTGTTAAAAATATAACGGTTGGAAAAATAAGATCCTTATTCATCCAAAAAATAATAATAATAAGATCATTAGAAAATAAATTTTTTTGAAAATATGAGTGTTGATAAGAATATCATAAAAACAATTTAAATTTAATATTTAAAGAAAGTAGAAAAGAGAATAGACAATATATCCATATGCCGTATATTGAAAAAGTAGTAGTCATGGTAAAGAATTGCATTTTTTAGTTAACTATTTTATCTAGCTTTGCTAGAGATGCTCTTTACATGCCATTTAGTGCATTTTTATTATTATAATACTATTAAGGTAAAACGTTACTGCTGGACTGTACGTATGGGCACCCTTTCACTTTGTATAGAGTGAATAATTAAATATTTAGCAGTTTGAGTAATGAACATTTATGAAGCGTTTTCAACGTCCATAAGTGTGAGAAAATGAGTTTTAGAAAAGTTTTGAAGAAACGCTCAATTAATTCTCAACCGCCATTGATTATGATATGAGAGAAAGTAGACGCACACAGACGTACGTTCAGGTTGATTATGAAAATTATGAAATCAAAAGATCGATCAGCCGTTGAAGAGGTCTTCGGTCGAGACGATTGAACTTGTCCATCTTTGTTTTAATGTGGTATAAATCCATCATTCATTGAAAGTGCCATTTCGATCCGCACTCAGTTTTGGTTTTGGTGCGTGTATTTCAGCACGCTGTACCTCATCAATTCTTAAAAAGTTTTCCTCCAATTTGCCCTTAATAGATTTATAAGAGTAC
Source organism: Alnus rubra (assembly GCA_028654335.1). Taxonomy (NCBI): domain Eukaryota; kingdom Viridiplantae; phylum Streptophyta; class Magnoliopsida; order Fagales; family Betulaceae; genus Alnus; species Alnus rubra. The sequence continues at coordinate 1,252,054 of JAJPGS010001738.1, read as the reverse complement.
TCGTTCAAAATATAAAAAAATTAAAAAATTAAAAATTATAAAAAAAATAAAAATTATAAGAGTAATGTAAGAGTGTATAAGCGGGGAAATTATTAATTAAAAATAATCGATAATCGCTAATAACTGGCAACAACCGTTAATCGAAAAAATTGAAATACCGAAAATAATCGCAACCAGATAACCGGATAATTGAGTACTCGGTTGCGGTTATCGGTTATTGCAGTTTAAAAATTCGGTTAATAATCGAGTAATCGCAACTGATTTTTATTGTTATAAATAATTATAATTTTATATATATATAAAAGATTAAAAAAAAAATTAGGGGATGCTTTGCGTCACGCCAACCTGCTAGATCAGGTCACATGGAGAACTTTACGATCACATGTGCTTTCTGTCGCATTAAACGGGTTTGGCAAATGGCAAGTAGTGCGTTTAATTATCTTATTTCTGTCGCATTAAACCTAGCTAGATCATGCCATCCAACAAATTATACTTTTATAGAATACTCTGCATATATTTTTATAGCAGCAAGAGCATAACTATTAATAGTTGTACGGGCATGGAATTGCAAAGAAGGCATGTATGTAAATGTAAGTATTGATTAATCTATCTATATATATATATATATATATATATATGAGATATGATCTTTTGTCACTTTAAGACACAATTTTTGATCACTTTATCTATGTGACTAGCTTTAATGTTTTCTTTCTAATAAAAAAAAGTAAAGGTAAAAATTATCACGTGCGTAAATGTGATCATGAGTTATGTCTTTGGATGGTAATATATCATATATTCATCTCTCAATATATATATATATATATATATATATATATAAATATTTAAACAAGATATAGAGAAGGATAAAACAAAAACAAGTTCACAACTCAATAACCCAACCAAAATAGACTAAAGCTTAAAAAGAAACCCATAAGAGTGAAAGTCGCTTAAAATGCAACTTTTGAGAGCAAAAACCTATTAAGATAGATAAAATCATAAAAATTAAGAGAACCGTTATATTCTTAGATCTAGTTTGGCTCTCAAAGAAACGAAACAGACTAATAGCATTCCCAAAAGCCCCTTCCCTTCCCTACTGTTATAATATGGACGTGTGATTGAAAATACGGACCTGTGATGGATAAGTGTAGTGAGTCTAGGTCTATTTCATTATATGTAGTTAGGAGTCTTTCTCTAAAAATATTAAGATATATGCAGTCTTATGCTATTATTATCTGCAGAGTTATATTATTGTTTTCTATTAGATTAGTTTGAGTCCTATGTTAATGCTTTCTAATAGATAGGTTTGAGTGGATGTTTATCCACGATATTTTGAGTCATGAAATGAGTGTTCTAAGCTGTGGTTCAATCCTACAAGGTCATATTATTTATTTAAAGAGAATAAGTCATCAATAAAGATCATCAAAAGAATTAACCTAAACTTTGTGTTTAACAAAGAGTCCTAAGATCCTCTAATTTCTTATCCTAGTTTTCCCAAATTAGCAAAATAAGTAAGAACAAGAAGCATGATTCTACTCCTATATATCCTTACCGAAAGTCGGGTTACTAGATCCATTACGCATTCACGTAACACATACATATAGGGAAAATTAACAAAAAAAATAAATCACAAAAATCACCAACAGCAGATACCTCATCGGTTCCTTAAACATTGAGAATGTTACATTTCTACCTAATGTGTAAGGAACCAAAAGAGCTTTCCTATCCAATATTTTAATATAAAATATTTTTATTTCCTTTCTCATCTCTCATCTTTTTACCTTCTATTAAGAATTGTGTTGGAATTTTGTAAACAATACAAGGGTATGTACAAACTTATATTTGTAAAGAAAAAATATTTAATTGATATAAGAAAAAAATAAGAGAAGCTATTCTAGAATGTATTTAAATAGAGAAGAAAAAAACAATTTTATTTTTTAATTGTAAAAAAATAAAAACCAATAAAAAAAAATATAATTGCAGTGAATAGTATAAGAAATGGGGTGATTGTTAAACTACGTATACACGACATGTACACTCACCCCCTCATATGAGGGTGGAGCCCACACACTGGCCCCACCCTCATATAAAGAGGGTAAGTGCCCAAATAGTGCGGTTGTAGTTTTTTTAACATTTCCCGTAAGAAATAGAAACTCAAGTTGTTGCGTACGTTAAAAGGCAGTTGTAATCCTCTAAGTCAGAAATGGAATCTAGTAATCAAGACATTTTATATGCACATCATTTGTACATCTTTTGTACATCACTTTTTTAAATCAACCATTGAATTTGTAGGATCTACACGGATTCACATGTGAGTCCTACAGATCAAATGGTTAATTTAAAAAAGTGATATACAAAAAATATACAAGTGATATGCAAAAACCATTTCTCCTACTAATCTACCATTTGGTGACGCGGAAGCCATATGTCAGTAATGTCACTGTACGGGGGCCAACCGAGCTTGAAGATTCCACGAGCTTTAATTGGTTGACCCGAAATGCGATTGCAACTTGCAAGTTTATGAACAGAGGCACGTGGGTGGGGCATGGCTTCGATGTTGAGACTTATTAGAATAAAATCATATACAAGTGATATGCAAAAATCATTTCTCCTACTAATCTACCATTTGGTGACGCGGAAGCCATATGTCAGTAATGTCACTGTACGGGGGCCAACAGAGCTTGAAGATTCCACGAGCTTTAATTGGTTGACCCGAAATGCGATTGCAACTTGCAAGTCTATGAACAGAGGCACGTGGGTGGGGCATGGCTTCGATGTTGAGACTGATATTATAATATATAATAAAATCATAGACAACCCAGTGGATGAGGAAAAGGCAGGATTTATATATTCAGGAAATGCATGGAGTCAGGTAGTAAGCCGTCAGTCTGGTGGATGGCGCTCCATCGATCAATCTGGTACATGGTGGGATCAAGATCATCACCTGTTTTAGTCTTTGCTCTTTATGCTGCCTGCATCTTTGGCCTGCCTGAGCTTGCTCAAGCTCAAAATGGAACCAACGCTGTCACAGATCCTGCTGAAGGTATCTCTCTCTCTCTCTCTTACTATTTACTTATCCAAAAAAAAAAAAAAAAAACGCTGATAGACCTTCAGATGCCACAAAATAAAATATGACCAAAATCTTTATTATGAAATGATTATTCCCTATTTTAAATAAAATGGAGGGAATCGTATTCCTAAGAAAACCGCTTGTTTTTTGGCCTGGTTCCAACTTCCAATGCAAAGAGTCTTCGTATCCTTAAAATTATGTTCGTCGTTTTCCTTAATTTTCCTTTGAGAGAGAAAAAATAGCAAAGAGAATTAAATAAACAGCGTTTTGTGGCATTAAAGTGACTAAAAAAATTAAAGGAACTTAAGCATAATCTGGCCTAGTGTTTAAAAAATTGTCGTCTAGATTTGGATAAACTTTCGAGTAATTGCTTTCGTGACAAAAAATAAAAATTTGACAGTTTAAGGTTAGTAGATACCAGTTAATTTTAAATGTTTTATACTACCAGATAAGTCAACCGCACACACAAGCAGGTTTAGAATAAAATACATGTTAGTTGGTTGAGGTGTATTATTTGTATATATTTTCTACATACATTTATATTAGGTATAGAATTTATACATATAGGATGGGTCCCACATGTATATCAATATATATCTCACACTAAATATTTATTTAGTGTATGTACAAAATGTATATAAAAAAGTGTGAACAAATATATTTTAGATAGTTGGTTAGTATCACTGTCAAACTAGTTTTTAGAGAGGGAAAAAAAATGTCATATAGTTTGGTTTCGTTGTGGTTTAATTGGGCCTTCAATTTCAACCCAAATCAATCAAAGCCCTTCCCATTTCCCTCTCTCTTAATAATTATTCCTTTCTTGTCTAACGTCTATACAGCCAATCCATGCACCCCACCCCCACACAACCGTCAATCGTCTAACCTCCACCTTGACAACTTAGAGCATTACTAGCAGCTTCCCTACAATTTAGGGAAAATTTTAAAAAAGTCATAAAAACCACACCACAGCAGCTTCCCTTCCTTTTTCCATTCCCTGGGAAGTGAACAGTTCTTCCCAATGCATTGGGAAGAACTGTTCACTTCCCACTCTATTATTTAATAATAAAAAATGCTCTCTCTCTTTGCACGCCTTCTTTCTCTCTCTCTGCAACACGCTCAACTCTCTCTCTCTCTCTCTCTCTCTCTCTCTGTGCAACAGCTACCGCCGAGCCTACCGCCGAGCCCAAGCCACCGGATCATCAGCGCGTGCCGCCACGGAGATCGGTGCTCTCACCTCCACAACCGGCCCATAATCTCGCCGATGATCCTCCTCTCCAACATCCAGCGGCCGGACACACTCTCCACGGGTCTCAACCCTTCAAAATCAAACAACCCATCGACTCCAACCTCCTCCATGTCGGAACCCACCGCATCACCACCAATCAACCATCAACGACAAACAAAAACCCAATCCAAACACAACACCCTATCCCACCGGAAACCACCACCAAAATACACAAAAAAAAAAAAATCCCCAATCAATCCAAACGCGCCTTCACCCTGGCATCTCAAACGCGCCACCGCGCGTTCACCTTCCGGCGTCCACCAGTAGCCCACGACGAGAGAGGCGAGAGTGACGGAGATGAGAGAAAGAGGCGAGAGAGGCGAGAGTGCGGGCGAGAGAGGAAGAAGACAAAGACAGTGAAATAAATAAAAGAGAAAAAAAAAAAAAAGTTTATGGAATAAAGTAAAGTAAAATAAAAATATATATATTATTTTAATGATATAGGGAAAAGTAAAAGGAAGCTGCTGTGAGAAATTTTTTGATTGGGAAGCAAAAAGTGTTTTTGTTCCCTACATGTAGGGAAAATGACTGGAAAGGGAAGGGAAGCTGCTAGGAATGCTCTTAGGGGCTGATCAATAGATTCAATACAAGTAAATCAAACAAATACTTTTTAATGTTAGAACAACTTTATTCAATAAAGGAAAATACTAAAAAAAAAAAGCCTTCGGCGAATACTCTCCGTTCTCTCTCCTGAAATTCCCCTCCCTAAAACGCCCGGCTGATGAGGGGGAGGTAGTGATTTTCACTGCCTTCTCCCCCTCCCCCCCCCCCCCCCTCCCTTTTCTCTTTTTTCCCTCCTCCTCCTTCTCCTTCCCCTTCCCTTTCTAGCCTCTTCTGAGGCCTCAATCGCCTCTTCGGAAGCCCTATCCTTCGCCCTAGGCGACTTATCTTGGTTCAACGAGTCTACTGGCTTCTCCTCCACCTCTGGTCTAATTGCAGCTCTTAGATTTGTTTTTTTTCAAAGTCAGACCTATCCACTTTCGGAAGCTCCACCTTCTCACGTGCCATACCACCGTGATCCAGGCTTTCTTCGCTTCGATATGCCGCGCGCCATATGCCAAACCGACCACCATGCGCTTGCGAGTAGATCTAACTCGCGGGTGCATGTATTTTACGCACCGACGCGTGGCTGCTGCTAACTGGTGCCTTTCGGCATTTTCTACCTCCACCAGCTGCCAGTGACCTCCCGTGGAGTTTCTAGCGCCTTTCATCGGCGCGTGGTGTTCACGCGCCATCGACAAATCGCCTTCCTGCCGCCGTTGCACTATTATGTTATTTATTTTTTCTTGTTTTTCTGAGCTTTTTGTTTTAATAATCTTCTGTGTATCCCCTGTGACTCGTGTCGTACCGCAACTGGTGTTTGGATCCTCTGAATTTTATACACCACTTTAAAACCCCTTTATTGGTGGTTTGATTCAAGGCATTCATGCCAAGAATTATTGAGCCTGCATCTTCAGAAATATTGTCCTGCGTACTTACGGTCTTCGGCTTTTATTTGTGTTTGGGTTGTCCAACCCTAGTTAATTACGTTCTTGTAATTTCTTTTCAAGTATCTATAAAAAATAAAAAATAAATAAAAGCAAATACTTTTTATTATTATTATTTATTTATTCAAACTCATCCCCTCTCTCCCACTTGCAAACAACTTGCACCGAGAAAGTTATCCCTTTGCATAAGTGGATGTCGACTGTAGCTTGATGAGAGTTATGAATTTTTCTACAATGTACAAATAATAATTTTAAAGATTTTTTTATTTTTTTTTGGTTTAAGTTGATATGGTTTAAAAATTATTATTGGATCAAAATTTAATAATCACTATAATAATTTTAAAATTAACGTCAATTTAAAAATAAAAAATAAAAATAATTCATATCGTTACATATCAAAAAGGCCGTACGTGTCTTTGTTTGAAATGTATGATTTGCTTACTGCCACGCCTGCAATTGTTTGTCAACTTTATGCTACACCTAATCAAGAGGGAGAGGGCAAATGACTTGAATTAATATATATATATATATATATATAGTAATGTTATGAAATATATTTTATTTCACAACTTACTTACAATGGGGATGTGACAGTGCAAACTAATTTTTAGATTAATTCTTGTTTTAATATATATATATATATATATATACACACACACATTAATGTTATGAAATATATTTTATTCCACCGCTTACTTACAATGCGGATGTGACAATGCAAACTAATTTTTAGATAAATTCTTGTTTTTAAAAAAAATCAAAAGTGTATATATATATATATACACACACACACATTAATGTTATGAAATATATTCTATTCCACAACTTACTTACAATGCAAACTAATTTTTAGATCAATTCTTGTTTTTAAAAAAAATCAAAAGTTAATAGGGACTGATACATCAACATTGCAGAATAATTATAAAATAAAAATATGATATATATAACTTTTCTTTTCTTTTTTCAACAAAAACGTCATTTCATTAATAGAAGAAAAATTGACCCCCCAAAAGGAGAGGATCTAGGGACACAATTGTTCCCTAAGACCCTAAGGAGAACATTAGCAATAATCCTTGGTACCTTTTCTAACCAAACTGAATCCTGCAAACTACAAGAAGCTTCTTTTGCAAGTGCACGAGCAACACCTTTAAGCCCCTTAGAAACATGGACAAAAGAATAAGCATCCCTAAACAATCTCAATTCAGTTTTTATACTCTCAACAAAGTGACCAATCTTTGATAGATTCGGAGTATTGGCATTTATTGCTTTGACAATTTGCAGAGAGTCCCCTTCAAAAATGGCTTCAAAAAAACCTACCTCCCTGCTAAAAGTAACTACCTTCATAGCAGCCATGACTTCAGCCATAAGCGGATCCACAAGCACCTGTTCATAAATGCAACGACCACCCAGAAAACAACCACCACTGTCCCGAGCAACAACTCTAATTCCTATGCAATTCTTTTCCTTATTAAGGGAAGCATCCGAATTGACTTTAATCTTACCACATGGGGGGCTTGCCATCTTACAGGAAGGGATTGAGCAACACTTCCTACACTATGGGTGATTACCGATCCTTCATTAGAGTTACATGCAGATTCTGAAATCTTCAAGTGACCGAACAGCTTCTTCAGAAACGGCAGTGGGGTGAGTAAAAATCTGGTCAAAAACCATCTTGTTTCTTCTTAGCCATATGCGCCTGCAAGTCACTGCCATCAATTCCATATTTTCCTTGCTAAGTCGTTGTAAGCAGTCCTCCAGGACTTGATTAAAACTTACCCCATCAGATTTTGGATTTCTGGAAAACTATAGTACCTCCTCCCCATACATCTTGGGCTGCAAGACAGCTCCACAAAGCATGGAGGACTGACTCAGCTTCCCTAGTACAGCACGGGCAAAGGTTGTCTTCTACTACCTTATGGCGACATAGGATTTTCCTATCCATTCCCATCAGAAGAAGGACCATCTTTACTTCTTTCTTGAATTTCCATCCCCATATGATATGCATTCCTCACCATGAAGACTCCATCTATAATCCCATTCCATATAAGCCAGTCCGGTGGTAGAGTAAGGCTCAAAGGGATATTAGGAATCACCTTAGCTTCTTCATTAAACACTTCCTGAAGTAAAGTAGTCTTCCAAGAACACAAATCAGAATTGATCAAGGCAGCAACCCGAGTGTCTTCTCCAATTTTTCTTTGTGGGGATTGCACCGCATAGGATATAGTGATAGCAACCACCGATCCTGCCATACATGAATGCTTTTTCCATCACCAACCCTTGCTGGAGCAACTCTCCTGAAGCAAAAATACTTCTCCGAACAAAACTAGGCCTGTTTCCAAGTGAAGAGGAAAGAGGAATTGGGGAAGTACTTGGCTTTGAAGATTTGTGCTGTTAAGGATGAAGGATTCTGAATAAATCTCCATCCTTGTTTTGCTAAGAGGGCTTTGTTACATAATTAAATCCTTGAAACCAAGACCCCCTACTGATTTAGATTTTCCCATTTTCTCCCAGCTCATCCAGTGGATTTTGGACTCTTTGGACATGTGACGCCACCAAAATTAAAGTATGCATCATGCTATTCAACTCCTTACACAAAGTAACCAGGAGTAAGAACACACTCATACAATACATTGGGATCACTTGGACCACCGCCTTGATCAAAATTTATTTTCTGGCTTGTGAAAGAAATTTTATCTTCCAATTAGTCAACTTATTCCAAACTCTCTCCTTGATGTTGTTGAAAGATTGGATCTTTGATTCACCTATGAGGGAGGGCAGCCCAAGATAGGCATCAAAGCGATGAGCCTCAGTTAGACAAGACAACCTGAGTATCTCTTGCCTTTTTTCATGACTTGTATTTCGACTAAAGAAAATAAAGGTTTTTTTTCAAAATTTAGCTTTTGGCCCGAGCTAGCCTCATAAACCCCAAAGATTCTAAGAAACCTCCTCCATTCCACTGAATTTGCCTTACAAAAAAAAAAACTATCATCAACAAAGATAATGTGGCTAATCCTAGGCCCCTTGGAAGAAGTTGGGACCCCTGTGATGGTCCCATAATCCACAACTTTACACAACAAGGTACTTAGGGCTTCAGCACAAAGAATGAAAAGATAATGGGAAATCGGGTCCCCCTGTTGTATCCTCCTTGTAGGGTGAATGTGCCCAATTGGGTTCCCATTGATCACCACCGAGTAAGAGACTGAACGGATACATGTCATCGCCAATTCAATCTATCTTTCTGCAAAGCCTAGCTTCCCCATGACGACCTCTAAAAGTTTCCATTCCACCCAGTCATAAGCCTTATTCATATCAAGTTTAATGCCCATGAATCCCACTTTGCTCCACATTTTGGTTTGCATAGAGTGCATTGTCTCATAAGCAGCTAAGATGTTATCACTTATCAACCTCCCAGGTATGAAGGCACTCTGACCTAGAGAGATAATATCTAGAAGCAGGGGCGGAACTAGGATTTTTGGTAAGGGAAGATGAACTTGTATAATTTTTTTACATCAAAATACCCATTCGATTCAAAATTATAATTTCAAATTTTTATGATATCACATGCACACAATAGTAATAGTATAAAGTACTAGTAAAATAAACTAAGCATAATTTATAATGTCCAAGAAAAAGGGTACATTTGAGCTTAGACATTTTTCTCTTAATAAAATCCCCGAAGCCGAAACCCTAACCAGGCTAACCACACCACTACACCAGCTCTACGACCACTCATCACGCACACATTATTGTGCTTCAAAGTCCAAGAATTTGATGAGACCAAGAAGCAAGAACTATGGCATGAAATTAACAGAATTCATAGATTTGGGTTTGTAGGGTTTGGGACTGTTGTGAAAAAATTGGGTGCTTTAATACTCTCTTGCTTTCTCAAATGGGGTTTGCTGAGAATTGGGGACTTTTACTACATTGGGATGCCATGCGTGGAAAAGGGGGAAAAAGAGATGGCTAGATGGGTGTAGTTACTTTTTCAAAGGTGAAAGGGTAACAAAAAAAAAAGCGTTGAAAGGTTGGCTTGGTGCAGACTCTATAGAGGGGAGGACGTGGGTGGGGGAACAAAATATGAGGTCAAAATATAAAGAAAAATTTTTAGGGGGGACAAAAAAATTATTTTAGGGGGACAATTTTATAATTTTATATATTTTAAGTTCAATTTTAAAATTTTTGGGAGGACATTCATCCCCCACACTTACCAACTGGGTCGCCCCTGTCTAGAAGCACTTCTTGGAGACGATTAGCCAACATTTTAGAGATAATTTTATAAATAACATTGCACAAACTTATGGCCTTAAAATTATATATATATATATATATATATATATATATATATACGCGTGCGTGTTAGTTAGTAATATGTATCTTTTCTTCAAGCTAAAACTCGTACTAATCATATGGAAATGTCTTTTAACATAGTTGTCAATTTAGGTAAGTTAAATGTAATTTCCATATTGCATAGAAGAAGAAAAAAAAAAGTGTTCTAACTAAAGTTTTTTTTTTTTTTTTTTTTTGTTTTAAAAAAAAATCTCAAAATGTGTTCTAACCAAAGTTTTGTTGGGGATTTGGTAGTTTTGGACTATCATAATTCATATATACTAGGATGTACGCAGTTGTGTTTTGTGGTTATTATCTCTAACCGTTAATCGCAATCGTTTTAAGCGGTTATCGAATTTTTGTAACAATAACCAATCTGCCTTAGGCAGTTAGCCATTTTAAAATAACAACCGGTTAGCAGTTATTGAAACTTATAACCGCACCGCATAACTGCTTTTTAAAAATGAGTGTATTTTGGTATTTTAGGCATTCCTTGAGCCTCTTTTTAGGGCCTATTTTCGATGACTGTAGGCATTTTTTTTAAATAAGTAGAATGCTTCAAAATTTAACAAAACTCAAGAATTGTTTTATGAATAAAGATAAATTTCATTAAATTCAAACAGAAACCACTTATCAAATGCACCAAAATGACGACTTTTTTGTATATTATTATTATTTTATATATAATAAGTATAGACGGTTAGTGGTTATTAACCATCTTCGCCTACTCTTAAATTTGCTAACCGTCCTACTTTAGAGGATTGATAGTTTTTTTAACGGCCTACAAAAGTGATTATGCAGTTAGCCATTAACCGCTTGATGACCGTATGCTTGTACGCCCTAAATTATATGCTAACTAGATGGGATTTCTTTTGAGTACAATCACCAAAATCATATGGAAATGAATAAATCTGGCATTTCCATTAGACAAATAGACAAATGGTCCTTGAAATGCTCCACCTCCACGCAATGCACGGTTTGTGGCAAAACATACAAAATTTCTTTGGATGACCGTATGCTTTACCGCTTGATGACCGTATGCTTGTACAACCTAAATTATATACTAAGTAGGTGGGATTTCTTTTTGTATATTATTATTATTTTATATATCTATATATATAAAAGGGTAGGTAATTAGTGATTATTAATCGTCTCTGCCTACTTCTAAAACCCCCTCATTTAGAGGATTAACAATTTATTTTAACCATCTACAAAAGTAATTATGCAGTTGGCTATTAACCGCTTCATAACCGTATGCTTGTAAACCGTAAATTATATACTAACTAGATGACTAAAAAAAAAAAGCTAGGTGGGATTTCTTTTGAGTGCAATCACGAGAGAGTCGGTATTTGTTTTCCATGCAAATCCCAATGATGTAAATTGTGAATTTTATTGCAGTAAGGGTTTTGAATTCAATATTTCAAGAATGGAAAATCTCAGCACCATCAAGCCAATGGAATATAAGTGGGCGACCATGCAGCGGAGCGGCCATCGGCTCTCTCCCCACCATCGATGATGGAGATCACAATCCCTTTATCAAATGCGACTGTTCATACGAAAATAACGCCACTTGTCACATTACGGCACTGTATGTACTTTTTTCTTTCCTGTTTTCGCTCTGTCTCTCTCTGTTTCTATTCCATTCCATTTTTGCTTAAAATTACAATTTTATACATAAAAACGAAAACCTGAAGTGCTTCGTGTTCATGCTTGGATAACTGTTCTCTTCTCTATATATGGGGTCTTTTGATCGTTTCACCCATTCAATTGGGTCGTATCAATTTTATTGGTCATGGTTAAAAAACGTTAAAAAAAAAAAAAAAAAAAAAGGGAAAAAAGATTTGCATGAAATTTGTTCGATATTATGTCTGGCTGGTACTGCAAAGGTCCAAGGTAAGCCCCTATAACACACATTTGATGGAAGATTACCTCGGCCATCTTGTCTGGACCACCTCCTACCTTCATATTTCTTGCTCCTCCATTCTATTATAGTAGTAACAGAATAAATAAATAAATAAAAACTAGTTGACAACAAAGACTTTGAAAACAATAAAAAAAACAAAATAGATTTTATCTTTCAAATTTAGGTCACAAAACAATGCATATTTTACCCAATTTTCAATTAGAAAAAAAAAAAAAAAAATGTCAACAGAAGGCCATGTGGCTCAAGAAGTAACATATCAACAATTTTTTTTTTTTTTTTTTCAGTTTGATTTTATTATTTAATATTCCCTTTTAAATATGTAGAGAGATGAACAATATTCTGAGTGCTATTCTAAAACGTACATTCAGTCTTTTTAAAACAAACATTGAGTTTTTCTGTTAGAGTCCTAATAAGAAGGGAGGACTTCTAGTAGAGAAAAATTTTAGCAACTCAAAATAGTAGCTTGTTGGTACAGTTTCCGGTACGGTGACGTGTTGCCTTGTGATTCGTTGCCTTCCTTGATATTCGCTCTCCTCATAATCTGCAAAATAATAAATGGCTCGTCGGCTCGTGGGGGTGCCGACCATACCCCCACTCCGATGCCTAAGTCAGTTCAAACTATTTATTTTCTGGAGAGTATCAATAATCTCAGAGCTTAGAGAATCTGCTTGTTAAAAATACCTAACGTAGTAGTCTTATTTATAGACTCACAGTTCACAATTATGAAACTATTGGAGTGCTTGGAGCATAATCCAATTAGGAGTCGGAGTCCTAGATCACATAGTCTTTAATCTTATCTTCATAGAATTCAAATTAGGTAGTAGAGTCCAAACTGGATATGACACTCTCTTTAGCTAATGTCATTTTATTAGGTACCTTATCCCATATTTGATGGGATAGAAGTCTATCTTGATATATTTGGGATATGCGGCTTTTTGGAGATAATGGATGGTCTTGTACTTAAGTCTAATATGGCCGGGTCAACCCGATGGGCTCAGCCCCTGATACTACCTTAGGCCCACGTGTCTTTGGAGCTGATTATTTCTCCAACAGTTACCTCCCTAATTCTCTTATTTGAATTTAGAATGTAAGAGAATTAAATACCTCAATTTTCTGAATCTGGATCTTCCATAATTTGTATCTGACAATTGCCTCTTTCAAAGTAATTATGACGAATAATGCCTCGAATCTCTGGATTGGAGTGGCGTCTGACCTGATGGATGCCAATTCAATTCTTGGACACTTGTGATTTGTTAGAGTACTAATAGCAACTTCCCATAGATATCTTCTACATAAGTGCCTCCACATAATATTGTCGGTCGGGCCAAAGTTGTGAAGATGATCCTCCACTCTCGATAGGAGATGGATCGGACTAATTTAGTTGATTTCACCAAGATTGTGGTGAAATGCCACTCTGAGAGAACACTTTGCGTACAACTTTCCTGAGATCAAGGTTCTGTCTGACAAAAAAGGGTAAACCGTTGAAGAAAAAGGCTTAACATACCCGAAGCTTCTTCATCGGTAGTGTTTCGTAGACCGCTTCCACAAAAATCTCTCTTGGCGGCTTTAGAGGCTCAGACTAGCGCTGAGGCTTTGGTTGTCCGAGACTTACAACGACTAGGGGCTTCCGGTGGCCCGAGGTTTTGTGCTTGGCATACCGAATCTTCTAATCTGAACACCATTTAGCTTGGTCTCACTTGGTTATTTTTTTTTGTAAAGGTGGTATCCCCTTATGGTTTGTTATAGGGGCTATCTCCCGTAAGGTTTGTTGTAGGGGTTGTCTCCCCGTATCTTTGTCCGAGTTGCTCTTAAGAGAACTTAATTTAAGAGCTTGGTGCAGCTTCGGTGATTTTCCATTTGCAGAAGCTTTAACTTTGTTGAGCTACCCCCCATAACTTTAGTCTGCGACCGCGGGCTAAGCCGTTCGAGGCGGATAGTCAAGTCCTCTTGGTATCCTGGACGATGTTGTAAAAGAGATCTTGGAGTTCGGAGTTCGGAGTGAGTCTCGGGGCTTCAGCTTGATGATTTTTTTTTAAAGAGGTTTTATCCTCATACCTTCCTGAAGCTTTACATCCTCTTTATCTTTTTGAATCTTTCCTGAAGTTTTATCATCCTGAAGCCTTATCTCCCTAAACCTTTATCTTTGTAGAGATCTGTCTTCCTAAATCTTTATCTTTCTGGATCTTTATCTTCCTGGATCTTTCCTGAAGCTTTATCATTCTAAAGCTTTATTTTTATAAAGCTTTATCATCCTGAAGCTCTGTCATCCTGAAACTCTACCTTCCTGTTTACTTTCCTGAAGCTTTATCATCCTTAAGCCTTATCTCCTTAAACCTTTATCTTCGTAGAGATCTGTCTTCCTGAAGATAAAGCTTTACCTTCTGAGCTACCCCCCATAACTTTAGTCTGCAACCGCAGGCTAAGTTGTTCGAGGTGGGTTGTCAGGTCACTGAGCTTTACCTTCCTTTGCAGTAGCTTTATCTTCCTGAAGCTTTGTCATCCTGAAGCTTTATCATTCCTTTCCTGAAGCTCTGTCATACTGAAGCTTTACCTTCTGAGCTACCCCCCATAACTTTAGTCTGCAACCGCAGGCTAAGTTGTTCGAGGTGGGTAGTCAGGTCGCTGAGCTTTACCTTCCTTTGGAGCAACTTTATCTTCCTGAAGCTTTGTCATCCTGAGGCTTTGTCATCCTAAAGCTTTACCTTTCTGAAGCTTTATTTTTCTGAAGTTTTACCTTTCTGAAGCTTTATCTTCCTGAAGCTTTATCCTTCTGAATCTCCAATCTCGCCTTGGTATCCTTTCCATAACCCTTTCAGGTCGTCCGAGGAAATGACTCGGGCCAATTCTTAACCTTATCCTTCGGAAACCCCCAACCGGGAGGTTTCAACCCTTTGTATCATTTCCATGGCCCTTTCGGGTTGTTCGAGGAAAGGAATCGGGCGGATTCTAATCGGGATATCCATAACCTTATCCTTCGGAAACCCCCAACCGGGAGGTTTCAACCCTTTGTATCCTTTCCATGACCCTTTCGGGTTGTCCGAGGAAAGGATTCGGGTGGATTCTTTTCTGGATATCCTTAGTCTTATCCTTCGGAAACCCCCAACCGGGAGGTTTCAACCCTTTGTATCCTTTCCATGACCCTTTCGGGTTGTTCGAGGAAAGGAATCGGGCGGATTCTAGTCCTCATCCTTCGGAAACCCCCAACCGGGAGGTTTCAACCCTTTGTATCCTTTCCATGACCCTTTCGGGTTGTTCGAGGAAACGATTCGGGCGGATTCTTTCCTTAGCATCCCCACCATAACTCTTTCGAGTTGTTCGAGGGGAGGAGTCAGATGGACGTTGATGTAGCTTGATCATCTTTGGAGAAGTTTGATGAAGAAGTGCTTCCATTCTATCTCGGACTGCTGCTTTATTCTTAGCAGAGATCAATCAATACCTGGGGACTCTCTGTTCTTCCTTGCTCTCGGTGTTGGACTAACTAAGAGGCTTTCCTTGTTTTCTTTGCAGGGTTGTCTCCCTGGCTCTCGGTGTTGGACTAACCGAGAGACTTTCCTTGTATAATTTGTTGTAGGGGTTGTCTCCCCATATCTTTTCTGCGAAAAGGGTTAACAAAGCACTGCATATACTAAAACAAAATAGCAGAATGCATAGTAGCACCATTTATTCTTTTCATCCGTCGGGATGATTTTGTGATCCTTTCACTCACGGCAGGAGTGAGGCCTCAACACATGAGTCTATTTTATCAAAATATATATATTTTCCGGCTAAGCGTACAAGTGCATGCATATATATATATATATATTTTTTTTTCTGGTTGATAAAATAAAAACCAACATTTATCCTTACTTTAACATGAATCATGTTTGTAAAAGAAGAGTATGAACTTATCTGGTGAATTCGATGAAGATGAACCGTCTTACTTGGAGTTCCTTATCTTGCATGCCACTCGATATGGGGCTCTTTGGGAGAGTTCCTCAAACTGGACCCTCGATTCGGATTGGTCCCTCGGCATGTGACTATGCACTTCGGAGGATGGCAAATCTGGAGGGGTCCTCAGAGTGTACCATTTGGAACTAGAAGCTCGGGCATAGTCTCCTCGGGATAGTACTCTCGTT
Organism: Alnus rubra; assembly: GCA_028654335.1. Lineage (NCBI taxonomy): Eukaryota > Viridiplantae > Streptophyta > Magnoliopsida > Fagales > Betulaceae > Alnus > Alnus rubra. Next base: position 1,235,847 of record JAJPGS010001738.1, on the reverse strand, counting down.
ATGTGTCATCTCGGTACATATTTTTCGCCTCGATAGAACACTCTCGGATCTATCTTTTGTCCTTGGTAGAACGCCCTCGGATTATACTTTCTTCTCGGTAAAACACCTTCGGGTCTAACTTTCCTCCTTAGCAAAACACATTGGATCTAGCTTTTCTCCTCAGTAGAACACCTCGGATCTAACTTTTCTCCTCGGTAGAACACTCTCGGATCTATCTTTTGTTCTCGGTAAAATATCTTTGGTTCTATCTTTTCACCTTGGTAGAACACCTCGGATCTAACTTTCCTCCTTGGTAGAACACCTCGGATCTAACTTTCCTCCTTGGTAGAACACCCTCGAATCTAACTTTCCTCATCGGTAAAACACCTCGGATCTAACTTTTGTACTCGGTAGAACACCTCGGATCTATCTTTTCACCTCGGTAGAACACCTCGGATCTAACTTTCCTCCTTGGTAGAACACCTCGGATCTAACTTTCCTCATCGGTAAAACACCTCGAATCTAACTTTTGTACTCGGTAGAACACCCTCAGATCTATCTTTTCACCTCGGTAGAACACCTCGGATCTAACTTTCCTCCTTGGTAGAACACCTCGGATCTAACTTTCCTCCTTGGTAGAACACCCTCGAATCTAACTTTCCTCATCGGTAAAACACCTCGGATCTAACTTTTGTACTCAGTAGAACACCCTCAGATCTATCTTTTCTCCTTTCTCTTCTTTTTTTTTTTTTTTTTTTTGGACACAGATAAGCCTAGCCTTCAACCTAATGACTCGGTCTCGGTGTCATTCTCTTCTTTGACTCTGTGTATATGTAGGCCTAGATAGCGAACTTCGGTCATTGGCGTTCTTGAAACCAAGCTTGCAATAAAACACAGCACGTCTGACATCCCCACGGACCTAAAACACTTGAGAACTGGATTCCGGCTCCCCACCGAATTGGAACACGAATCTTTGATCAGGCTCGGCGCTAACGCTCAAGTGAAACTGATTCACCTCGTCTTTACTACGTGCAGATTCACCGACACTGCGACAATCCCCAACACTGTTCATTAAATTTCCAGACGTGATCCATGCTTATAAACCCAACCCCAAAAGCAACATCTAGGAGTATTGGAGGGTTTTTGACTTCCTTTCCTTAACTTGATCCGATCTTCAGGGTCTCTCGCTGCCTCGAAGGTTCGGATCCTCGGGATTTCAGAAACTTCTGGGTGATTCTTTCCTTCACTTTTGCCTAGTAGGACTTTGGAGCCCCAAATGGAGAAGGCTTCACAGGACCCCCGAGCTTCGATTTTCGTGGCTGCCAAACTGTTCAGGAAGAGCCCGGGATGAGAGCTAGAAGCTACTGGGTTGAACTACAGTGGCAGTGGAGGCATCGTGCTTGACCTCATACCACCGATCGGTGAGGATAAACATTATTTTCTGGGGTCTTCATCTTGGTCCTTTGAACTTTGGTGGAAATCTTGATGTTCTTCGGAGAGGAAACCAGGACCTGAACCGGGTTAGACATACTGGATGGGTTGGATTCTTTTCTTTTCTTCTTTTTGAGCTGACTTCTTCTCTCTTCTTTTTTTTTTTTTTTTTTTAGTCCAGTGCTGCCTTTCCCAAAACAAACAGTCAAACAGCCGAGGAAATTGCTAGGATATCCCAGCCGACCAGCCCATATTTTCTTGGAATTCAAACCAGAAACAACGTCAATAACACACAGCACCCAAAATAATTTTTTTTTTTTTTTAAGAAGATGGCACCAATGTCTTATAGCACTTGGTCAACAGCCCCTAGCAACACAGATGTTCTCCTACCACGCTTCTTCTTCTTCATCGGGTCACTACCGTCTTGCGGTGAAGACAAGCTGGTTTCGAACTTTGCTGCCCAAGATTGCCCATCAGACAGGCCTAAAAGGCTTGTGGATCCATGACTGCCCGGCACACAAGGCCACCTTGTGCTCCCGACTGATCCGTGTCACGTGGAACCTAATCCGAACACGTTCTCTTCCAAGTCGCTGTTGCCTTGAAGGTCGGGGTCCTCGGATGTCCAGATTCTTCTAGCTAGCACTGTTCTGTGGATCACGGTCGGGATTGGGTTCTAGTTCTCCCTGATTTCGCCGATTTTCCGTGTAATCACTCCATCTCGGCTTCCCTGCTTGTAAGCAATCGCGGTTCTCGGCCTTCCTGTCAAGAACTGATTCGGACGGGTCGGGTCGGATGTTGTCCATGGCGCCCGGTTCCAAATCTGGTTCAGGCTTCGGCGGGTCACAGCCAGAGCTCGGTTCCATGGACGTGAGCTAGGTGAGAAGATGGTGCCGGTCCGGGTCTACTGGCCACCGTCCGAGTTTCTCACGCTTATGCTCCGTGTTCAGTCCGACCCGTCATACATGAGGATCCGTGGAAATCATCCCCTGTTAGAGGTTCTGGGTTTTGTCGATCACCATCGGCTAGAAACTGAAGATTGGGGCTGTACATCGTTTAGCCAGTAAAGGCCAGCGTCGATTCGACGTGATGGCAGATCCTCCACCAACTGATTCGGCATCACCGCAGCAAGGCCAGATCGTGATGTTCTCCGGCGGCAGAAGGGGAAGAGCCGATTAGCCAAGGGGTTCTTCGGAGAAGAAACCGGGAACCGAACTGATTTGGGGCCTACCCATCGGGTTTTTCTTGGGCCGACTCGAACTCTCCTTTCTTCTTCTCTGTATATTTTTTGTTTGTCTGGGCCAACCCATTAGAACGAATTGGACTAGGCTCAATCTCCCAAGCCTAAGCCAATCGACCTGATGCCTTTTTCTTTTTTGTATAGATTGTATGTGCTGTAGCCTTTCACGTGAACTCGAGACCTAAAAAGTGGATAAATTTTCCAAAGTTTCTATGGTTGACATGAATGGTCAAAGCTGCATCTAAGAAACCTCCAAAATTTTCACACCACTCAAGGCAGAATCATATATGGGCCATACGACAGTCTCTAAAAACGTAGAAAAACACAAGTTAAATCAAACATATCTGGTATATACGACGAGGTCCAACATTGGTTTGATGTGCATTAAAGCAAGCCCGAAATAAATGGATGTGGATCAATTCTAGCAAACTTCAAGTGTAGACCCACGAAGTCAGAGATCTCTGTCTATTGATGAAGAGAGATTTTCAGATTTGATTTGATCACGTAGTCACCGTTGCGGATTTTTTTTCTTCCAAGAAACGATTCGTCGTTCCCACAGACGGCGCCAAACTGTTGGTACAGTTTCCGGTACGGTGACGTGTTGCCTTGTGATTCGTTACCTTCCTTGATATTCGCTCTCCTCATAATCTGCAAAATAATAAACGGCTCGTCAGCTCGTGGGGGTGCCGACCATACCCCCACTCCAATGCCTAAGTCAGTTCAAACTATTTATTTCTGGAGAGTATCAATAATCTCAGAGCTTAGAGAATCTGCTTGTTAAAAATACCTGACGTAGTAGTCTTACTTATAGACTCACAGTTCACAGTTATGAAACTACTTGAGTGCTTGGAGCATAATCCAATTAGGAGTCTGAGTCCTAGATCACATAGTCTTTAATCTTATCTTCATAGAATTCAAATTGGGTAGTAGAGTTCAAACTGGATATGACACTCTCTTTAGGTAATGTCATTCTATTAGGTACCTTATACCATATTTGATGGGATAGAAGTCTATCTTGATATATTTGGGATATGCGGCTTTTTGGAGATAATGGATGGTCTTATACTTAAGTCTAATCTGGCCGGGTCAACCCGATGGGCTCAGCCCCCGATACTACCTTAGGCCCACGTGTCTTTGGAGCTGATTATTTCTCCAACATAGCTTATTATAATCTCAGGTAGTTGGTAGTTATCATACTTATCAAATAATCACTTCACCCACTATTTAATAATCCTTAAAAGCATATGTCAATTAGAAATAAAATTCCACTAATCCATGTGAACTCTATGGGTCAAATTAATTTCCAATATCTCCCACTCATCCATATTGGGTACCATATCTATAAACTGTGAAAGAACTCAAGGAGTGATTCTAACCCCAATAAAAGACAATCAAGCAATAATTAGCACATTAATAAAATTAGCTCGTAACCCGTGCTATGCGTGGGATTCTTCCTTATAATTTAGTTTCATAATAAAAAAATAAAAATAAAAAATGGAAGAGAAGCATAGAAAATATAGATAAAAAATGAAAACTGAAAAATACTAATATAATATAATAGCGACAAAAATTTCTTATAAACTGGTTTGTAGAAAATTTTCTACAACCCACATTTTAAATAGACACGTATCCTTTAAACATGTGAATTAATGCTACATGCTATTTAAATAACATGTGATTCTCACATGCCAAATGACATATGTCAATCTTATATTTGGGTTGTAAGAAATTTCCTACAAACCGGTTTGTAGGAAATTTCTGTCCATATAATACTGTTATTTTTTTTGTATTACACAAAGTAATAAAAAACTACTCAATAAACATAATACGCTAAAAAATCATCATACCCCGTACAAAAAACAACCATAGGAAACTCTCTCACACCATCATTTTCTTGAATTTAGTGTAAAATTTACAAAAGATAAAATAAGCAATTTGAATGAAAAATAATATATTAATTACATAAAAAATAAAGAAAAAGAAAAAAGAAGAAGAGAAGAAATGAAATAAGAGAACCATAGAAAATATAGACAAAAAATAAAAAATAAAAAAACACTAATAGAATAAAATAGAGTTTTCTTTTCCATATATTTTTCTGGTTCATATGAAACCTTGAAAATCAATATTGTCTATCAATTAAGCACGTTAACAATGTGCATTATAAAGGGAAAAAAAAATTCAGTGAACAATGTAAATTAAAAAATCGTCATACCTCATACTCAAAACAACAATTAATATAAATTCTCTCTCTCCATGGTTTCCTTGAATTCAATGTAAAATTTAGAAAAGGAAAAAGAAAAAAAAAAAAGCAATTTGAACAAAAAAATAATATAAATTAGGAAATAGGGACAAAAAAAATGTAAAGAAAGAACAAAATCATAGAAAATAAAGTAAAAAAAATATGTAAAATGATAACCACTAATATAATAGAAAATAACTATTTTCTTATGTACTTTTTCCAGTTCCAAAGAAATTTATAGGTATAGGAAGAAACTACGGTCAGATAGATATTTTTTAATTCGACCATCATTCTTATATATAGCGTAAAAGAAACTATTTTTTCAACAAAAATAAAAAAATAATATAAATTATCAATGCAAAAGTAAGGATAGAAAATCAAATCAGAAAAACAGAAGCACATAAAATAAATACAAACATATTATTTACAATTCTATTGAACACAGCCCCGACAAACTTGAAAGGCAAACTAAAAAAAAAAGGCTATAGCATTATTACAAACAAAAAGGTTCCAACAATAGCAAAAACTTTGCTCTCTTTGCTTTGAGCACCACTCTCCGGTAATATAAACAACATTGCAATTTTGCATAGCCACGAGCCATTACTTCTGCATATATTTATTTGAGAAAGCAAGAGATATTGGAGTGACTTTCGACATTTCCCAAAGAAAAAAAAAAAAAAACCGACGTTTGACTCTTTGAGGTTTAGTTTGTAACGGACATTTAGTGGGAGGGGAAGCGGTGTAGGAGTAAAAGATTTTACTTAAAGGAAGAGAGAGAGTGGTAGAAATTAGTGAGAATTTAATGACAACAAAATTAAATGTTTCTATTCATTTTCTATTCAATGGAAGAGATTTGATTAGGAATATTAAAAGCACCGTTTATTTCACTTGAAATACATGGAGCAGTTCAATTTTACTCTTTCTTTCTTTTTTTTTTCTTCTTTTTTTTTTTTTGTTTTTGTTTTTGTTTCCAGTTTTACTTAAAGGAAGAGAAAGAGGTAGAAATTAGTAAGAATTTAATGACAAAAAAAAATTTGACGTTTCTATTCATTTTTTATTCAATATAAGAGAGTTAATTAGTCATATTAAATGCACTGTTCATTTTACTTGAAATACACAAACCTGTTTAGTTTTACTTAAATTACCAGTTTTTTACTCAAATGACCAGTTCAGTGTTTAAAAAGTATGGATTCATGCCACGTGTCCTAATTCTAGGCCAACTCTAAGTTGGAACTCGGCTTTTATATACATACAAGCTCATAACCCGTGCTATGCGCGGCATTCTTCTTTATAATTTAGTTTCATAATAAAAAAAAAAAATGAAAGAAGAGAAGCATAAAAAATATAGATAAAAAATGAAAACTGAAAAATACTAATATAATATAATAGTGTTATCTTTTCTGTATTACACAAAGTAATAAAAAAATACTTAATAAATATAATATACTAAAAAATCATTATTCCCCGTACAAAAAACAGCCATAGGAAACTCTCTCTCACCATTATTTTCTTGAATTTAGTGTAAAATTTACAAAAGATAAAATAAGCAATTTGAATGAAAAATAATATATTAATTACATAAAAAATAAGGAAAAAAAGAAAAGAAAAGAGGAGATGAAATAAGAAAACCATAGAAATTATTGACAAAAAATGAAAAATAAAACATACTAATAGAATAGAATAGAGTTTTTTTTTTTTTTTTTTTTTTTTTTTTTTCATATACTTTTCCGGTTCATATGAAACCTTGAAAATCAATATTGTCTATCAATTAAGCACGTTAACAATGTGCATTATACAAGGAAAAAAAATCAATGAAAAATGTAAATTAAAAAATCATCATACCTTGTACCAAAACAACAATTAATGTAAACTCCCTCTCTCTATGGTTTCCTTGAATTCAATGTAAAATTTAGAAAAAAAAAAAAAGAAAAAAAAGCAATTTGAACAAAAAAAAAATATAAATTAGGAAATAGGGACAAAAAAAATGTAAAGAAAGAACAAAATCATAGAAAATGAAGTAAAAAAAAAAATGTAAAATGATAACCACTAATGTAATAGAAAATAACTATTTTTTTATATACTTTTTCCAGTTCCAAAGAAATTTATAGGTATAGAAATAAATTACGGTGAAATAGATATTTTTTAATTTGACCATCATTCTTATATATAGTGTAGACAGAAGCACATAAAATAAATACAAACATATTATTTACAATTCTAATGAACACAACCCTGACAAACTTAAAAGGCAAACTAAAAAAACAAAGGCTATAGCAGTATTACAAACAAAAAATTTCTAATAATAGCAAAAACTTTGCTCTCATTGCTTTGAGCACCACTCTCCGGTAATGTAAACAACATTACAGTTTTGCATAGCCACAAACTATTACTTCTCCATATATTTATTTGAGAAAGCGAGAGATATTTGAGTGATTTTTGGCATTTCCCAAAGAAAAAAAACTGACATTTGACTCTTTGAAGTTTAGTTTGTAACGGACATTTAGTGGGAGGGGAAGCGGTGTTTGAGTAAAAGATTTTACTTAAAGGAAGAGAGAAAGAGAGGTAGAAATTAGTGAGAATTTAATGACAACAAAATTAGATGTTTCTATTCATTTTCTATTCAATAGAAGAGATTTGATTAGGAATATTAAACGCACCGTTTATTTCACTTGAAATATATGGAGCAGTTCAATTTTACTTTTTTTTTTTTTCAGTTTTATTTAAAGGAAGAGAAAGAAGTAGAAATTAGTGAGAATTTAATGACAAAAAAAAAATTTGACGTTTCTATTCATTTTTTATTCAATATAAGAGAGTTAATTAGTCATATTAAATGCACCGTTTATTTTACTTGAAATACGCAGACTGGTTTAGTTTTACTTAAATTATCAGTTTTTTACTCAAATGACCGGTTTAATGTTTAAAAAGTATGGATTTATGCCACGTGTCCTAATTCTAGGCCAACTCTAAGTTGGAACTTGGCTTATATATATATATATATATGTTTTAATAAAAATAAAATCCATATAATTTTGAACATTAAAAAAAAAGGTATTTCAAAGTTAATGCTTAATTAACTCTTTAGTGTTTTAAAAACATTTATATTCATTTTTTGCACAATAATCAAAAAATCAAATAGAAAGAGGTAGAAATTAGTGAGAATTTAATGACAAAAAAAATTTGACGTTTCTATTAGTTTTTTATTCAATATAAGAGAGTTAATTTGTCATATTAAATGTATCGTTTATTTTACTTGAAATACACAGACTGGTTTAATTTTACTTAAATTATTAGTTTTTTACTCAAATGACCGGTTCAATGTTTAAAAAATATGGATTCATGCCACGTGTCATAATTCTAGGCCAACTCTAAGTTGGAACTTGGCTTATATATATATATATATATATATGATATATGATATGTTTCAATAAAAATAAAATCCATATAATTTTGAACATTAAAAAAAAAGGAATTTCAAATTTAATGCTTAATTAACTCTTTAGTGTTTTAAAAACATTTATATTCCTTTTGTGCACAATAATCAAATAAAAGTTTTGCCTTTTTTGGCTTTCAAAAGCAGAATAACACTTACAAAAAATAAGTGAAAATCGTAAAAATCACAAAAAAGAAAAACAAATATCCCATAAAATATTTAAATGAATTAATACGTAAGACCCTTATTTTTAGTTTAATTCATATAAATTAAAACATGTTAAAATATTTGTTCCCATAAGTGTGGTTTAGAATGAAAATAAGTATGAAGAAGAAAAATAACAAGAAGAAAACCACGATTTTGATTATCAAAATATAAAATATAAAATTAGCAGGAATTTTTTTAATGTCGATGTGATACCTATTATATTTCAATCCTATATAATTCTGAACATTCGAAAAAGCAAATGAACAAAAAAAAATCTCATAAACATTCAAATGAAGAATTGTTCAACCACAAATTTCACAAACAAAATGGCCGGAAACATATTTAGATTTCAACCAAAAATATGAAAATACCAAAGAGTCATACTTATATCATTAATTGAGAGAGAGAAGCTACTTGTATCATTAATAGAGAGAGAGAGAGAGAGAGAGAGAGAGAGAGAGATTAAATAGACCGGTTCAATTTTATTTAAAAGATCGGTTCAGTACTTAAAGGACCGGTTTAGTCACTAAAAAGTATGGGTTCATGCCACGTGTCACTATTCTATGCCATTCTAAGGAAGAACTCGGCTTATATATATATATATATATATATATATATATATATATGATTACTTGAAAACTAAATCATACAAACACAACCACAACACAGATTTTTTGGTTATGAAGCGAAAAAACCCTTTGAACACATCATATGTTTAGAATTCATTCCAGAGCAATCAAAATGGGGAAATCGCTACAGAGAAGATCCAAATTACAAGATAAGAGAAAACTTACAACCCTTTGTGATATCCTATTTCTTGTAATACAACTAGCCACTTGCTGGCCTCTAAGCCCTCTGGTCTTCTTACAGTGCATCTCCTTACCGATCCTTCGGTAGAGTCTTCTTCAGACAATATTTTGTATATGGTTTGTTGGCTAAAACTCAGAACACTTTAAGTGTGAGCAAAGCTCAAAGTTTTCAGAACATCCACACTTGTTCACACTCTTTTGAAGATGAAAAATGAATCTACAAACTCCCTATGATCATCCTACGCACTCTTACCAAATGCTCAAGAACCCTTTAGAGCTTATGAAAATCTCCGGGAAAAATGTCTCTTCAAGCTTTTTTTGAATAAGTTAAAAATCTCATTTTTATCAATTGTTCCGCAGGCTGCCATTAAAACAAAAAACACTTGGGGTTTCATCGCTAATTTTCTGACACTTGTCGATCAGTTCCTTAGTCTTCCGTTAAAACGGGCTTCTGACAGGATCTTACAAAATCTCATGGAGAGTCAACTGCAGCTTGATGTTCCAACGTGCTTCTGACGGAGGATGGTAGAGAGGTTGAATCGTCTTCCAGTGGTGTGCCATTAGAAGAACTCTGATTCCGTTTGAACGGAGGAAGGGAGTAACAAATCTTCTTCTTGTTGTAGGTGTCCCGTTAGAATGGATTTCCAAGGTCCTTCGAACAGGGGAAGGCAAAGAGGACTCTTCTTCCACCAAACAGCTGCCGTTTGAACGGCCTTCTCATGTGCTTCTAACGTGGGATCACAAAAACTCTAATAAGAAGCCAAAACGAAGCCAAAACACTTGGAAAATATCCACAAGGTTTTCTGCACCGAAAATTACCAATATTCTATGAACTAACAAACTGTTTCCTCCTGATAGCTCATCTAATCATCTCCTCCTAAAGGCGGAGCCAACAGGGGTTTGCCCCTTCTGACCTGCCTAAAACTTTCTTCAGCCTCAGTAGAGTTTCCTTGGTTGCCCACCCTTAGTCACTCACTCATTTCCAATGTCTCTGCCGAAACATAATTGCAACAAATTTAATCAGTGAATAGAGGTGACTTCTCTTGATAAGAAGATAGCAATCCTAATAACCAACACAAGGAGTTGGGGTTTTATTTTAGAATTACTGGTGACCCTCATCGAAGGCCGGGGGAGGAGCATCTTTGTTGTTGTAGTGAGCGACGACGAGCATGTCGAAGCACTACACCGCCATCTGAACTATGCTTTTTCATGAATACGGAGAAAACCCATAAATCTAAAATTGAATCTAAAGCTAAAAAACCGACCCACTTAAATTATCCAAGAAATCTGAGAGAGAGAGAGAGAGAGGATGACCTTTTTGGTTAAAAGGGAGTAGAAGACGGCCACATGGGTGGGGATGACCTTTCTCTCCATCTCTATATATTGATCAGCTAGTTGGAGTTGTGTGCTTGTCTTTTGGGAGGAGATATAGCTAGAAGCTGAAAAGGGTTTGGTCCTCGGTGGGTTGTAAGTTAGACAAAAAAGGAATTCATGGAGAAAACTAAATAGAGTTTGGTATTTGTTAGCCTTAGCTTGTCAAGAGGCGGTCTCTTTTCCTTGGAATGGTATTTCGCGTGTTAAGGCTCCGAAGAGGGTGGCTTTTTTTGTGTGGACAACGGCTTTAGGAAAGATTTTGACACAAGACAACTTGCGTAGGCGTCATATAGTGGTGGTAGAATGGTGTTGTATGTGTAAGAAGAATGGGAAATCCATTGATCACCTCCTACTTCATTGTGACGTGGCACGGGTTGTTTGAAGCTATTTCTATAGTTTGTTCGGGGTGGAGTGGGTCATGCTAAGAAGCGTGATGGATTTGTTGAATGGTTGGGGCACTTTGCTAGGTCGTGGTCATGTTACGCGACGTTGGAAGCAAGTTCATTTGTGTGTTATGTGGGGTCTTTGGCGTGAGAGGAATGCAAGGCTTTTTGAAGATGTGGAATTACCAGTTGTGGACTTGTGTCGAAATGTGCTTAATATATGTAATATGTTTGGATCTCGGCGCATAGCCCGAATCGTATTATGTTCGTTGAGTTTTTACATTCATGTTCTTTTGTTTTCTCTGATTAGGGACACTTTTGTATACTTCATGTGTACTAAGGTCGTGCCCTTTTGCGCTTTTTATTGAATTTTATTACTTATAAAAAAAAAAAAAGAAGAGAGATTGGTATTTGTTGGGAGAGACTGTATGTGAATGTGTGTGAGTGAGAGTATGGAAAAACTTTGGTGCACTAGGGGTGGTGTGTATGGTTTTGTTGGAAACATATAAAAGGGGCGTACACAAATGTCATAAGGGATTAGGTGAGCGTTTGAAACTACCCTAAATTTGTGCTTTCCTTTTCCTTTTTTCAGGCCATTTAATGAGATGTGAATTACTCACACGTTATAGTGATGGAGAAGAGATCCATCTAGTCACTCCCTTGATTGGTCATCTATAACACATACAATATGAAATGTCTGCTATGGTGGAACTCCCACTCAATTGGCTTGTCACACTCAAACGTTGTACGAATCTTAGTCTAGTCACCATAAAGGTTTCCTAACTTGAGTTTCTTAGCATAGTCGCTTGTCGAGTGCCTGTCTAAGATCTCACATTCGGCTTTATTTAGGCTTCATGAAGTTGTAAAAAACTTCATGTGCGCCACCTATAATTCTCATCTTAACCAAGCTAAGACAACATTCTAAGAATTTCTCTCACATGATCCTAAAGTGTAACGCCCCCAAGAATTAACTAACATGTAGTTAACTCAGCGTGCCTCCCAAGACCTATTTACCATGTAAATAACTCAAGAAGGATCTATCTACCTGTTAACTTTGTATAAAATGAACAACAGAAATAATTGAAACTTAATATAAGATAGTGTGTCTAAAATAATTCCATAAATTAATAAATATTTAGAGCAATACTAAGTCTCCCAAATGTGAATAACTTAAAACCAAAGCGTTACAATTCTCAAAATAACCTCAAATCATTGATAAGTAAAGAAAACTCCAAACATAACAAACATCCCTAATTACATCAAGATCAAGATCTACTCTTAAAAAGATAAATCAAATAGAAAATCTTGATCATCTCCCTACACGTATCTCCATCACTGTCCCACATGCTCTGCAACCACTTTGAGTCTAGCTCCTCAAAGATGATACTGACTATATCATCCACAAGTACATACCGTCTCAAAGGACTCACCATCTAGCTACTAACTAACTACAAAACACAAGTGTGTTTCATAGGTGGAAAGGAAATCAAGTGTAAGTCCACGACTTAGTGAGGTAAAATCAAATGAAAGAATTTTGAACTCATAGTTTTTTAAGAAAAGGTTTTCTCACATTAAGATATATCATCGTATAAGGCAGTTGATATCAATAAGAAGTATGCACATGATAAATTCTTATCATAATATCATCGTTCAACTCCATATGTTTTATTTAGACCCTTACTATGGAAGCTCATAATTTGGGGAAGAGTTGAGAACAAGAAAGAGAAACACACAATTAAGGTGGTTCGGCCTATAACTTACATCTACATGTCAAAGCCTTTGCTTAGCTACATCTTTCTTTGATGATTTGATTGTATACAAGCTCTATTTATAGAGAAAGAGTCTGAACATTACACATCACTTGAACTTCTACATTAACAACAATAAATTTAATTTACACAAACAACCTTATAACTCTTGTCTATTGAGTTCTTGTAACTCTTGTCTCAAGCCCAATGATAGATCACGTACGTTGAGCTTGGTTCTTGAATAGGGCTGAAAAAAAATTTGGCTACTATAGCCTGAATGGGAACATTAGTTGTTATTACCGGAATTTGGACTTTGACGATTGTTTGGCCAGTATCGGCTACTATGGCCGGAACATGGACATTGGCTACTTTTTGGCCAGCCTCGACTTGAAAAGAGCTTCATTAGCCTTTTGGCCGAAAGCCTAATGTGTTGTCAAAGGCTCAAAATGATGCAAAAGATTATCTTGAAACTGTAGAGTAGGTTGGCGAAATATAGCTGTTAGAAAGAGATCATTTTGGGAAAGAAATTGAAGCTGATGAATCTGATGAAGAAAGTGATGGTGATGATGTGAATGGTTTGGAATATTTAGATCAAGATGAAGTAATCTAGAAAGATGCAATGATAAAATGCAAGGGTAGCGGTTCTGAAGAAGAAAATGCCGATGTATTAAAGTAGTAATTTCCTTTTAAAGATCACTTGCAAGAACATGTTGAGTACTATGGTGGAAGATGACAGAGGTTGGGGTCTGTTTGCAGCTATGATTCTATGAGACTATGGATTTTGGTTGTGGTTGTAGATGCGGAAGGGATGAAAGAAACCCAAAAAAAATTGGCATAGGATCGATACTCGCATGAGTTTTTAGGGCTTTGATACCATATAGAAGCTTATAATTTAGGGAAGAGTTGAGAACAAGAAAGAGAGAAACACAATTAAGGTGGTTCGACCTATGGGATACTTCTACACGTCAACACCTTTGCTTAACTACACGTCAAGCCTTTGCTTGACAATTTAATTGTATACAAGACTACTCTATTTATAAAGAAAAGAGTCTGAACGTTACACGTCACTTCAACTTATACGTTAACAACAATAAATTTAATTTACACATACCATCTTATACATCTTGTTTCTTGAGTTCTTGTAACTCTTGTCTCAATACTTACCCCTTCTTGATAGGTTTTGCGTGTTCTCAAAAAAACCTCTGGTGCAACACCGGTGCCCCGATATGCACACACTAGTGATTGGGTTTGACCCCGGGTAGCCCACGCTGGTAACAATGTTGTATGGTCGTGACTACCATGTGTACATAGCTGAGCTGGTCAGCACAAATCTAAGAGGGGCTTTAGCCTAAAGTGCTCCACTTATGTGGGAAATTGCTTGGTAACTTTTGGGGCTGAAAGTGCTTGCATGCAACGGCTTTGGTATATTGGGACTTAAGTTTGAGCATTTCTCATCACCTCTTATATTGCATCCTTTATTAGTGTAATTTTTCCCTTTTTTTTTTTAATTTTTTTTTTCTTGTGGAAGTAGATTTTTATGCTGAACTACGTAAATAATTTCTTTTGAGTGTGGTTAATTTATTTCTTTTCCCTCTTCTCTACTAGGTGGTCATCCAAAATTTTATTTTTTTATAATAATCTAGTACCAAAACTTTTTGCTGTCACAATAGTTACTAATATTCTTGAGTAGGCATTCATCTACCACCTTAGATTAAACTTACAATTTTGAACTTCAACAAATTAAATTCACATCAAATGCGAGCAATTTCAATACAAAAATGAAGTGCAATCCTTCCATATGATAATCCACTTTTTGGTTTTAAATAGCATTGAAAAGTTCAGTAAAATTATGTGAAGTGACCGACAGATAGTTTATGTAATGGCAGACACCTTACACTTCAAAGTATCTTGAACATCTTGCACGTATGAATCTTCCATTTTTTTGATTGCTTGTTTTTGGAATTTTATTTTCTTTGCAGGAAGGTTTATGCCTTGAATGTTGTCGGTGTAATCCCAGAAGAGCTATGGACTCTGACTTTCCTCACCAATCTGTATGGTTTCTTCTTTATATGTTTGTTTACTTGGGTTTTGTATGAGTTTTGGTTTCCTTCTTTCTCATGTAAGCTAGGATTGAAATTAGACCTTGAATTTGTGGTGCACAATATCAACGAATTGAAATTTATGCTAGATGTGTTGTGCTAGTTTTCCACAATGGTCCATTTGCATTAGGCACTGTGAAATATGCTAAGTTTCCTCCATTTCTTACAGGAATTTGGGCCAAAATTACTTGACAGGTAACCTGTCCGCATCCATCCGCAATCTAACTGGCATGCAATACCTGTAAGCTCATCTTACTTTCATTTGAAACTCCTAGGACATAGTACATTAATATTTTTTAACCTTTCCTGTTTTTCTGATGTTTAACGCATTAGGAGTGTTGGCATTAATGCATTATCAGGGGAACTTCCAAAGGAACTTGGAGAGCTTACCAATTTATTATCATTGTAAGTCATGCTCATTGTCAATTTCCTAATTCATCTATGTGGCGTCTTGGTGTTGTTGCTTTTCTACAGATATTGGTGATCTTCTTAAAATGAGACTCATTTCTTCCTGTTGCCTTTATCTTTATATGGTAGTAGGTTTAAAGAGGTGTTTTCACAAAATAGCATGTCTGTTCTGTTGCTTCTGCATTCCATATACCTGATCTTGATTATCTGACCCTAAAGAGAATAAAATCCTTCGCTTATAATTCATTTATTGTTTCACTTGTTAAATTTCCAGGTCATTTTCATCAAACAATTTCTCGGGCTCTTTGCCATCTGAGCTTGGGAATTTAGTGAAACTACAACAAATGTAAGTTCTAGTACAATGCTAAACTTCTTTTTTCACTGTCAGTCCGCAAAACCATTAGATTGCATTTTGTTGCAGGTGATGAAGACTGCAAATGGTTATAATAAAGCTACTACTCTGAGGCTTAAGATTATAAGAACTTTGTGACAGCCAATGTTATAATATGCCATATTAAACGGTTTTGCATATGCAAGACTTTTATCTTTTTTTCTTAAGATAGCTTGCAACCTTTCTTTTGGTTGTTAAATCCATTATCTAATATTACTTAAATCTTCATATGAGCTGAGGATAGGCTGTTATCAGTAGATTCATGTAAGTTGTTTCCCTTGACAGCTACTTTGATAGTTCTGGAGTTAGTGGTGAGATTCCTTCCACATTTGCTAAATTACGAAACCTCCAAACCGTGTAAGAAATTCATGTCTTTTTTTTCCAATTGAAAACGTTCTAAAATGTACATGTGGTTAAATATAAAAACAAAAGCTGCAATTGAATTGTCTGAGGAAATACTTCTTTTGGTATCAGGTGGGCATCAGACACTGAACTCACAGGCAGGATACCTGACTTCATAGGGAATTGGTCAAATCTTTCTGTCTTGTAAGACGATATTGTTAGCCTTATCATTTTTTGCCTTTGTTTAATCATCCTTGACAAGGCTCAAGCATTCATTACACCACAATGTCAATAAGAAACATTACTATTATAAGACTTATGATTGAGCAAATTTTGATCTTTACTTGTTTATTCTACATAAAAGATCCATTATTCACAATTTATGATTAAGTAGTCCCAAATTCTATTTTAGGAGGCTTCAAGGAAATTCTTTCCAAGGTCCAATACCCTCAACACTTTCCAATTTGACTTCTCTGACAGAGTTGTGAGTGTCTGCATCTTTTAGTAAACTTTTTATTTTTTATTTTATATATAATTTTATTTTTTCCATTTTGCAGATCTTAACAATCTCATGTCTGATATTACTGTAGGAGAATAAGTGATTTGTCTAATGGGAGCTCTTCACTGGCATTCATAAAGGATATGAAGTCTCTAAGTATCTTGTAAGGCAACATCATAGAGGCTAAGATTCAGAAATTGCTAAAGATCAATTTATATATGTTTTCTTCCCTTCTTTGTTGCTCTTCCTGAATATGGTATAACACTTTACTTACATGCATTGCAGAGTGCTGAGGAACAATAACGTTTCTGATTCAATTCCATCCAATATAGGAGAATACCAAAAATTGACACAGCTGTAAGTAATAGCCATTGGTTGGTAACCCTTTAGATTCATGCAGGGCTTGTACCATGTTCGATTGAATTTTAATTGTATCCAAAGCTATGAAAGCAAGAACCTCTCTTTTATTTGTTAGATTGGACCAACTCAACCCGAAAAAAGAAATTTGTAATGATTGCTGCACTAAAATCTAAAGATTGTTCAAGTTTTGACATAATTATCAGGTTATTTCTCCCAGCTTAAAAAATCTGAACTTACCCTGTTTGTAATCGACTTAGTACCACTGCATAGTATATCAAGCTCATCCGATTTCTTTTCAACTTCATTTATCTTTTCTCCGACCATTTCTTGTTCCTTCTATATTGTTTAGATGATGCATAAGGCTTAAATTTTATCCATTCCAGTTGCATGAAGATCATAAGTGTTAATTACTTCTTGTTGATAACTGGTTTTATATATCTCGATTCTCACAACCATGTGATAGTTACTGTTGTATCAGTCCATGTGACAGTATTATATATCTTTCCAGGGATTTGAGCTTCAACAATATAACAGGGCAGATTCCGGACTCCCTTTTCAATTTGAGTTCGCTCTCTTACTTGTAATATCCCTCATTTGTTTAGCTGCACAGTATACATCCCAACATTCTCCTTTTTGTATTGAAGCATGTATTGTTTCCTTCATTACCAGGTTTCTTGGAAATAATAAGTTAAATGGCACACTGCCTGCAAACAAAAGTGCGAATCTTCTCAACATGTAAGTGCATAAGACATTATGTGCATTCACAAGATTATAGTGAGATTTACCAATCATATTGGAGAAGGTCCTTTTACATTGGGAGATCATAAATCTAGGTGCTGTACTCAAGTTAATACAAGTTTTGATCTCCATGCAATAAATTACTGTTTACTCTAAATGATTAAGTGTTTCCTTTCTCTCTTTTGGATTTTCAGTTTTTCTGAAAGAAATTATAGAGTAAATTCTGATCACAACTACATTGATTTGTACTGGCTTAATTTTATATTATTTCAAAATTTTATTATAGGAGAGAATGCAAAGTCATTTCAACTAAAAACTTTAAACTCTCAATAGGATTTTCCCTATTTGGAACTCTTGTATTTACCTATTTGCACTATCACAACTTTATCTAGATATATGGATTTAGCTAATAGCATAAACAAGTGTGGCATTATGAGGAAAAGTCGAAAATAGAGGTTTTGAATTTAATGTCACTTGGCTAAAGCCTAATTACTACTGTTCATGGCATTGTTTACTGATTAGATGGAGCATGTACCTAACATCCTTGTAATGTTATGCTTGCAGTGATTTGTCGTACAATAATTTAGTGGGAAGCTTTCCTTCTTGGATCAGCGAACAAAATTTACAATTGTATGTGTTTGTTTGCTTGATAGTGTGTCTATTATATTTGAATATTATCTATTTTTTTTTCCAATATTTATAACCTGCTACTCTCGAATAACATTTTTTTATTAACAATCGTACAAAATCTTGAATTTTTCATATGGGCTTGCATACTCTGCTTTCACTAATGATGAAACTGACATTTAGATCATATATGCAGCAATGTAGTTTCCAACAACTTCACAATAGAAAGTTCAAACAGCGGGTAAATCTTTCCATATTATATTTTCTACTTTTAGTCGTTGAATTTTTTGCCAAGATGAATCTGGAACAAAACAAAATTGTTGTTTCCAATCTAGGTATAAATGTTATTGTTCTCATTGTAATATGGCTCTTGTAAACTACTTAAGTTGTCAATTATGGCCATGAGGGTGTTCGAAACTAATAAATCATGAGGCTCTCGACATGTTAATTTGTCCTCGCGTACATTTTGGAACAAATTTTTCATATTTTAATTTTTTCTGTGGGGGCACATATCATCGTTAACTCTTTTCTTCTGATTATTATGATGTTTTACTAGCATTAAATTATAAATTACTAGCATTAAATTATAAATGGACCACTGGGGGTTGTTATTGGAGTGGGAGCGTCACATGGCAAGGTAAGGAAGTAACCGATGGAGAAGAAGCCAAACTGGTCTATTAAGCTTAGTTAAGCTTACAGATAAATACATCACTTCATCCCTAATCTTCCCCATGCCACTATTATTGTTCTATATGTTAGAACAATCTCATGCTTAAGATTGTTATGCGTTTTTTTTTTTTTGCCCTTTACCTTTGTGGTATTCTTTTGTCATGGTGTAATATTATCTTGTGATAGCCAAACCAATGCTATTAAATATTGGATAACTTGGATACCCTAATCAAAAAAAATATTGGATAACTAAAAGGCCAGGAGAAAAAATATGTGATACCTAAATACTTGTACCTATATCTACACATTGTTTCAAACTTAGATCTGTTTGAGGGAGATTCCGTCACAAACTCCAACAGCTAACTAGTCATCAGGTACCAAAATATGCAAAATGAAGAATTCATTTTATTAATTAGAAGGGGTCAAGCCAGGTTATGTCATCTTAATGAGATTCGTACGGTCAAATGTCTGTCCTGCCTGAGCATCTAATCTATGTTCTTCTAATACAGGACATTGGGATGGGAACTAATCTAGAGCATTTAGGCAATTTGATACCTAGCAAGGGGGACTATCAAATCCCAATTGAGTACATGGAAAATATAGGAAACTTTACTCTGTGACATCATTTCTAACTTAAAAAAAGAAAAAAAAAGAAAAAGAAAGAAAAGAAAAAAGAAAAGATAAGGTTAGATTTAAGAACAAATATAAAATCAATTCTTCCTAAATATTAACATTTCCTCTTCATGGAAATTTTCTGTCCTGTGGAATCGATTTCAATATCTTAGTTACTTGTAGTGATTGCAATTATTTTCTAGTCTATCTTGCATTAGACAACCAAACACACATCCCATTCAAAGAACCCTCTTTCATCATAGGGATATCATGAGTTAATTAGGAGAATGCTTATTTGCATATCGCCAAGGGAGCATTTCTCTTTTCAGGAGTTAAACTTAATCCCAATAAGAATATTTTGTATGAATCAGATATAGCTGCTTATAATTTGCATTTCATGCGCAACATTAAATGCAATATTCTTTGTCTTAGTTCATTTCCTTCTGCTTTAGTGGTTTGCCTTCAGGATTGAACTGCCTACAACGGAGCTTTCCTTGCAATCGAGGCCTTGGAATATGTAAGTATAGTTAAAAGCATACTCTAGGATGGTGTTTCTAAGGAGAATACAAGTGACTCCATCTTCAAATTTTCACCAAACATTGATATTGATACAGTACAATTAGGAAGCATTCCTAATCTTTAAATATTTATGAAAATTGGACTGGACATCTTTTTAAAGGGCTAACATTGGCAATTATGCATCACAAATAATTTATGCTTCGTTTGTTTCGATGTAAAATGGTTTCCGTCGTAAAATGATTTCAGAAAAGTCATTTTTCTGGAAGGGACATAGATCGGACGCTGTCGGATTTCGGTACAGGCAAGATTTCGGTGATGGTCGAGTGCTTGAAGTGAAGGTCGAATGCGTCTGGCGTTTTCGGAAAATGATTTACGCTTTTTAAAAGCGTAAATCATTTTCCAAAATTTACTAAGGGTTTTCGGTCAAACAGAAATCATTTTCCGGTTGACTATTATTTTCGCCCCTACCAAACATCGGAAAATGCCGAAATCATTTTCCAGAAATCATTTTACGCCGAAACAAACGGAGCATTACTAACAAAAAGAAAGAAAGAATTGAACTTAAAAGATGAATTGAATAATTTTACACCTAACATTTTAGTTTCATAGTAAAGGACTAGTAGACTTGAATTAGGCTTCTAACTTTGTACATTCAATCACTTGTTCTAAGCTTACACATTGATTAAGTGCTTCTTTTGTATTGGATTTCAGATTATAACTTTGGCATTAAGTGTGGTGGTCCTCAGATTACGTCCTCTGATGGGATTGTCTATGAGAGGGATAACGAGACACTTGGTCCAGCCACGTATTATGTGACCAACGAAGAGAGGTGGGCTGTTAGCAATGTTGGATATTTCACTGGGAGCAATAGTCCTCAGTACATAAGTACTTCGCCATCTCAATTCACAAGTATAGACTCAGAGCTATTCCAGACAACTCGACTCTCTGCTTCATCATTAAGGTACTATGGCTTGGGGCTTGAGAACGGGAACTACACTGTAAGGCTCCAGTTTGTAGAAATAGCTTTTCCGGACGATTCCACGTGGCAAAGTCTTGGGAGGCGTGTCTTCGATATTTATATCCAGGTCTTGATCATATTATTGAATTGTTTTAGAATCAAACTGTTGTCTTTTGAAATCATTTTTCATTACCTTCTAAGTTCTTTCAACCCAATATATATTATTTTTCTTTCGATAAGCATTAATTTTTTATTTTTTATGATAAGTGATAAATACTGATATAACAAAATCGTCATCAATAGTTAAGAAAATCTATTAGTAGAATGCCAATTTTAAGAGATCATGATGGATATTTCTCAACCAAAAAAAGAAAAAAAAAAAAAGAAGAAAAAAGTTGTCTTAACAAATTTAGTGACCGTCTTATACATCAATCAATAAATTACCTCGATTATGATGGATATTGATATCATTTGTGTTTTTTTTAAGGTTTGACTTTGTTTATTCCAGGGGAATCTTTTTTCAAAGGATTTTGACATACGAAGGGAGGCTGGTGGAGTCTCTAAGCAACCCGTTTCAAAGGTATTTCAGGTCCAGGTATCAGAAAACTACCTTGAAGTCCATCTCTTTTGGGCTGGGAAAGGAACTTGCTGCATACCTACTCAAGGTACTTATGGACCTTCTATTTCAGCCATCAGTGCTACCCCAGGTAATATAGTGCAAAAATTGTAGTTGCAATTCAGAGGATTAAGAACTGCTTTCCTCACACACTAGTACCATTGTTATTGATGGCCTTGCTTTTTGTATAGATTTTACACCCAGGGTTAGTAACAAACCTCCAAGCAACAAGAAGAATAGGACTGGTCTGATCGTAGGTGTCGTTGTTGGTGCTGGAGTTTTAAGCTTTCTATCTATTTTTGTGCTTTTCTATATTGTTCAAAGAAGAAAACAGCTTCCAACCAATGATGATGCGGGTAAGTCAAAAATCATATTGTACGTCTATGCTAGTTGTCGAACTTCATTCATTTTTAGTCTACATATTAGAAATATGGAACTTTTGCCTATGTGTGAGTTTATATTATTTATTTATTAGTGAGGTGGCCTCTGCGTGCTGCATATTGTGTTAAGTACAAAATGCAGTGTATCATATCATGTTTATGACAACAGCTACGTCAAGGAAATTTTACCAAAACCTCTTCTATATGTCTGCTAAATAATACAGACACACACATACATATCAGAAAAGAGTAGGGAAAAATGTAAGTTACTTTTTGTTACGTACCAGATATACGAGCAAAGGATGAGAACAAGAGTCTCACTTATTATTTAGTTATTTTCTATCTTTGTTATTTAGTTGTTATCTGTCTATTAGAGTCTATGGTTAAGAAGCGAATAAGGGATATGGTTTATCCCAAGTGTTGGAATAGTATTAGAAGTATGTAGGAGATTAGGAGATGCCATACTTATCTCTAAGAGTTGTCTTGCAATTATGTTTCTATTTGGTCTTGTAAGTCTATATAACTTGTTGCTTGATTAATGGAAGTATGAAAAGAATTATATTAGTAAACTCATGTTTGTTCTTGAGAGGTCCAGGGTACCTTGAATCACCCTAAAATCTATCGAAATCTATCCTTTTTTTATTGGTTCTTCATCCCAAGTTACGTAGCCACGTAACACTTCTCTAATAAAGCCTCATTCTATAGACAACTTTCTATATATGTTCTTGCTACTGAATCTCCCATCTTCAGTCCAACAACATTTTGGACTAAAACACATTGATGATGATTGCTTAACAAGAGGAGACATCCTCGATTTAACATGTGAAAACTATGTTACATTTTCATTCACAAACCACTTAAGCAAATTGATAAGTAGATCAACCTGTGTTTATGTTGAAATTGCAGAGCTCTTGGGAATAGATGTTAGAACATTCACTTTCAGCTACGCTGAACTAAAGACAGCTACAGAAGAATTTAGTCCTGCTAATAAGCTTGGAGAGGGAGGATTTGGACCTGTCTTTAAGGTAAGTGGTTGAACCTATGTCAGTGGACAAAAATTTAGTTGACTATCTGATATAACTCTCGAGCTGTTATATATCTATTGCAATTTCCAAGATGTAATGAAGCACAGCTTGCAACATCACCTTTTCACCATTTCTTTTCTTTTATTTATTGTTCCTTATATTTCCTGCCTTTCTTTTTTGGGAAATTGCATGCACTCCTTACCATGGTATCTTGTGCTTGCGATTGGGAAGATGCTAGAAATTGCAATTGTTGTAGAAGTAAGGTGATACGAAAATGTTTAAAGATCCATAATACGATATCCGGATCCGGATTCCCTGTTATTCCTTGCCCAAAAAGAGGGTGCAGGGCAATAACAGGGAGATTGTGAGAGGGGCTCCCTTGCCCAAAGAGGATAAGAGGAGGGATCCCCAATTGCAGGGGTTTTCGGTTCTATGATAAAGCCCTTTCCTATTTCTTCTGCTAGTTCTACTACACATGGATTTTCAATTATGGTTATCTTTTGAAGTTGAAAGATATTCAAAGTTCTTAATCAAATGAAGAAACAGATTTTGTAGTTATTTTTCTGATTCACGCCATTTTCCCAAATTCAAACTTGTATAAGTTGCCATATTATAAAACCTATACACTTTTTTTTTTTTTAGCTTTCTTTGGTCTGGTTACACATTCTCCAAATTATGGGTTTTATTCCTATTTTAGGGCTACAATCGAATTAGGACTCTTAAATGCAACTTGTTCTTACTCAGTATACTAAAAGAAGAAAGCATTCTATGCTCAAACGAGTTCCATTATATGCCATTATAATTCATTTGGCTAGAATTTTCTATTAAAAATAAGTGATTAATAGAAAAAACTTATAGAGAGTGAAGGATTGCAAATATATAGATATATAAAAAGTGAAATTTTAAACTGATTATTTCAGAAATTTAATTTTTTCATGGATGGTGTAAAGTTTGGGAACTTCTTTCTTGATTGTTGAAATGGAATGTTTAAGAAAAATCATATTTGGCCGATGTTTGTTAGATTTGATAACATTTGATGCATAGAATTTTGAGGAATCACATCGAGTGAGAATATAATATTTTCCAAAATGTTCTGGTATTAGGAGGTTCTGACTGAATAATTGAGTATCATTAACACACAGGACGATTTTTTGTTAAGTTTTGCTAGGAGCATCAGATACTGGGTTCATTCTTGTTTTGTTCTTTTCTGGACATTTTGTATGGCTTTTTACCTGATCTATGCAATGGGATCTATAGATTGATCTTTTTGGTAATTTATAGTTTGCTAGATGTATTGTGTATATCAAAGGAGGAAAAAATACTCTGGAAACAAGTTTTGAATTTAAAAATGGAAGTTGAGGCCCAAATGAAAGCAATCTAATGCTTGGCAGAACATTTAGATGGGGTAACCTTGTCATCCCTGCTTGATACTTCTGCTTTGAAGTATGAGGCTTAAATTGAAACCGATTAGACTGAACAAACAATTTCATGATGAAAATAAGCAACTACAATGTTTGACTTTTATCCTCATAAGTTTTATCTATAAATGGATATTGTCTGGTTTGGTTCTGCATAGATTGTACATGGGCCATCGATCACGTTATGGTAATTAACAAAAAGGAAAAATATAGAAAGTCAAATCAGCACAAAATCTTCCAGGAAATTCGCATGGCACAAAATCCTCCAAGAAATCCATGCGGCTGCTTCTCCCGAAAATCAGCTTGGCTGATCCTTCCGCAGGAGTCTTCTGCTTCGATTTATCAAGCTGGGTCTTGGTTATTTGCCGAATGGGACCGAGATGGGTCTCGGTTATTCGCCGAGATTGGATCTCGGCTTTTACCGAGACAACTCCCAACACATCTCGGCTATGTGCCGATCCAAAAACCTCGTCTTAGATATTGTCTGAGATGACATTGTCAACCTTCCGAGGTGCCTACTCGGATTGTCCTACATCAGGAGATTTGTCAATGATCTCTTAGTTCCTTCTTGGTGTTTTCTCTTGATGGCAGTTGACAACTCAGAAGATCTTTCGCAACGTCAATATCGGAATCTTTATTATTCGGCAATATTTATTTCCTGCGATGCTTCTTCCAACATCTTTCTCTTGACAATTTTCTTCTATGTCTGGGCTGTCTTTGATAGGAACCACTACCTCCTCCACTGCAATCGGTATTGGGTGAGCGCAGGTGGGGCTATCGTCGTCAACGCTTGTGCTTTGAGGTGGTTCAATGGGGTTGGTTGGGATGGGACCGCTGCCTCTGCTTCCCAGCACTCGGTTGGCAGACGATAATTGTCGCTGAGGCGGTGGTGAATGGGCTACTACAGGCCTTGGTGCTGAACTGGATGTTTGTGAGGGTGTGAATTGCTGCGCCGCTCGCAACTCCTTCTTCATGGTAAACGTAACAGCTTGTGGTGTAGCAACACAATCAACAAACGGTCGGCCACGAGTCATCTCGTCGACGCAATTCTGATTGTGATAGTGATGCCTTTTGCCGTTCAACCTAAGTCCAGTGATGGTTTGTTCTATCTCCCGCATCATAGGGTTAATATTACAAAGTCGCTATCCATGGGCATCGTAGGCTGCCCAAAGGGCCTGCACTCCACGTTCTTCACTGTCGTTTCCATCATTCGCCATCGGATAGAAGTGAAGAGAATTTGTGTTCTCAAGCACAAACGTTCAACTCGCAAGTTGAAGAGGAAAAAAAACTTCCATTCAATAATAATCGATCCCTTTCTTACATTGTCTCCCTATTTATAGTGAAGCCCTAAAGGCTTGTGAAGGAAATAAACAATAATAAAAGTGTCAGCAAATCTTCCTTAATCAAGGAGATTTGATTGACAAGGAAATCCCCTCATTTAAGGAAAAGCACGTTATGGTAATTAACAAAAAGGAAAAATATAGAAAGTCAAATCAGCACAAAATCTTCCAGGAAATCTGCATGGCACAAAATCCTCAAGGAAATCAGTGCGGTTGCTTCTCCCGGAAATCCGCTCGGCTAATCTTTCTGCAGGAGTCTTCTGCTTCGATTTACCGAGCTAGGTCTTGGTTATTTGCCAAATGGGACTGAGATGGGTCTCGGTTATTCGCCGAGATTGGATCTCGGCTTTTTACCGAGACAACTCCCAACACATCTCGGCTATGTGCCAATCCAGAAACCCCGTCTTGGATATTGTCTGAGATGACATTGTCAACCTTCCGAGGCGCCTCCTCGGATTGTCCTACATCAGGAGATTTGTCAATGATCTCTTATTTCCTTCTTGGTGTTTCCTCTTGATGGCAATTGACAGCTCAGAAGATATTTTGCAACGTCAATATCGGAATCTTTATTATTCGGCAATCTTCTTAATTAAGATATTCGGGATATTCTGCTCATCTCACCCTCGGCATATGATTTCCATCTCGGAATATTCTAATTGTCTCGGCCTCGGATCTTTTGGTCGTCTTGGTCTCGAAAGGATATTTCCATCTCGGCCTTGACATATCTTGGCCTCGGAATCTTGAGTTGACTCGGGAAATTCCATATTTGGGCCTCGGCCACTTTAAGTCAACTCGGCCTCGAAATGCTCTTTCGGTCTCGGCCTTGAGGTATCTTGGCCTCGGCATCTTTTTCCTTTTGTACTTCCATTGTCGGCAAATAGATTTCCTCATGTCCACTCGGTGCCAACGACACAATTGTCTCTGAATAAGCCCGTTTGACCATAATTCCAATGTTAAGTCGGACCCTCTCGGTAATAAGGGCATTTCGGGAGCAAGATGAAAATCTTGTCCTACATCACTATCATTTTCTATTTACATTGATAGATCAAAATCATCCTACTAATGGTTTTTTAAAATATTTTCCATTACAATTTTTTTTTTTTTTCTGATACTTTGTACTAAATAGGGAACACTTGATGATGGGAGAGTAATTGCTGTGAAGCAACTATCTGTAGCATCACACCAAGGAAAGAACCAGTTCATAACTGAGATTGCTACTATATCTGCTGTGCAACACCGCAACCTTGTGAAATTGTACGGATGTTGCATAGAGGGAGATCAACGACTACTTGTTTATGAGTTTCTAGAGAATAGAAGTCTTGATCAAGCGTTATTTGGTATGTGAATGCGTCTTTGCTCTTGCTCTCTCTCTCTCTCTCTCTATATATATATATATATATATATATTTGTATATGCGTGTGTGTATTTGTGTATGTAAGTGTTATTTATTAAGCAGATAAAGTTTTATAGGAACAAGAAGTTTGAATCTCAACTGGTCAACACGTTTTGATATATGCTTGGGTGTAGCAAGAGGTTTAGCATACCTTCATGAGGAGTCACGACTTCGAATTGTACATAGAGATGTTAAGGCCAGTAATATCCTGCTTGACTCTGATCTTATCCCCAAAATATCAGACTTTGGCTTGGCCAAGCTTTATGATGATAAAAAGACCCACATAAGCACCCGCGTTGCAGGAACTATGTAAGATCATAAGGCTTAGTTAGGCACCTTGTCTTTCTGAACTATATAATCCTTTATTTTGTCTTTTTTTATGAGTTATCTTGTACTAAATTTTGCATATGATTGTTACTGATGTAGTGGGTATCTTGCGCCGGAGTACGCCATGCGTGGGCACCTTACGGAGAAGGCTGATGTGTTTGCCTTTGGTGTCGTGGCTCTAGAGATTGTTAGCGGGAGGCCAAATTCTGACTCAAGCTTGGAGGAAGACAAAGTTTATCTTCTTGAATGGGTATGAACAATATTCTTGTGCTCCATGTTTACATAGTTTTCTGTCTTCTAATGAGATGGATTTTTCAGTCCACTTCAAAAAGCTCCAGTAGCATTTATCGTTCTATAGCAGGTTAATGATAGTCATGACCATCCACACCTATACATATTGAAACAAGATTAAAATTTGGATCCTGATTTATGAAGTTTACACTAACCTTCATTGATAGTGAAATGTCAATCTGGATGTGTCGGTTATCCATATGCCACATCACATTTTACATAAGAGTGCTTAAAACAGAGTGATTTCTTAGAATCACAAAATGGGTCTGTGGAAGAGTTTCGAAAATGGGCTGGATTTATCTAGATATGGTGCAAATATAGTTGGTTCATTGAAACGATTAGAATACTCACTTCCAACAGGTTTGTACTATATTCTGAACCGTTAAGACTCGTTGAAACAATTGGACTGGACTGCTCACATCCACTACCTCTTTAGTATATTCCTTAGAAAGTTGACTCATTGTAACAATTTGTGATACTAATATATTCTGAAGCCTGATAACACATATCCTTCTCAGGCTTGGCACTTGCATGAAAATAACAGTGAAGTTGATCTTACGGACTCCACATTGTCAGAGTTCAATGAGGAAGAAGTAAAACGCATGATAGGAGTATCTCTTTTGTGCACACAAGCATCCCCAACGTCACGGCCGTCAATGTCGCGTGTGGTGGCAATGCTTTCAGGAGATATTGAAGTGAGCTCTGTAACTACAAGGCCTGGATATTTGACTGACTGGAAATTTGATGATGTAACCACCGTAATGAGTGATGTTGCAAAGAAAGGAACCCATGCAAGCTATTACAACCCATCATCAAGTACAAGCATAGTGGGTGATGCAGAGAATTCACCAGCGAATGCTTCTAAACCCATGCTCCATGAGATTATCAAAGAGGGTAGGTGAGAATTGGTCTTTCTTTCTTTTGTTTTTCAAACTTCGTATATTCTTCAATTCCAGGCATAATAATAATATTAGAGCTATTTGGATTGTAAAATGAATTTTTATTTTTTATTTTTTCTAGGAGGTATTGGCACCCTCCTTGCATGTTAGTATAGAGTGCAGACATTAAGGCTTTATTTTCAAGAAAGTACAAGTTTGTGTTCTAATAAGCCCATCTGCTGTCTGTAAATTCTTTAACAAATTGTTTGGATGGAAATGGAATGGATGGAACATAGTGGGACTCCAATCCTGTCCCTGTTTAATTAGTGTGACATTTCGTCTTGATTCATCAACAAGTATAAGCACAAACAAAGGAGAACGAAAAAGCCTCTAGGAAAGAAAAACCCTAGTTTTTCCCTCTTTCACCTCTTCCAACCTGTACGGCCTTCCAGCCTCTTTGTGAGGCTTACCCACCTCCTAGTGAGGCTTATCTACCTCCTAGTGAGGTTTCTCTGTTGGGGCTTTTCCCTAACTCCCCTGCCTTCCTCTGGTATTTTCAAGTTTCAGTTGAGAGTTATAGAGCTTCGGTGATTCTCTTTGAGTGTGAATCAGTTGGTGTCTCTATTTACAGAGCTTTCGTGTGTGCTTGCTGTTGTGATTTACAGATCTTCGGCGGTTCCCTCTAAGACGAATCATTTGGTGTCTTTGCGTTTGTGGTTGGCAAGTCGTCATCTCTGTGTTTTGTTTTTCGGTAAAGGGGGAGTTTGCCGGTGGAGGGTATTTTGTTGGATTTTCCTTCGTCCTCTCTAGGTTTCTCTGCAATAATAACAAAAGGTGCGAGTTGGGTCTTCTCGGCAAGTGGTTTTGTCTCTGATCTGTCCCTTGGCAAAGGGGGAAGGCTCCGATGGTGGAGTGTATTTTGCCGGATATTTCAACACAGGGCCGTAGAGGTGATTTGGTTAGTGCATCCATCTTCAGATTTGGTCTGTTTTTTTGGTCTCTGATCTGTATTTTGGTCTCCTTGCGCCACTTCGTCTTCTCTCGGGTTCTCTGATTTGTCAAGTTTTTGCACTTGATTATGAAGTCTTCTAGCCCCGGTCGACTCTCCCAAGTAGCGGGGTGACTCGAATTCAGTAGGATGGCGGATTCAACTTTGCCCCCACCATCTCAATGAAGATTATGGCATGGAATTGCCGGGGCTTGGCTTGTGCCCTGTCAATTCGTATTTTATGAGCTCTTATCAGATTTAATCGACCTGATGTCCTGTTCATCTCAGAAACTTCGGTGATTTCTTCGCGTTACTAGAATTCTCTTCTCAATTTGGGTTTCTCTTCTTGGTCCCAGTTTCCTCCTGTTGGTCATAAAGGAGGTCTCTTTGTGACATGGAAGCCGGGTTTCTCTTTGGAACCTATTTGTATTGATCAAAATCATATCTCCTGCCTGGTGATTTCTGATCCTCCGCCTAGTTCTTGGCTAATTTCTCGTGTTTATGCTCCTCACTCTTTGCATAATCGAAATGTTTTTTGGTCCTCTCTTTCTGAATTGGGTAACTCTTTGGGTGGCCCTTCGGGGAGATTTCAATGGGATTCTGTCCTCTGCAGATAAAGTTGGAGGTCGAAATTTTGGATTGCCTTCTCATTTTGATTTTCATGATTTTGTTCACTCAAATGCTCTCATTGATATGTGGATTTGTTGGGAATAAGTTTACTTGGAGCAATCATTGCACTGGTTGTGACAGCATTAGAGAAAGATTGGACTTTGGTTTAGCTAATCAAGGTTGGGTGCATCTCTACCCCAATTCTTTGATCAATTATTTGTGGGCTTCAAATTCGAATCACTGTCCAATTTTACTCTCAACTTCTGGTTTTTCTCAGAATATCCCAAAGCCTTTTCGTTTTGAGGCTTTTTGGACTAGGGTTCATGCTAGTCATTAAGTAGTTGCAGAAGCCTGGTTATCTGATGTTGCTGGTTCTCTAGCTTTCTCTTTAAGCAGAAAGTTGAAGAATACCAAGAATGCTCTTAAATTATGGAATTCTCATCATTTTGGGCATATTGAGTCTCGGATTAAGTCATTGATGTCTGAAATCAGTGTAATCCAAGCCTGTCCTTACTCGTTGATCAACTCTACTAAGGAAATTTCTCTCCAGTCGGACTTGCGAGAACAGCTCTTGCGTCAAGAAATCTTGTGGAAACAAAAGTCTAGGGAGCTCTGGCTCACTTGTACGAATCTAAACACAAATTTTTTTCATGCTTCCATGGCTTGTAGAAAAAGTATAATTCCATCTCTTGCTTACTCTCTGTAGATGGTTCTCATATTCTAGGAAGAGATAATATTGGTTCTCATTTGGTTAACCATTTACTTCTCTTTTCTCTTCTAAGAATACCTCTCTTGATTTTGGTATGTTTGATTTGGTGGATTGTGTTATCTCTAATGTAGAAAATGATACCTTATGCACTATTCCTGATGATAGTGAGATATTTTCTGCCATTATTGATTTAGGCCTTAATAAAGCTCTTGGTCCTGCTGGTATAACATGGCTTTTTTATAAAACTTATTGGCCTATTGTTAAGAGCAATGTTATTAATTCGTGATGTGGTTGTTTTGTGTACAAAAATATAAATAATAAAATTACCACTCGCAATAGTACGAATCCTTGTAGGATAGGGCTATATTGAATGTGTCGAACCTCAAGGACTGCGGAGGAATTGCTATCAAGTTTTTCAAGATTAAATATAACTTAATTAAAAGAAGTTTGATTTGGTTTTGTTTATAACTAAGTTCAATGCATAAACTTAAAGACAAAAATAAAGATTAAAGTGATGAGAGAAAGAATAGGGGATTGATTTCACCACTCACCGCATAACAATGGTCAATCATAAATTAACAATGAAAATTCATACTATGCATGATATAGGGCTTGTTTTACTTGAGTAGTCAAGAAATTACCTCTAAAGAATAAGTATAATCCATCTTTGGTTGGCACAGACCGCCTACCTAACTACTAAACTGTGGTACGACCCGTCTTCCCTAGGTATGGATTAGCTACATCTTTAATAGGATACATACAATCAATAGAATAGTATAACCCATCTTCGGTTGGTACGAACTGTCTACCTAAATTACACTAAACTATGGTGTAGTATAATCAATCTTCCATAGGCATGACCTATCTAACCCTCTTGATCATGTATCAATTAAAACCGTTGTATAACAACCATTCACATAATCACAAAAAATATGAAGGATTGAGTTCAATCAATATAAAAGACTTTCTGAGGCAAGATAAGAAATTCATAATGATTGAATATAAACATTAAGATCAATTCTCATAGTTATACAACCATCATACATAGAGAAAATTCCAAATTAAAATACAATTAAACCATTGTTACTTAGAAAGGGCTTCATCAATACCCTAATATGAATTTAGCCACTCATCATGATACTGGGATGGCCTCCTGCCATGTACCAATCATCTTCAACTTGTCAAGCCTCCAAAAAGAGTTTTGTGTCTAAAGCTAAGCACCATTCTCTTAAAACTTAAGGGTCTATTTATAGGGAGTAAACAAGTCCTAGAAGCCATTGGAATTCCAGAAAAATCGTACTTATTCTCTTAGTCCAAGTAGGAGATTGAAAATTCAATCTTAGTAGGAAAAGGATTCCAAATTCGTTCAGATCTGCGATCTTTTATTGCGGAACGGTTTTGGCATAGTCAACGTCCGAATTAAGAAAAAACTATTTCTACATATTGTTTTTTTTTATTATTTCTAACGCTGCCAATTCATTGCAATCTGAGATCTGAGCAGAAAGTTATAATCAAAACACTGAGACATGTGCAGAATCCAAATTTGAATCCAATCCGATTTTGACTCTTATTGGAGAAATTTCGATTTAATCATTTCCTTGATTTGAGGAAACTTAACCACATCATATAGGTCTCAAAGTGTGCTTTAAGCCCAAAATCAATGGAATTAATTGCATGTTTATTTAAAACATGAAAACAATAAAACAACACAAAATCAAACAAATAACATTGCTAAGGAATTAACATGTATAAGTTAAGGGGTTTGAGTGTGCAACATTCGACGCTTATCGTTTCGGTTCAATCCTCTTTTAAGGGAGGTTTTATGCTTAAGGAATTCAATCACACCAATATTGTTCTTATTCCTAAGATAGATAATCCTTATTCGGTTCATCACTTTAGGCCTATTACTCTTATTAATTTCAACTACAAGATTATCTCCAAAATCTTGTCTAACATATTTAAGCCTCTCCTTCATTAGATTATCTCTCCTACTCAATCTACTTTTCTGAAAGGTAGATCTATTCATAATAATACTATTCTAGCGCATGAGGTTTTTCATACCATGAAACAAAAAAAAGGGAATGGTGGTCTTATGGATTTGAAGCTCGATATGGAAAAAGCTTTTGATTCTAGGGAATTGAATTTTCTCCTTAAGATTCTAAATTACTAGGTTTCCATCCTATTTAGATTAATTGGATTAGTCAATGTCTATCTACATCCTCTTTTTCCATTCTCTTGGATGGTGTTCCATATGGCAAGTTTTTTCCTACGCATGGTCTTAGACAAGGAGATCCTCTCTCTCCTTTCCTTTTCATTCTTGGTTATGAAATTTTATCAAGACTTCTTCTGAAGGAAGAATCCATCGCTATTCTTCATGGTATTAAAATTGCTAGATCCAGTCCCCCTATTTCTCACTTACTATTTTTTTTGATAAGTAAGAATTCATTAAAAAACACAGAGGGGCGCAACCCTAGTATACAGGAAGTATACAAAAGTGCCCCTAAACAGAGGAAATGAAAGAACAAGAAAGTAAAAAGTCAGCGAACAACAAACTACCCGGGCTATGCGCCGACACCCAAAGATATAACAAATTAAGCACCTTTCTACAAATAGCCCCAACTGAAGACTCCACATCTTCAAAAAGCCTAGAATTTCTCTCACGCCACAAGCCCCACAAAACACATAAAGGAACCTGTTTCCATATACGAAAAACAGGACCACGACCAAGCAAAGTGCCCCAACTCCTCAATAAATCCACAACACTACTAGGCATAACCCACTCCACCCCAAACAAGCTATAAAAATAACTCCAAACAACCCGAGCCACATCACAATGAAGAAGAAGGTGATCAACGGACTCCCCATGCTTTTTACACATAACACACCACTCAACCACCACAATACCACGCCTACGTAAATTGTCATGAGTTAAGATCTTTCCTAAAGCCGCTGTCCAAACAAAGAACGCCACCCGCTTTGGAGCTTTAACCCGCCATATACCCTTCCAAGGAAAAGAGACCCCCTCGTGACAAACTAAAGCTTTGTAGAAAGTCTTCACTTCAAAATTCCTCATCTTGGAAGGATTCCACACCACCCTATCAACCTCCCCATGTCGAACCCGAGTAGAGTATAACTTATCAAAGAAGGACATCACCATCTCCACCTCCCAATCTTGAGCATAACGCGTAAAGAGAACATTCCAATGAACCATGCCTCCAACCACAGACAAATTGTCCACCACCCAAGCATCAGGAGAACACGCAATAGAGTACAAAGCTGGAAAACGGAGCTTGAGAGGCTTGTCCCCACACCAAAGATCATGCCAAAAGCGAATATGAGACCCATCTCCCACCTCAAAACGCAAAAACTTGGCAACACTATCCCACCCCCTTCGAATAAACTTCCAAACACTGACACCATAAGGCCCCGTAACCGGTAAAGAACACCAACCTCCCCTCACACTCCCGTACTTCACCTTAATCACCGATCTCCACAAAGCATCACGCTCTTGAGAGAACCTCCAAATCCACTTCCCCAATAAGGCTTGATTAAAATTAATAACATTACGAACACCCAGTCCACCAGCCTTAATTGGAGTACAGACTCGATGCCAATTGACTAAATGAAATTTAGTCTCATCACCCAAACCACTCCACAGAAACTCCCTTTGAAGCCGCTCCAGTTTCTTTGCTACACTCACAGGAATAGGGAACAGAGATAAATAATAAGTAGGAATGCTAGAAAGAGTACTGTGGATCAAAGTTACCCTACCACCCTTGGACAGATACAGTTTCTTCCAACTAGCGAACCTTCGTTCCACCTTCTCAATAACCCCATTCCAAATACAAATAGATTTGAACGACGCCCCCAACGGCATACCCAAATAAGTCATCGGCAGAGACCCAATTCTACAACCCAGAATATGAGCCAAAGACTCTACATCTTCCACCTCGCCAATAGGGACCAATTCGGATTTGCCTAAATTGATCCTCAACCCTGACACCGCTTCGAAACATAAGAAGGTACACCTCAAATTTTGAACATGCTTGGCTTGAGCTCCACAAAAAATTAAGGTATCATCCGCAAACAGTAAATGATTCACCACTAAAGCTTCATTACCCATGAAGCCCACTGAGAAGCCTGAAAGCAAGCCTTGGAGCATAGACGCATTCAACATCCTGCTAAGCGCTTCCATAACCACCACAAACAGCATAGGAGAAAGAGGATCACCTTGCCTAATCCCCGCGAGCTCCGAAAGAAACCAGAAGGGACGCCATTTACCAAAATGGAAAATTTTACCGTAGAAACGCAAAATTAATCCATTTCCTCCACCTCTCCCCAAACCCACATCTCTGAAGCATGTAAAGGAGGAAATCCCAATTCACGTGATCATAAGCTTTCTCCAAATCCAGTTTGCACAATAATCCGGCCTCCCTTGACCGCCTTTGGCTATCCAGACATTCATTGGCTATAAGAACCGAATCCAAAATTTGCCTCCCACCAACAAAAGCATTCTGAGAGTTCGAAATAATTTTCCCCAACACTAATTTGAGCCTATTAGCAAGGACCTTAGAAATAATTTTATAGACCCCTCCCACCAAATTGATAGGCCTAAAGTCCTTAACCTCCAAAGCATCAGCCTTCTTAGGAATAAGGGAAACAGAAGTTGCATTCAAACTCCTCTCAAACTGGCAACTATTATGAAATTCTGAAAATACCGCCATAATATCTTTTTTAAGAACCCCCCAACATTTCTGAAAGAAAGCCATAGAAAAACCATCTGGACCCGGAGCCTTATCCCCGTTAATCTCCCGCATCACCTCCCACACCTCCTGCTCCTCAAAACCTCGTTCTAACCAAAGACACTCATCCGCATCAATGGAGGAGAAAGAAATACCATCCACCCTTGGCCGCCACGAACTCTGCTCGGTGTACAGGGAGTCATAATAATTTACAATATGATCCTTAATAATCACCGGATCAGAAGACAAAGCCCCATTGATCCTCAAAACTCCCACATGATTGTACCTCCGATGCGAATTGGCCACCCTATGAAAGAATTTGGTGTTATTATCCCCTTCCTTCAACCACAGAGCCCGAGATTTTTGCCTCCAATTAACCTCCTCAAACAGGAGAGTTTTTTCCAGCTCCCTGATCATGTCTGACTTCTGAACCCTCTCCTCCTCCACTAACCCCCGAGCTTCTTCAAAACACTCTAGCTCTTTAATACCTTCTAATAATTCCTTCTTCTTCTTCCCTACATCACCGAAGACCTCCGCATTCCAGATCTTCAAGTCCACTTTTAAAGCTTTCAACTTGCTAGCCAGCACAAAACTCAGCAGGCCTTGAAAAACATAAGACTCCCACCAACGTTGCACTTGTTCAACAAAGCCAACAGATTTGAGCCACATGTTTTCAAATTTGAAGTGCACTTGTTCAACAAAGCCAACAGATTTGAGCCACATGTTTTCAAATTTGAAGTATTTTTCCCCTCTCTATGCGATCCACAATCCAGCAACAAAGGAAAATGGTCTGATAAAAGTCTAGGCAAACAACTTTGTGACACATCAGGGTAATGTTCTTCCCACTCCGGAGATAACAAAAACCTATCAATTTTAGACCATACCTGATTATTGGACCAAGTGAACTGCCCTCCTTGGAGAGGAATATCCACCAAACTCTGCCTATGTATGAACTCTGAGAAATCTTCCATAGCAGCAGAAAAACCAC
The DNA here is from genome assembly GCA_028654335.1 of Alnus rubra. Taxonomy (NCBI): domain Eukaryota; kingdom Viridiplantae; phylum Streptophyta; class Magnoliopsida; order Fagales; family Betulaceae; genus Alnus; species Alnus rubra. Next base: position 1,199,084 of record JAJPGS010001738.1, on the reverse strand, counting down.
CAACTCCCGATCGCTCACTCGAAACTGCACCACATTGAAATCACCCCCAAAGCACCACGGACTATCCCACCAACTCATCAAGCCAGCCATCTCATTCCACAAAACCCTCCTCTCCCCATCATCATTAGGCCCATACACACCCCCAAACGCCCATAAGAAATTATCTTCAACGTTACGCAAAGAAACAGCTAAAGTATACCTTCCCATGCATTCATCCACCTTTTCCACAACCCTCCTATCCCACATAATCAAAATCCCACCTGATGCCCCACTAGCCCCCATATAACACCAATCCACATGATGGCAACCCCATAAACTACGAACCACCTCACTAGTAAAGACTTCCATTTTTGTTTCCATCAAACACACCAAATCAACCTTCCATTCTCTAATGAGCCCTTTAATACGCAATCTTTTATCCAGCTCATTAATCCCCCTTACATTCCAAGAAAGAATTTTAAGCTTCATTAACACAAGACACGCCCTTTCCCTTTCCTCTCCTTCTATAAGATTGCACTCCCTTATTTTCATAGTTAATGGAACAGTCCAGCCGCTTAATCTCCCTCTGGCCTTTTACTCCTGATACAGAGGTAACCAAAGCCAAAGAATCAACCAAAGATTGGTCCCGCTTGGCTTCAATTTGTTCAAACAAAGCCAACAATTTATCTTCAAATTGGTCACAAGACACTCCTACTAGTTTGTAGTAACCCTTCACCCTCTCCATCACCCAACTCGGAGACACATTCAAAGCAGAATCCTTGTCCAACTCCACTGCCAAAGGCAAAACCGATAATGGGCCCAAACCCTCGACCTCATCCCCTACACCACCCTCCACATTTACAGACCTGAAATCAGAATGGAAGCTGAAATAGGACAACTCCTTTGAGCCCTCCTGCTCTCTTGGAATGCCCACTGAAGAAACACCATCCCCCTCAGAGATCAAAACAGAAACCAGCCCATTCCTAGACCTCAAACCAAGAGGGCCAGAAACCAAAGAAGGAGAGGGAGAAAGATCCGAAATAACCAAAGAGTCTGATGGGTCAGAAACAGCCCCGACCCCCAGTGCATCTACTTCCTTCAACGGAGAGTCGACCACAACAAGATTGGCCTTCGGACCCTCCAGACCAAGAACAGCCCCAGAAAAAGGTTCCGGTTGGACAGCATTAGAAGAAAACGACCCACCGGAACCCTCTGGAGTCACCGGAGAAGAACCCATCCTCACCGACGGACTCGCTCCATCCTCCTTAGCCGCTGCGACAGAATCAGGCCGAGGGCCCTGCACGGGACTGGACAACTGCTTCTCCGAAACAGAGAGACTGGCCGTTAACATGGGACACGACCCACCTGGAGGCTCAGAGACTGCCGGAGAAATCTCAGACCCGCCGCAGTCCAACGTCGACGACGGACCCACCACAGGACGCCCTACCGATTCCGCTAACGGGTCAAAAGAACTGGGTTTCGGGGCTTTCGGAACCCAACGCAGTCTTCTCTTCCTATTCTTAATTTTTTTCTTCCGCCCAATACACTTGGACTTAGACCCAGGCCCAAACGAGAAAAGCCCTTCACAGACCCTGCTGAGAGCTTGATCCACATCAGCCTTCAGCTGGCTTTTCCACAACAAAAGAGAGGGAAACGTGTGCTCTTCTCCTGTCAGCTGATAAACCTCAGGATCACCACAGAAGCTACCACCCTTGCCTCGAGCAGCAGACTTCTTAGGCAACAGACTGCCACCCATCCCATCCTTCACGTTCTCTGCACCACAACGGTCACAAGAATCCTTCTCCAATGGCTTCTCTGTTCGGGACAGCTCCTTCTCCTCAACCGAGTGAACACGGCGCTTCTCACCTACCGTAGCCACTGGATGAGGAAGTTTCTTTTCCACCCCCGGAAAATTGGCACCTCTACGCAGAACTTCCACGAATGAAGAAACTCCCTTTTTACTGAAAGAACCAACCGGGATAAAGGGGACAGAAGCTTCCTTGACAGCCACACCTGCTCCACAAATCCTCTCTGGAACTGAAGCTAAACGAACCGTGCCAAGCCCATCCGGAACATTAAGAAAATCTTTGACCTTACCCAGCTCAAGAACAAATTTGCTCCAACCCCGCCCCTCATATCCTTCAGGGATGCAAATAAACCCTCTCCGACCCCCCACAGCGTAAACAGCCACTTCGAGGAATCTACCAGCTACATTACCACCTCGTCTAACAATGAGAACCTTTGACCCCTCCCTGAACGACCTAACAAAATCCTTATCCCCCGGAAACCACAACAGACTCTCCATCGTCGAAACTAGCCACCCAATACTTAGAGCACCAAGCAAAACCAGTCCTGAAAAGTTCCTCCTCCTTTCTTCCACTCTCACCACCGAGGCTCCTTCTACCACCGAAAACACAAACGACTTCGCCTCCACCCAGCACCACCTCTCTATCTTACAAGATAGATGAATAGCAATAATTTCTCACTTACTATTTGAAGATGATGTCTTGATATTCTCCAAGGCGAATACAGTGGAATCTTCTGCTATCTTCCATTGTCTCTCTACTTATTCTCTTTGGTCTAGCCAATGTATTAATATCTCAAAATTTGCAGTATTCTTCAGTCGTAACTGCAAGGCTTCTATCAAGACCTCAATCAATGATTTTCTCATATTACCTCCTATCCCTCCTTGAGCTAAATACTTGGGATTTCTTTTTTTTCTTAATAGAAAGAAGGCTGATTGTTTCATCAAGCTCAAAGAGCGGATTTTTGCTAAAGTTACTAGATGGAAAGCTAGACTTCTCTCACAAGCAGCAAGAATCACCTTGATCAAATCAGTGGCTTATGTTATTCCATCTTACCTTATGTCTCTGTTTCTTCTTCCAAATTTTTTTTGTTATGACATCAACTCAAGGCTAAGGAAATACTAGTGGGGTTTTCCTCAAGACAAGAAGTACAACCTTTCCTTACTATCTTGGGATAGCATTTGTAAACCTAAAGCTTTGGGTGGCTTAGGTATTTGTTCTATGGAATTCCTCAACAGCAGTCTTCTTACAAGACTAGGATGGAAACTAATTTCCAAGGAACCTCTCTTGTGGGTTGAAGCTCTTATGCTCCGTTTGTTTTGGCATAAAATGGTTTCTGAAAAATGATTTTGGCATCTTCCGGTGTTTGGTGGGGGCGAAAATAATAGTCAACTGTAAAATGATTTCCGTTTGACCAAAATGCTTAGTAAATTTCGAAAAATGATTAACGCTTTTAAAAGCATAAATAATGATTTTCCCCAAACGGTAGACACAGTCGACCTTTTTTTAAATGACGCAGTCGACCTTCACGCTCCAACAGTCGACCATCGCCCGAAACCGGCAACCATCGCCGGATTCTGACAAGCTAGATTTCAGCACTGGTCGGAATCTGAAAATTTTTATTGGAATTCGGCGATGTCCGGCCACCGTCGCTGGATTCCGACGATACTATGCTAGATTCCAGCCAAACTGTTTGCCCAGAATTTGGCCAGAACGGCCTGATCCTGGCCATCTGGCCAGATTCGGCAGGCTTCCAGCCAAATGGCCGGATTCCGGCAAGCACAAATGCCCGGCAACTTCAAAAATAATTTTTTAAAATAATCACAATTTTAAAAATATGATTATTATTAGTCAATGTGTATATCTTAATTAAACATAATTTTTTTCGTTGTTTTTTTAAATTATTTTGCATTAATATTTTTATGTTGTGAATAAAAATTGATTTTTACAATTTAATATAATTGAATGAAAATATAAAAAATATTTGTAATTTTCCGTACGCGCCAAACACAGAAAAATGTTTTCGAAGGAAAATATATTCCTGAAAAATGACTTCTTAGAAAATACTTTATGACCAAAATCATTTTACGCCGAAACAAACGAAGCATTAGTGGAAAATATTTTCCTAATGGTATTTCTTTTCTCAATGTTGACGTAATCATCAATCTTCTTGGATTTGAAAAGGTTTATTGAAGAACAAGTGCTTGAGAAAGGTGCTTGTTGGTCCGTTTCTAATGGGGATTTTATTGATATTTGGAAATCTCATTGGATCCCTTCCATGCCTTTTTCAAAACCTAGGCCAAATGTGAACTTGGTGGGTCTCCTTGATTATTCTGATGCTGATCTCATTCTCATTGGGGATAGGTTGTGGAATGTGGATCTTCTTAATGATCTTTTTTATCTTGTTTCTGTCCAGAATATTCTTCAAATTCACCTTCCCCGCATCAGCACCGAGGACAAATGGTCTTGGATTCCTTCCCCTTCTGGAATTTTTTCTGTAAAATCTGCTAGGGAAGTTTCCATAACTCTTTCTACCAGATTTCATCCCTTTACACCGATTGTCTGGTAGGCTCTTTGGGGTCTTAACTTCAAGCTAGATTAAAGCACTTACTCTGGAAAATTGGTTGGGACATTCTTCCTTCTAGAGCTAATATTGGTAGATTTATTATTTTAGAAGATGCAAATGCTTGGGTTTGCCCTTTTTGTAATGGTCCTCTTGAAACTCTAAGCCATATTTTTCTAGATTGTGCTTTAGCTAAGGTTCTTTGGAGATTTGCAGTATGGCCTCTCAACATCTCCCATTTTTCTTCAAGACCAATATCTGAATGGATTCTGGCTATTATCTATCCCTTGTAGGGATGTAAATAAACCAGTCTGTTCGACAACCCGCTCGATACCCGCTCGGTTTAGCCCGATCCGAACTCGAGCTCGATACTGTAGAAACTCGATCGTTACTGTAGAAACCTTCTCGATTAGTAAGTGATACATACCCGACTCGCCGACAAAACTCGATAGGGGCTCGCGAGCTCAGCTCGTTTAAAGCTCGACCAGATCGCTCGTCCAGCTCGTTATCCGACTCGTTAGCTCGTTCATATCTTACATATATATTAGTCAAAATAGTAAATATAGTATAATATATATAGTATTACATATTAATTATAATACTTTGATAACAATATTTAGTATGTTAAATTAACATATGAAGTTATTAATAGTTAGTATATAACAATATTAAATAGTTAGCATATAAGTATATATATATATAAACACATATTGATCATTACACATGGTTAACAATAGTTATATATTATACTTAATTATAGTTACTTAGTTATATAGAATATATTAGACTTACCATTTGTTCACATTATACATATATCATAGTTTATACTCTCTAGTTATATATAATAATTATTGTTAATTTGTTACTTATAAACTATAGTTATATACTATATTTTATAATATACCTTATATAGTTACATATTATATATTTATGTTATTAATAAATGCATACAGGTTGTTCATAAACTTGGCTTGAATTCTGCTTTGATCACTCATTAAAAAATTTAATAGTCTACATCAAGCTCTAGTTGAGCCGAGCTTGTCGAGTAATCCTGCTCGGCTCGAATGTCATTTTCAACGAACTCGAGCTTGAGCTCAAGCTCGCCCGAGTTTTAAACGAGCCGAGCTTGAACATGCAATTTATAGCTCGACTCGAATTCGAGCTCGACTATTTAGGCTCGACTCATAAACGAGCCAGTCTTGAAATCTTCAAACTCGACTCGGCTCGGCTCGATTACATCCCTAATCCCTTGAATAGATTGGATATTCCTACTGTTGACTATTGTAAGTTTCAGCTTTTTGCTGCCCTTGTTATGGACCTCATCTGGCAGTCTAGGAATAAATTGATACATGATGGTATTTTACCTAACCTAGCTCTAGCCATTCAACAACTTAAGGTCACCTTACAATCTCATTACTTGGCCTAGCAGTCTATTGCTCTTACCTCTCTTTGGCTTCCTCCTATCTTTGGGTGCCTTAAAGGTATTTTGATATAGCCATCCGTCACAACTTTGTAGTGGCAGCTGCGGTTATTAGTAATTCTTTAGGGGAAATCATTCTTGCGTGACTCAAAAACTTTGTCTCTGATATCCTAATAGGTGAAGCTTCTACTGCTCTTCTTGCTACTTGGCTCACTGCTTCTATGGGTATTGGAGATTTTATGCTTGAAGGGGATGCTTTTCTAGTGATTTTAACTATGAATCAGCCTCATCTTTTTTCTTCTTGGCATTTTGCTCCCTTTATTTTGGATAGTAGACTAGATCTCTCTTCCTTTCTTAGCTGAAATGCTATGAAAGTCTTTAGAAGTGCCAATTTAGGAGCACATCTCTTCCTTTCTATTCTTTCTTCCATCAGGATCAAGAACTGGAAAGAGTCACTGTTATAACCTTTTCCTTGTTTAATTAAAAAAAAAAAAAATAGAGAACGAAAATTACAATCAATTTGTTTCTTTAAGGCAAAAAGAAAATAAGGGTTAGTGAAAGAAGTTTAGATCTTCAAGTTGTAAAAACAATTCCTGAACCCTGGTAATATGAATAGGACTAAAAAAGCACGTCATTACCCTATTTTTTTTCTCAATTTTGAACTAGTCCGATTCGTTTCTAATTTTTTCAATAAGAGTCGTGATTTTAAAAAAAGTTCAATTAAATCTTTCCGTAAGATTTTCTAACAAAAGGTATGTAAAATTTTTATTGTATTCCTAAACATTATTAAAAAAAAAATGAAAAAATATTAAAAACAAAGAAAAAAAAGAAAAGAAAACAAAAGGACTACTGTCCATATTTTACCACATCATTAAAATTAAATCCTACGGTCTAGATTAAATCAACTTGTTCTCTTTCTTATTCACCAACTCACTAACTAACCCACCCATCCTCCTCTCCTCACCCAACCCTTCAACTAAGGGTGTAAACGAATAGAGCTACTCGCGAACATACTCCGACTTGGCTCGGCTAAACTTGACTCGATTATTAAATGGGTCATTCATGAATATGAAATTAAGCTCCTATATTAAACAATACATACTCCTAAAAGCTCAACACAACTCGGTTAATATTCGGAAACAAGCTTGTACAAAGCGTGACTTGGTTGTTAGGTGATATGAAAATTTATTTACTCGCAAGCGCACAAGTCATACGTAGCATAGTACATGCAAGTGCGAGGTCGAATCCACATGGAGGTGTGTGTAAAGAGAAGAAAATCAATTTCTATTTAAATTGCTTTTGTTTTAACCTAGAACCAAGATTTTTGATTTCTTTTAAAGATAAATAATAATAATAATAATAATAATAATAATAATAATAATAATAATAAGAAACAAATGAGTAAAGATGCAAAAAAGAAAAGCACTAAGGTATCAGAATTCACTAAATCAAATCAAACACCCTACTCTTGCATTTTATTCATAAATTCAATTCAATAAGCTCGATATTCAAATTCTTAAGTAACAAATCATGAAAATATTTGAAGAATTCAACTCAAACAAATCACAACGATTATCCTTTTAGAGTTGAAATCATCTATTGTATCCGGAAATCACAATAGATACCCCAATCTCAAAGAAATCAATCGATGTATCCATCGATTGAATTACAACAAATATCAAATAAAAATCATTAATCTAAAGAATATAATTCAATAAATTGACATGAAATTTGAATATACATAAGAACATTGAATCTATGAATATCATGACAAAAGCATAGGTGTTATCATTGATGAGGTTTCATCCTCAACCTTAGTTGGGGATTTTAGCCTCTCATGACTAAAAACACAAAAAACTCTTGAAATGAAAACATAAAATAATAAAAGCGAAGAAAAGAACATAAATTTAATAAAAGTAAAAAGAAAACAATAAATTAAAATAATGGAAAAGAAAGGAAGAACGGAAACTAAATAACAATAAACGAAAAAGTAAGCAATAAATAAAATTGAAAAGAAAGAAGAAAAACTGAAGATTAAATAACTTTAAATTAAAGTTACAAATTAAATTAGCAAAGAAAATAAAGAAGAATGGAAAATTGAATAACTTTAAATTAAAAGAAATAAGAACGAAGTAATAACTTACAAAAGAAAAGACAAGAGCTACGACAAGTGCTTTGAAGAAAAAGTGATATGTAATGTACAGGATGCTCTAAGTGGTGCCTAGCATGGGGTATTTATAGCAAAAAATTAGATTAAACCTAACTTTTACAAAATGACACATCTACCCATCTAAACCCTAATAGGAGAAAAGAACACTAGGGTTTAGGCAAACTATTACAAAATGACGCATCTACCCTTAAAAAATCCTAATAGGTTTGTCAGTAGTCATCAAAGCATTGGAATTCGCGCATGCCATGTCAGCCCTGATTGTCGCTCGATCGACTACTTTGGTCGATTGATCGACAATGCGCTCGATCAAATATCTTGGTCGATCAATCAACATCGATGCTTGAGCCCTTGTGCACCTTTCAAGAGCTTGATTCTCCAAAGATGCTGCCACGTCAACCCTAACACCTGTGCTTTGAATGGCTCTAACGACTTCTTCTCCTGTTTCTTTGCAAGTCCCACAGAAAATACTGCATTTTATTTCAAAGTTCTGCAAAACACTAAAACACCAAAACTAACCAAGAAATCAGAAAATAACAAAGCTAAAGGTTTAACAAATGCAAATTAAAGGGGTCCAAATATACAGTATTTGACACTCATCATTAGGGCTCGACTCTTAGATATTTATTATATATGTATGTATATATTAATAAAAATAGGTTATATAATATATTATTTATTAAGTAACAATATTATATATATATAACAATATTCAATATATATGAAGTACAAATAATTAATTTGTTATATGTATATTGAAAAGTAAAAGTGAATAATATCAATACTTAATCATATAATCTATAAATAATTTAAATACGTAATCATATTATTCATATAATATCGTATGACCATATGATCATATAATAATATTATACTTTGCCAAATGACCATTTACTCATTATATCATATTAATATGATCATATGATCTAAGTATTATCATTCGATACTTATAAATTATTAAATCATATGATCTATGTATTTTCATTAGATACTTAGGAATTAGGATAATTATGATTCATAATGATCATACATATCATAATAATCTCATAAGTCATATGATATAATATGATTCATAATTCATATATATATATACATAATGTCATATAACTATAAAAATTCATACTAATACAATGATTAAGTATGATTTAAGATTCTAAGTATCTAACAATTCTTAATCAGACTTAGATACAAGGATTAGGTATATAGATTACACACGTAATTATAAATTCACATTAATCATATGATATAATGATAATTTTGAAATTTAATCATATTATTCATATACAATGATAATGTGACTCATATAATCTCAAATTAAGTGATTAAGATTGGAATCACCAATTTTTTAATTATAATCACAAATAAAGTACTATCATTAGAATTTAGATATGCAATCATATAATTTAATATTGTGCCATATAATCATTAGATCATATGATCTAAGTATTTTCATTAGACTAAAAAAAATTAATATCATTAGATAGGATCATATAAATATATAATAATTACTATTGGTGAAAATTATACTTTACCCCCCCGAAGTTGACACCAATTTGCAATTTTGTCTCCAAAGTGAAAATTTCGTCAATTGCAACCAATAAAGTTAATGTTTTTTTTCAATTTAGCCATTCCGTTAATAATTTTCTTCCCAACTCATGGAAGTCGAACCACGTGCCCAGCACATGTGATTTTTGGTCCCAACTTGACAAAAATGCCCTTATTTATGGGTATGTACTGTACGTTGACTTTGCGACATGTCGTTGTGCTACTGTGATGATCCATTTATGTTTGTATATATATATATATATAAAGGGTTGTCATAATAGACCCATAATCATTTTTGTAGGCAATTAGAAAAAATAACTAACGGCTTAAAGTGTGACAGTTGGCGTTTTTAACCACCTACCTTTATATATATATAATATACAAAATGACATCATTTTAGTGTGTTTGATATAGAATTTTCGTTTTGGGTTTAATGAAATTGATTTTTATTCATAATAATAATAAAAATATTCTTGAGCTTTGTTACATTTTAAAGCCTTCTAATTCTTTATAAAGGGTCAAAACCATCTAAAATAGGCCCTAAAAAGAGGCTCAAGGAAGGCCAAAAACAACAAAATAAACGCAAAATGCCAATTTCTAGAAAGTGGTTACATGGTGCAGTTATGAGTTTCAATACACTAACATGTGGTTATTTTAAAACCGCCTAAGACAGAGTGGTTGCGGTTACAAAAAAATTTGATAACTGCCTAAGGCGATTACGGTTGGTCGTTACAGGCAAAAATTGCTAACTCCAACCGCTTGTACACCCCTACAGTTCTCGAGTGGGGTCAAAGGTCCGAATTCAATCCAAATTTAGTTTAATTGACTTTTGTTCATTTTATTTTTAACTACATTTATTCCCTCTAACTAGCATTATTTTTACAACGTCCCACAATTTACCATTGGGATTGCAATCTTCTTTCAGCAATTCAAAATGAGGGGTAATTACCTTTTTCCCCCATCAACTACCAGCCATTGTCAATATGCCCCATGAACTGACACCTCGACCAAAAGAAAGCATCCAACTACCAACTTTACACACTTTGCCCCCTTCCGTTAGTTTAATTCGTAAAAAGACATAAATGCCCTCAACTTTTTTAAACATATTAATTTTAATATTTTTTATTAATTACTGTTGGAGGGCATTTTGGTCTTTAAACCAAAATTAACGCCCAAAAATGGAATATTCCGTCCAAGTTAACGGAATTTCTTGACGGAAGGGGGCAAAGTGTGTAAAGTTGGTAGTTGGATGCTCTCTTTTGGTCGAGGTGTCAGTTCATGGGGCATGTTGACAATGGCTGGTAGTTGATGGGGGAAAAAGTAATTACCCCTCAAAATGACAAAAATACTCTTTATAAGACAAAAAATTAGTTATAAAGAGTATTTTTATCTTTTTGGATCGCGAAAAAGGAATATTGAAACCCAATGATAGATTGAGAGGGACATTGCAAAAATTGAAACATTTGAAGGACATTGCAAAAAAAAAAAATGGTAGTTAGAGAGGATAAATGTAGTTAACCCTAATTTTTAAAATACTCTCTCATATCCTAGTTGTGAACAACATGGGTTGGGTTGGTAGTTCAATGGGCTTAATTTTATTTAACCCTTCCAATAATTACATTTTCTGTTTGACCCCAATAAATTCGCAAGCACACATTTTATGCTTCTTTGAGTAAAATTAATATGTTTATTAATGTTAGAACATTTTCCGGTTTGAGGACGTGTCTTTACTGAAGGTGCTCTCTTCGTAAACTGCAAGACACAAAGATTAAACAAATGAGCTTGCCGAGTGTGCCGATGAGGTCTCACTTCGATGCCTAAGTCAGATCCTTATAGACAAAAATATAGAGAGTATAAGAAGCACAAAGATAGGATCCTTTTAATACCTGGGGTGTGGGTCTATTTATAGACATCAATTTTGCTAAACTTTGATTATTCTTGTTTGATTCCAACTAGGACTCTAATCCCACACAATGTGGAACTAGAGCTTATCTCGGGGGAATCCTATTCCATCAGGACTATTCCTTGGCTGATTTTAAACTGATTTCTTATCCCATATCTTGTGGGAAAAAAGACTATCCTAGAGGGTCTGGGATTGTGACCTCGTAACACCTTTTTTGGAGTTATGGGGTAGATTCTCTCCGTAACTTCCTCCTATAATATCTGGACAAGAATCCCACACATCCTTTCTTCCAATCACTTCGTGGTAATACCGAGGAATTCGATTCCGGGATTATTTGGGTATGGGCATTCCATATGAATTATTTTTGTGGTCTCTGGATGGTGACATCCCGAGACTTATCTACCGAGAGGTGTTTGCCACTGGAATCCTTAGTTGAATATTGTTTGATGACTCTTTCCCATTGCGATGCCCCCAAGATGTTATCTACCCGGGGCCCATAACGACTAGCTTAAATTTCATGATTGACTTCATCTTCATGGGCTTTCGATGGAGTATGATTTTTTTGTGGGCTTTAGTGGGCTCAACAATGCGCGTTATAGTGTGTATTTTATATGCCTAATTCATACTATGTTAAGATTATTTTATATTTTATTTAGTCTTATTATTTTGATTTCTATGTTTTGTAGGTATACCAGGAGTTTGGCAAATAAAGAAGGAAAATTGGTGAAATGAGATTAAGAAAACAAAGGTACAAAAGGGTTTTGCACGTTACTAAAGTTTAATAACCTTACTTTAGTAACGTGCTGCATAGGTTACTAAACCCTCGGTTAGTAAAATAACCTTAGTAACATGGAAATTGATACCACGTCACTAAATAGTGAACTGGAAAAATTTGCACTTTACTAAAATTTTAGTAACGTGCAAAAGTGTTGCACGTCACTAAAATAAGTGACAGTCAAAATTAACACGTTACTGATTTTAGTAACGTTCAACACTTTTACACGTTACTAAAATTATTTAAAAAAAAAATAAAAAATCACCACGTTACTAATGTATGTAAAAAAATTAAAAATAAAAATAAAAAATAAAAAATAATATTATTTTTAGTAACATGTGAACACACGTTACTAAAATTACGTAAAAAAAAAAAAAAGAAGGTTTGAGATACTCCGGAGGTAACTGGCGAGAGACCATTCGCTCAACGATACTCCAGAGGTCAATCTCGCCGACGGGACCAGATCTTCCTCGCTCAGATGGTCGTCGAGCTCTGCAAATTTTAACAACAATACAGCCAAGAATCCCTCTAAAAAAAATAAAAAATACAACCAAGAACCATCAGCAACTCAACACATTTGATCGACTAAACACCCAAACAACATAGCATACCCATAACTGACCAAAATACAACATCACCCCAAAATATCCATAAACAAAGGACACAGCTGACAAATACCCACACACGGTCTAGCAAAAATCAATCAACAGAACCACTAATCAAAATATCATCAATAATAATCTAACATCAATTAGCAATCTTAACCCCAAGTAAATTGAAGAAACTATTTAAAATTACCCATCAAAAGTTCCTCAAAAATTGCCAGAAAACATCACGATCGGCAACCCATTGCCCAGTCGCCATAAATCGCTTCTTGTTAGTATTTTATATTGGCAACATTCTGGTTGACAAAAACACTTTATGTAACGGTTGCTTTTTAACAAGATTATCGGTTCTATTCAGAGTCTTCAAGTAATATGGACAGAGTCTCATTTCATGCCATGTGTATGGTCATAAGTTTCTAAGAAGATGTCCATGAAGATTCCATGCAATTTTCAAGTTAGAATAGCCGGTTCCTGTACAACCGTCCGAACGGGCCTTTGAAGGCATAAGGACACCTCTCAGTGTCTAAAAGCTTCAGCGTTGAAGAACGTCCGGACGTTAGGGCAACACCATCCGGATGCTAGGTCAAGCTATTCAGAATCTGAGTAGAAATTGAATTTCATGTTCAGACATAGATCGGGAAACAGCAACGGTCCAGACGGAAGGGCAACACCGTTCGGACGCTTTTCAGGTTTCTAGGAAGAGTTTTGCACATGTCTCAGTGTTTTTATCATAACTCTCTGCTCGAGTATCGGATTGAGACACAATTGGTGTCGTTGGAAAGCTAAGAAACATTCCTACAATTTGAATGTCTAAACAGCCAATATAAATGTCCGGACGGCCCACCATCCGAACGGAAAGAGAGTAGCGTCCGGATGGCTCGCCAGAATTCGAGAAAGTTTCAGAATTCCTTTTCAGACACGGAAAAAGTTGACCGTCCGGATGCCTAAGACTGCCGTCTGGACGGGCATGCCAGAGACTCCAAATTTGAGTTGAAAAAGGATTTGTAAAGTCTATATAAAGAAGGCTCTAGGTATATATTATGTACAGAATTCGGTATTGAATTCTCTTAGCTTTGAGACGATGTTTATGGAGAATTTAAGATCCGATAGCTCTCAAGCCATTGCCAGTGTGCTCCTTGTTCGTGTGAAGTCTATCTTAGGGGTCAGCCTTAAGGTAAAGGAATCCATCAAAGACCCCTTTGTTAGTATTTTATGTTGGCTTCATTCTGGATGACAAAAACACTTTATGTAATGGTTGCAAATTAATAGGATGATCGGTTCTTATTTAGAGTCTTTATGTATTCAGACAGTGTTCAATTCAAAGCATGTGACTGATCATAAGCTTTTAGAAGATGTCCATGAAGATTCCTTACAAATTCCAAACCAAATCAACTGGTTCCTGTGCAACCGTCCAGACGAGCCTTTGAAGGCGTCCAAACGCCCCGCAGTGTCTAGCAGATTACGTTGAAGACGTTTGGACTGTAAACCAACACCGTCCGGACGCTAGGTCAATCATTATTCTACACCGAGTTGGATTTCAGAAGTCGACACTGTTAGGGAAGTCTCTGCAAGCCGTCCGGACGATGTGGCAACATGTCCGAACGCTGTCCAACATTTCAGAATATTCCAGTGTTCCATTTGAATGCAGAAAAGAGTTATAGCGAAGACAGTCCAGACGCTCGTCCAAGCCATCCGGACGTGGACCTGACAAGGATAGAATTGCGCTGTTTTTGAAAGGTAGTCGCAGAAGACCGTCCAGATGTGGCTATCTTCTGTCCGGACGCTCGATAGCCAGAGTCCAAATTTGTGCAGATTTAGGGTTTCTTCAAGCCTAAAAATAAAGGGCTCTAGGCTTGTAAATTGTAGGAATTCTGTATTGAATTCCATAGTGCTTTGAGAGGGTGTTTAGGAAGAATCGAAGATCCGCTAGCTCTCAAGCCGTTGTCGATGTGTGCTCAACAATTCGTGTGAAGTCTATCTTAGGGATCAGCCCTAAGGTAAAGGAATCCATTGAAGACCCCTTCAAGTAGGAGACTTGGTTGGGAAGCATTTACGATGGGCTTCGTGTCAGAGTTAAAGGTATGACTACTGTATAAGGGTATGTGGGTACGAGTGTCTTGTAACTAGCTTTGTTTTCGGTATAGTGGATTTCCTAGGTTTGGCTGTCCGAGAGTGGTTTTTCTCTTCACAAAGTTTCAACTTCATAACAAATATCTTGTCTTCTTTAAATTTCGCATTTAAGATATTTTGTTGCACACAAACACACACTTGGTTCTTTTAGAAGTCAATATTTATTTTTCAATTGGTATCAGAGCGGGTACACTTGTGTTTGGATTTATTTCCTAAGTGTGATCCATGACTTCTTCTAACATAAATCTTCCTGAGTTCTCTGAAAATGATTTTTATGATTTCTCTAAAGATACCCTTTTGATAGGTAAACTCTTTAAGAAATCCAATAAAAAACTCAATAAGATTAAGCAAGAAAAAGATTCTTTGATTTTACAATTGTCTGAATCACATGTTCTGATTGACTCTTTGAAATATAAGAATACCATGTTGCTTAATATTATTAATGAACTTGAAAATAAATTGGAAAATTCTCAAGTGATAATTTGAAAAGCGTGCTTTGTATTCGCTCAGATGTTTCCAACAAGCCTGATTTAATTGTTGATGATTTAAGTACTTCTACTTCACATGCTTCTTATTCTGAATTAGATTCTATTGATATTAAGCCTGTGATAGAAGATACAACTTGTTTAGATAATTCTTGCTTAACTAATCACGTGATGCATAAATCCAAGGAATCAAGAATACAAAGTAAGTTTATTCCTAAGTGTCATAATTGTGGGAAGATTGGTCATATTAGGCCAAATTGTTATTTGTTGAAATCCCACAGGCCTTGGATTAAGCAGGATGCTATGAGGAAAAGTGAAGTTGAAGATTCTTCCTCATCAAAATATTTTCCTCCGCATAGGAGACATATAAAAGGTAAGGGCAATGTTGTTTTTAAGAATGCTAACCATATTTCTGTAAAGAAAGTCAAGCAGCATTCCAACAAAAGAAGCCTGCCCACCTGCCATCACTAAGGCATCATCGGTCACATCCGACCCAAATGTCCACAGCTCCAAGCTCAGAAGAAGATGGCTCAAAGGAAGTTGACTACTAAGACCACATCAGGTACTCTACCTTCAGCGGGACATCAGGTTCCATGGCATCAATAGCAACAATAGCGGTCTATTCCGAAGAACACATCAAGGCACTACAAGAAAAAGCCGCAAAAGCCAGATAACAACCATGCGTATGAAGGGTTGCTGAGCTTGTTACAAGGGATGCTGAGGAGAATGGACAGTATGAGCAATACCTGATCACATCTACCATGGGTAAACCAGGGTTGGGTCAGAAAGGATGAGACCATTCACCCCTTGAGGGGGAGTGGACTCACCTAGAATAGGTACAGTCTCACCATGCCTAGGATTTTGGTTCCTAAATCCTTGTGCATACCAGGTATGTTTGCATTGCATTGATTGTCATATCTTATATATCCTATTTTTGCCTTGCATTTTGTTTAAGGAACCACCTTTTCTATCCTTAGATTTTCTCTTGGTTGCTTTGAGAATTTCTGCAGGTACATTCTAGGGATGATAGAGAAAGCATGCGCTGCTTTTTTGTCTTGGTATAGTCAAACCTCTCTCCCTGAGGACAGGTTTGCTCTTACCTACATGCTTTGTCTAGACATATGTTCTTTTCCTTTTAAGCATGTCTTTGTTGTTTTTGTCTTTTATTTTTCAACAAAAAAAAAAAACAAAAAAAAAGGGAAAAAGGATGCAGATTTTTATTATTCCCTTATATAGCTTCTCAGATATCTTATGTACGTTTAATTGATGTCTCAGTTCTTGATGCATTAATTATTTTTGCCTTTATATAACTAAGAGTTTTGTTAGTATTTTGGCCTTTTTCTGTGTTTGGACAAAATCACTTATGTGTAATAATGCTGCAAATAGGGATTCCACTTTTTAGAGTGAAGTAAGAAGAATTACAAAGTTCCCTGTCAGCCGTCCGGACGATGTGTCATCCCGTCCGGACGCCCATCTATCTACTGTTCCATCTGTCCGGACGACGTGTCATTTCGTCCGGACATCAGACAGACAAGCATCATCTGTCCGGACGACGTGCTTCTTTCGTTCGGACACCTACATCGTATCGAGAAGCTTTTGTGCCAGCTTGCTCCGTCCAGACGTTTCAACAGCACGTTCGGACGCCTATCAATTCTCGAACGGTTCACTTATTCTTTCCAAGTTTCAAGAAAGGGAAGATCAATCAACCATCCGGACGATGTGGTATCCTGTCCGGACGCGTATCTCCGTAAGGCAAGAATCACAGTTCAAAATGAACCGTCCGGACATCTGACAGCTGTGGTCCGGATGCTGGTGCATCGTATATGGTAACTGCCGATTCGACTTCAACCGTTCGGACGTCTCTTCCTCATGGTCCGGACGCACGCGCATCAGATATGGAAATTGCGTGTTGAAGTTTAGCCGTCCGGACACTCCTGCCTCATGGTCCGGAAGCGCGAAGCCTGTTATGGAAATTACTTGCAGCGGACGTGCGTCCGTTCGGACGATCGAGCCATCCCATCTCGACGATGTTCTTATACAGGAAAGATTTCTCACCAAAAATCTCAGAAAATCCTGTTACACAGTTGTCCGTCCGGACGACTCCCAGACAAAATTTGCCTGACGCTCATTCTGACCCCCAGCCTATAAATAGGGGTCTGATGAGTGCCAAAAAGTGTATATTTGGACCCCTTAATTTACATTAGTTAAACCTTTAGGTTTATTACTTTCTGATGTTTTGGTTAGTTTTAGTGTTTTTGCATTTTTGCAGGGTAATAAGAGAAAAATGACAATTATCAAGTCAAAATACATAGAAAGTTGGATTTTCAGAAGTGCTGAAAAAATAGATCGATCAAATATTAAGTAGATTGATCGAAAAGTAGATCGATCGATTTTAAAATCGATCGATCAAATTTTTGCGGGACAGAAACCCTAGCTAACTCTATAAATACGTCTTTTTCTCATTTTCTCAATATGAGGAGCCGCGGCAGAGACCGTCTGGGCGCCCCAAAGGGCCGATTTTGACCTAGCTTAGGGTTCTTGGGTGATTTTCACCTAGAACCACCTTCCTTTGTAAGTTTATTTATGTTTTTATTGATTCTTCTTGTTCATTTACGTTTTCTTTAGTGATGTATAACTAAACTTTCGTCTTCGGTTGAGGATGAAACCTCACCATTGAATAGAAACTGAGTTTCATTGCTTGTTTATGCTATTTGAGTTTATGGGCTTTGATTTCTCATGGTTCTACTCCGATTTTTGAGATTATTATTGGATATCTCTTGTGATTTCCAGATACAAGTGATGATTTGATATAGTTTCATTAAATTGATGGCTTGGGTTTTCATGTATGTTGGATATTTATTGTGTTTCATTCTATGGATACATTTGATGATTTAGTTGAAACTATATATCTTTTGTGATTTGTGGAAGAATGGATTCATTGAATGATTTAAACAATTTTTGAAGCAAAAGTAGAACATACCTAATATTTGCATTTGAAAACCTCAAAATATGTGTGATGAGCATGAGATTAGGTTGTTGTGATTTGGTGAGTGTGGATTCCAAAACCCCAGACCCCTTTATTTTCATTATTTTTGTTTATGTTTTCTTTTGTTAAAAATCACTAAATTTGGAACTAGGTTAAAATAGGATTAGTTTAAATAGAAATTAATTTTCACAACACAATTCCCTGTGGGATCGACCTCGCACTTGCATAACACTATATTGCAAAACGATTCGTGCACTTGCGAGTAATTATAATTTGCACAACAGGGTCCTTGGACACTTAGAGCTGCAAGAATTCGGTGTGAATTCCATTAGAGCTCAGAGACGTGATATCTCCTCTGAAGCCATTTTTCAAGTGTGCTGTGCTACAAACCGAAGTCTATCTTAGAGGTCGGCTCTAAGGTAAGGAGTTCCATTGAAGACCCCTTCAGGTAGGTGAACCTGGTTGGGAAGCGTTCATGTTGGGTTACACGTCAGAGATCAAGGTACGACCACTACATTGGTACATGTGAGTGTTACTGTCTTGTATCTAGCTTTGTGTTCTGAATAGTGGAATTCCTGGGTTTGGCTGCCCCGGAGTGGTTTTTCTCTTAACTGAGTTTCCACTTCGTCAACAAAAATATCCGTGTCATTTACTTTCCGCTGTGCTTTTATTTTTGTTGACACTTATGCACACACTTTACTTTTAGAAGTCATTTCAATTTTTCAATTGGTATCAGAGCTTGGTACACTCTGAGAAGATTAATTTCTTGAGTGTTTTTATATTTGACTTGTATCTTTATCATGTCTCAAACTCTTAATTCTGTTCCTGCCTTTGATGGCTCGAACTATGGCTATTGGAAGGCACGTATGCGTTTCTTTTTGAAATCTATTGATTGTTGGGGTATTGTTGAGACTGGTTGGACTAAACCAGAGGATACAATACCTGAACTAGTCCCTCAAAAGAACGCTCGTCTTTCAAATGACAAAGCCCTCCATGCTCTATGCCAAGCACTGTCTCCATCTGAATTCGCTAAAATTTTAAATTGCGAATCAGCCAAAGCAGCATGGTAAATTTTGGAAACAACATATGAAGGCACAAAACTTGTAAAATCTGCCAAACTTCAGATGTTGATTTCAAAATTTGAAGAAATTAAGATGTTAGAGGAAGAGACATTTGGAGAGTTTTACTCCAAAATAAGTGACCTAAGGAACTCCATGGTGAGTCTTGGGAAACCTATCTCGGATGTAAAACTCATCCGAAAAATTCTCAGATCTTTTCCCGAGCGTTTCAGGATTAAAGTAACGACTATTGAGGAAAGCAAGGATCTTGAAGAAATAAAGATTGAAGAGCTGGTTGGATCTCTTCAAACATACGAGTTGTCTCTGCCCCCGGTCAAGAAATTAAAGATCATTGCTTTTAAGGCTTCCAAGAAGAAGGTAGAAGCCTCCTCTGAAGAAGAATCTGAGGATGAAGAAAAAGCTGTGGCAATGCTTGCCAAAAAATTTAGAAGACTAATGAAAGATGATCGGTTCAAGAAGAAGTTTTCTGAAAAAGCCAAGAAACCCCTCAGAGAAGTTGAACCATAGGATGAGAAAGATCCCAGAGGACCCCGATGTTTTGAATGCTCAGGCTATGGGCATATCCGGGCCGATTGCGGGAATCTCAAGAAGGGCAAAGGGAAGGCTTACAATGTGACTCTCAGTGATGAGTCCGAAGAAGATGCTCCAGAGTCTGACAAATTTCTGGCCTTTGTGGCCCCTTATATTGAAGAAGAAGACTTATACTATTCGGAGCATAGTGAGAATGAGGTAGAGCTCAAGGAAGCATACAAAACTCTCTACAGAGATTTTGAGAAGCTGAGGGAAGGCCGAAAGCAGCAAGTTAATGATCTGAACAGTCTGCATACTGAGAAGAGTTCACTGCTGCTCAAGATACAGGAGCTCAAGGAAAAGCTACTTGAGACACAGCTCCAGCTAGAGAGAGTCACTGATGAGAAGTTGACTCGTATGCTGTCCATCCAGAAGAGCCCACATGACAAGACTGGTCTCGGGTATGTAGCTTCTGATATTCCTTCTTCCTCTAAGACTGTGTTTGTGCCTCCTACAGTCCCAGAGCTTCCTCCAGTTATTGAAGATAAACAGAAGGAAAAGGTCAATGATGATGTTCCCGGCACTCAGCAGCCTCATTCCATCAGAAGACCTCCTATTTGCCATCACTGCAGTCTCAGTGGGCATATACAACCTCAGTGCTCCCTCTTGAAAGCACAAAAGGCCAAAGCCAAGAAAGAAGTGCCTAGATAAGCTCAGTATGGCACTGTACCTGCTGCTCAGCATTAGACTCCTTGGCATCAGGCATCCTATCAAGCACCGTGGGGACAAGCACCAAGACATCAGTTCCAAGCCCCTTGGTTTCATGCTCCTCAGCGTCAGCGGCCTCAACAGCGGTTTGTACCAGCCAATCAGAGTGGCACTTACAAGAGCAAACCTAGGCAATTGAGAAGGCCTCAAGAGCAATACTCCGGTGAGCCTCCTGTTTGGATGCAAAACATGATGGAGTGGATGATGCAGTCTTGTCAGCAACCACCTACTGGAAGGCAGACTTGGCCTGAGAAGGAGAGTTACCCCAGGAGGGGGAACCGATGCACCTAGCAGGTTCGGGTGTTCATGCCTAGGATTCTGTTCCTAATCCTATGGCATCAGGTTTGATTGCTCATTGTAATTGTTTATATTTCATGCAATCTAGGAACAAGTTATGTTTGCCCCCTTGTGTTTTCTTGAGAAAACTTTGCAGGTATTTTTGGGGAAGACAAAAAAAGCAGGTCGAGCGACTGTTTTTCTGTAATGGCATCATTGAGTGTACACAGGTTTGATCGTGCCTTAGCATATGATGTTATTTTTTTTATATTGCTTGTTGTTGTTTTATTTTAATAATAAAAAAAATAAAAAATAAAAATTTTGGGGAGAATTTGCAGGATTTTTTTCTCTTGGCTTATTAGATATTGCATGTATTCTTGCCTGATATCTCAATTCGGTTTGCATTGATTAAATATGCTTAGCTATAATTGAGAGTTTTGACTATATTGGCCAAGTGTTTTTCCTGTTTATGCAAAATTAGGATAGCTTCTTTCTTCATGCGATGAAAAAGTGCACTATCCCGGACTCCCCTAAAGGTACATCTTTCCTTCTCTGACTCTTTGCTTTTGGAAATTTTGGTTAAGAGAAGAAGTCCTTGATAAGATGGCCAAATTGACCACAGGCTAGTTGAACCTAGCATCTATAAACTCTGGCACTCCCTACAGTTTGCAGTACCATAAGATTCAAGCGGTAATTCTTAAAGAGTGTTGTGCTTTAAATTTGTTTAATCACTGCTTATGTGCTTAAAATTACCTTGCCCTCTATGAGCAAGTAAAATTTTATCTTGTCCTATATGGTACAAGTAAAACAAAATATGTGTTGCATCTTAGGGGGAGTGTATCAGATGAGGGTGTCTAGGCCCTAGCAAGTTATAAGGTTTGACTTTTGGCTAATCTGTCTTTGATTTTCTCTCATGTCTAGAAAATTTAGTTGCTATTTGTCTTGTCTTGGAAAGTCTTACCTGGTGGGAAAAGAGTCTCCACACACACACGCATTGCTTGAGTTGAGTTGCCTATTTGATTTTTATATGATCAGAAAAAATTATTTGTGCCAATTAAAATCTCAACTTCCTTTTATATCTCTGTTTATTTTTTAGATGCGTTCTGATTGTGTTATCAGTTGATTATGTATGCGTATTCTGACACTGACTTGAGAAAATTTGATCTCTGTAAATTTTTCTCAGTTTTTCTGGTGTTTCAGTGTGGAGCGTCCGGACGGTATTCCTTGGAGTCCGGACGAGTATAGCATGGTAGTCCGGATGGTATTCTCTAGAAGTCCGGACATGTGCAGTACCTCATCGTCCGGACAGGTCTTGTTGTACATCCGAACTCACGTGCACTGTCACCATCGTTCGGACGGGTAATTTATTTCGTCCGGACGAGCATGACCGTTACGCACGTTCCCGAGGCCCACGAGTCCGGACGTTTGGAAAACTCCGTCCGGACGGGTGACCCACAGCGGCTATAAATTGCCCAGAATCGGTCATTCTCTCCCTCATACCCCACCAAATCCACCTTTTGGCTTTTTGTGAGTAACTTTCTTTGTTGTTTTTGGAGTAATATCATCCCTGTGTGTCTCTTTGCATTCTCACTCACCCTTCAGGTATTTTTCTTGTCCTATTCTTTTCAGTTCTTACACTGTTAGAATTTCAATATTTGATTAGGAGTGTTATTGCGAGTTTGAGATGCTTATATCATGATGGGATTATTTGTAGGACTGTGATAATTTTTGTCTAAATTTTATGATAGTCCTCTTACTGCTGTAATTCTGCCAAAATTTTTGCTAACCTAACAAGATTTTTTGGATTATTTGTTTTGGAATATTCTTGTTGGTTTGTCTTTTTGCAGAATCATGTCTGCCATCAGTTCCCAGTGCCGGGTCCGTCAGAGGATAGAAGCAGAGTAAAATGAAATTCAAGCGAAGATTATGGATCGGACTAATATTGTTGAACGGAACGTGGTCCGTGTAGATATCATGGTGCCTCCGCTGAACAGTATCCATGAGACTATCCAGCATTATCAGTGGACCTACCTCTTTACCTGTGCCTGCATCGTCCTCACCAGGCTGGTCCAACTCTTTTATGCGAACTTGGAGGTTACTCAGGATGATGAGCGTGGGACGGTACTGCAGTCCATTGTTGACGGACACATAATCACTGTTGATCCCCAGATCATCAGCCAGTTTATCGGAGTACCTGTTCTCGATCTACCTGCCAGTCCTTTCAACGAGGTAGTGCTTCCTCCCTCTACGGATGAGCTCCGAGAGTTTTTCCATGCTGCTCCATAAGGTGAGGAGCATCCGACCTCCATCAAGATTGGTGCTCTAGGTCCAGCTCATCATATGTTGGCCAAAATTATTTTGCACAATCTGTGGCCGGTTACCAGGCTCAGTAATCTGATATTGAAGAAGGCCCAGTTTGTCTATGCTGTTCACTTTCGCCTTCCTTTCTGTCTCTGCAAGCATATTCTGGGAGTCATTCTCGAGGCTCGTTATGAGGGCACTGCCGGTCTTCCTTTCGGCTACCTCATTACTCAGATCATCCTGCAGTCCGGTATCAATGTCAATGGAGAGCCTAGGATGAAGATGCAACAGCCCCTCAACAAACAGACTTTGCTAAAGTCAAATGCGCAGCTACGGAGAGAGGAGTCTGATAAGGATATACCTGCTGCGATGCATGTTGGCTTTCCGGACATAGCTTCATCCTCTCACACTGTCCCGCCATCTGAGCCGGAGGTAAATTTTTCTCAGATTATGGAGGCTCTTGCTACTCTTCAGTGGGGGATGAGCAATATGCAGGTATCGATGTCCTCTGTGTAGCAGTCCGTGTCCTTCATGCAGCTGGAAATGAGGTCCATCAGCAAGAGGGTAGAGCAGACCCACTTGGGCCTTCATGAGTGTCTCCAAGTCCATCATCCAGGGAGCAGTGATGATGAGGCTGCTGCACCAAAGGCTGCCCGTCGGACTCCCGGAGCTACACCTATGGCAGAGGATGTTTGATTCCCTCGTGTCTTTTTGTTGACTATTGATTTTTTTTTGTTATTTTGAGACAATTTGTTGTTTATTATAACTGTTGAACTTATATTACTCTGTTTCCCGGGTCCTTCTGAGACTGTTTGGGGAAGTAATTTTTATTTCAGTCGGTTGTTTTATTACTCTGTTTACCCTTTGTCCCTTTGTGACAAAAAGGGGGAGTAATTTTTATTTTGGACCGGGAATGTATTTCCAAACCGGTCAAGTGATTTTTGTCCCAGAATGGCCAAATGGGGAGTTTGTTAGTATTTTGACCTTTTTCTGTGTTTGGACAAAATCACTTATGTGTAATAATGCTGCAAATAGGGATTCCACTTTTCAGAGTGAAGTAAGAAGAATTACAAAGTTCCCTATTAGCCGTCCGGACGATGTGTCATCCCGTTCGGACGCCCATCTGTCTAGTGTTTCATCCGTCCGGACGACGTGTCATTCCGTTTGGACATCAGACAGACAAGCATCATTGTCCGGACGACGTGCTTCTTCCGTCCGGACACCTACATCGTATCGAGAAGCTTCTGTGCCAGCTTGCTCCGTTCGGACATTTCAGCAGCACGTTTGGACGCCTATCAGTTCTCGAACGGTTCATTGATTCTTTCCAAGTTTCAAGAAAGGGAAGATCAATCAACCGTCCGGACGATGTGGTATCCTGTCCGGACGCGTATCTCCGTAAGGCAAGAATCGCAGTTCAAAATGAACTGTCCGGACATCTGACAGCTGTGGTCCGGACGCTGGTGCATCGTATATGGTAACTGCCGATTCGACTTCAACCATCCAGACGTCTCTTCCTCATGTTCTGGATGCACGCGCATCAGATATGGAAATTGCGTGTTGAAGTTTTGCCGTCCGGACACTCCTGCCTCACGGTCCGGACGAGCGAAGCCTGTTATGGAAATTACTTACAGCGGATGTGTGTCCGTCCGGACGATCGAGCCATCCCGTCCGGACGATGTTCTTATACAGGAAAGATTTCTCCGCCAAAATCTCATAAAATCCTGTCGCACAGTTGTCCGTTCGGACGGCCATGGTCCACCGTCCGGACGGCTCCCAGCCAAAATTTGCATGACGCTCATTTTGACCCCCAGCCTATAAATATTGGTCCTTAGGCACTTAGAGCTACAAGAATTCGGTGTGAATTCCATTAGAGCTCAGAGACATGATATCTCCTCTGAAACCGTTTTTCAAGTGTCCTGTGCTACAAACCGAAGTCTATCTTAGAGGTCGGCTCTAAGGTAATGAGTTCCATTGAAGACCCCTTCAGGTAGGTGAACCTGGTTGGGAAACGTTCGTGTTGGGTTACACGTCAGAGATCAAGGTACGACCACTGCATTGGTACATGTGAGTGTTACTGTCTTGTATCTAGCTTTGTCTTCTGAATAGAGGAATTCCTGGGTTTGGCTGCCCCGGAGTGGTTTTTCTCTTAACTGAGTTTCCACTTCGTCAACAAAAATATATGTGTCATTTACTTTCCGCTGTGCTTTTATTTTTGTTGACACTTATGCACACACTTTACTTTTAGAAGTCATTTCAATTTTTCAAGTTTATACTTGATATATGCAAAGTTTCCCTGTTGCATCCATAGTAGATAGTTTCTTTTCTCTTGCGATGAAAAATGTGCACTATCCAAGGCTCCCCTAAGGTACATTTTTTTTTCTCTCTGACTTTTAGCTTCTGGAGATTCTAATGAGAGAGATTTTTTTTTGCTAAGATAATCAAATTGACCAACTCGTTAGTTGAACCTAGAACCCATAAATTCTAGCATTCTTTCTAGGTTGCAGCACCAAGTGATAAAAAGCATTCAAAACTAAATAAATATGGATTACTAAAAAGATCAACTGCTTTTGTGCTATAAATCTGTTCTTGAACTTGTCCTTATAGAAACAATCAGTGACCAAATCATTGCGGAAATAGACGATCACTAAAGGACAAAGTAAAAGAAAAGTGCTGCAACTTAGAGGGAGTGTATCAGATGAGGGTGGTTAGGCCCTAGTAAAATAAGGTTTGACTTTTGACTGATCTAACATTGATTTTCTCTTTTATTTAGAAAATTCGGTTGCTTTAAGTCATATCAGTGAACTTCATACCTTATTGAGAAAGCTTTCACACACACACGCATTGCATGAGTTAAGTTTAGTATTGAAAAATTTCTATTTGCAGGGAAATTTTTGTGCTTATTTACTCTTAACTCTCAATTATATCTTGGTATATTTTTGAAATGTTATTTGACTGTTTTATTAGTTATTTATACATGCGTGTTCTGAAGCTAACGTAAGGGAAATTATTTTTTTTCTGCATATTTTCCTCTGTTTTTAGCTTCTAGTGTGAAGCATCCGGACGCGCTCGGCTCTGTCGATCTCTTATCTGACAACATGCCGTCCGGATGAGTATGTACCACGTCTAGACACGAGCCTTTTGCTTTCTCTACCAAACACACACTACTTTTTGCCTGTTTTATCATGTTGTGTTGTGTGTGTTTTCTCTAGGACTGATCCCAAGATTGACATTCTCTGCACATCTTTTCTCATTCCTAGGTATTTCCTTTGACTTTCCTTATTCTCTTAAGCTTTGGTTCCTTTTAGAATATTGGAATCTTTAATTGATTATGATTTGAGAGATTGTGCATAAATATCTTTTTCTGTCTTTATGCTGGATGGATATTACTAATCTATGTCTTTTGGATTGCTATATCTACGTTTGTATTTCTATATGCATCCAATTGATAGCCATCATAATACCACATTCTTTTTGAAACTAACAGGATCTAATATTTCCTTGTGGTGTTATTTTTGGATAGATTTCTGTTTAAATCTTTTCAGGAATATGTAGTCTAGCGGCTTCAGCATAGTGTCAGAAAATGGCTCTTTGGAAAACTGACTAATTTTGAAGTAGTATGTTCAAAATTTCAAAGGTCTCAGATTTCAGATGAGCTCATTCCCTCCGCTCATACAGAGTCTTCCGTAACTTTTTCCTCTAGATCTACACCAGCTAGAGTTTTAATGGTGAATCTTCTTTATCATCTTGTAGACCACTTGTCTAGAGGATTTCTTTCTGTAGATGATCAGTTTTCGGCTAGAAGACTCAAGTGATTGAAAATTTTCAGTCTATGGTTTCCTGGCTTCAGGAGCAAGAAGCCGAAGTGGCTCAAATTCAGGAATTGTGATATCTTGAGGTTTTGGTTTTCTCTTATGTTGATTTGAGCTTTTGATGAGACACGTTACTATTATTCTTATTGTTTTGAATTTTAGTAATTATGGTTATCTCTTATACTCTGTTTACCCTTTATCCTTTTGAGACAAAAATGAGGAGTATGTTTTGTTTTGGACGAGGAAGTTTGTTAGTATTTTATATTGGCAACATTCTGGTTGACAAAAACACTTTATGTAACGGCTGCTTTTTAACACGATTATTGGTTCTATTCAAAGTATTCAAGTAATATGTACAGTGTCTCATTTCATGCCATGTGTATGGTCGTAAGTTTCTAAGAAAATGTCCATGAAAATTCCATGCAATTTCCAAGTCAGAACAGCCGGTTCCTGTACAACCGTCCGGACGCCCCGCAGTGTCTAGAAGCTTCAGCGTTGAAGAACGACTGGACGTTAGGGCAACACTGTCCGGATGCTAGGTCAAGCTATTCAGAATCCGAGTAGAAATTGAATTTCATGTTCAGACACAGATCGGGAAACAGCAATCGTCCGACGGAAGGGCAACACCGTCCAAAAGCTTTTAAGGTTTCCAGGAAGATTTATGCACACGTCTCAGAGTTTTTATCATAACTCTTTGCTCAAGTATCGGATTGAGACAAAATTGGTGTCGTTGGAAAGCTAAGAAAACATTATACAATTTGAATGTCCGGACAGCAAATAGAAACATCCGGAAGGCCCACCGTTTGGACGGAAATATAGTAGCATCCGGACGGCTTGCCAGAATTTGAGAAAGTTTCAGAATTCCTTTTCAGACACGGAAATAGTTGACCATCCGGACGCCCAAGACTGCCGTCTGGATGCGCGTGCCAGAGACTCCAAATTTGAGTTGAAAAAGGATTTGTAAAGTCTATATAAAGAGGGCTCTAGGCATGTATTATGTACAGAATTCGGTATTGAATTCTCTTAGTTTTGAGAGGGTGTCTGGGGAGAATTGAAGATCCGCTAGCTCTCAAGTCGTTGCCAGTGTGTGCTCCTTGTTCGTGTGAAGTCTATCTTAGGGGTCAGCCCTAAGGTAAATGAATCCATTAAAAACCCCTTCAAGTAGGAGACTTGGTTGGGAAGCGTTCATGATGGGCTTTGTGTTATAGTTAAAGGTATGACTACTGCAATGGGTTTTGTAAGTACGAGTGCTTTGTAACTTGCTTTGTTTTTGGATAGTGGATTTCCTGGGTTTGGCTGTCCTGGAGTAGTTTTTCTCTTCACATAATTTCCACTTCGTTAACAAATATCTTGTCTTCTTTAAATTCTGCATTTAAGATATTTTGTTGCACACAAACACGCACTTGGTTCTTTTAGAAGTCAATATTTATTTTTCACTTCTAATCACCGAAAATTGATCGTCGGTGTGCACCAACCGTTCTCTGGCTTTCGGGTCTCATAGATCTTGGGTCATCTCTGATCCACAGGCTCACCGGAATTCGTACGACAGCTTTGCCGGAAACGGACATCGGAGACCCATTAAGGATCGAGACTCCATTCGGCCTCTGCATCTCTTTTCTCCAGTGAATCTCTCCCTCTCGACCTCTTTGATTTCATCTCTGATCCCTCTCTCAAAATCTCGATTACTCTCCCTCAACCGATCTCCCTTTCCTTCCGTCAATCTCTCACTCTCTCTATCACTGTTCGAAGAGCCAAGAAAGAAGAAGAAGGGATGAAATAAGAATGAAAGAGAAGGAATCATATCAAAAAAAAAATGAAAGAGTAGGAAGAATCCCGAAGAAAGCATAGAAAAAAAAGGGAAAAATAAAATAAAATGAAAGAGCGAGTGTGTCAGTGTGTGAGGGTGATGGAGGGCGAGAGATTTTCGTGCATTAATTGCATGAATTCATGTCCCGTGTGGATGGATGCAAAATTTTTGGGGAGTGGCGCGTGCAGGACACAAAATTTTCGTGTCCCGCATGCATGCCCTTGCACCCCACCACCCCCAATACACTTTGATCGATAAGTTATTCTATCGATCCTATGATCCCGCCATGATCAATCGAACTAGTACTTATTAGGATCAATCGCACGTTAGATCGAATATTCACTGTGTCAAGTATGATTGATTGAACTTTGTCACGATCTATCGAACTAATTAATGCACTATATCGATCGGATGGTCTATCTATCTTATTGTTCTATCATGATCGATCAGACTACTACACTAGGATCAATCGAACTTTCGATCGAACCTTCACTGTGTTAACTCTAATCTATCGAACTCTATCACGATCCATCAAACTAATTCAATAGGTTCGATCGAATGTTTGATCAATTGGAGTAATACACTTTGATCGATAAGATATTCTATCGATCATATGATCACGCCATGGTTGATCAGACTAGTACTTATTACAATCAATCGCACATTAGATCGTTGTGAATGCTCTTAGATAGAACATTCACTGTGTCAAGTATGATTGATCGAACTCTGTCACGATCGATCGGACTATTAAATGCAATATGATCGATCTGATGGTCTATCGATCATATTGTTCTGTCATGATCGATCAGACTATTACACTAGGATCGATCGGACGTTCGATCGAACCTTCACTATGTCAACTTTGATCGATTGAACTCTATCACGATTGATCGGACTAATTAATGCACTATGATCGATCGGATGGTCTATCAATCATATTGTTCTATCATGATCGATCGGACTACTACATTAGGATCGATCGGATGTTCGATCAAACCTTCACTATGTCAAGTCTGGTCGATCAAACTCTATCACGAATGATCGGACTAATTAATGCACTATGATCGATCGGATGGTCTATCGATCATATTTTTCTATCTTGATCAATCAGACTACTACACTAGGATCGATTGGACATTCGATCGAGCCTTCACTTTGTCGAGTCTTGTCGATTGAACTCTATCACGATCAATAGGACTAATGCAATAGGTTCAATCGGATGTTTGATCGATTGGAGTAATACACTTTGATCGATAAAATACTGTGTCGATCCTATGATCCTGCCATGATCGATTGGACTAGTACTTATTAGAATCAATCGCACGTTAGATCGAACATTCACTGTGTCAAGTATGATTGATCGAACTCTATCATGATCTATCAGACTAATTAATGCATTATGATCGATCGGATGGTCCATCGATCTTATTGTTATATCATAATCGATCAGACTACTACACTAGGATCAATGAATGTTCGATCGAACCTTGACTATGTCAACTCTGATTGATCGAACTCTATCACTATCCATCGGACTAATGCAATAGGTTCGATTAGATGTTTGATCGATTGGAGTAATATACTTTGATCGATAAGATATTCTATCGATCCTATAATCCCGCCTTGATCGGTCGAACTAGTACTTATTAGGATCAATCGCATGTTAGATCGTTGTGAATGCTCTTAGATCGAACATTCACTGTGTCAAGTATGATTGATTGAACTCTATCACGATCGATCGGATGTTCGATCAAACCTTCACTGTGTCAAGTCTAGTCGATCAAACTCTATCACGGATGATCGGACTAATTAATGCACTATGATCAATCGGATGGTCTATCAATCATATTGTTCTATCATGATCGATCAGATTACTACACTAGGATCGATCGGACGTTTGATCAAACCTTCACTGTGTCAACTCTGATCAATCGAACTCTATCATGATCAATCAAACTACTACACTAGGATTGATCGGACGTTCGATCGAACCTTCACTATGTCAACTTTGATCGATCGAACTCTATCACGATCGATCAGACTAATTAATGCATTATGATCAATCGGATGGTCTATCTATCATATTATTCTATCATGATCGATCGGACTACTACACTAGGATCAATCGTATGTTCGATCAAACCTTCATTGTGTCAAGTCTGATCGATCGAATTCTATCACTATCAATCGGACTCATGCAATAGGTTCGATCGGATTTTTGATCAATTGGAGACTTTTTATTTTTTAATTAGTTTTTTGAAAACAAAATTATGTATATATTGGTTTTTTTTTTCTTCTTAATTTAGAGTTTTTTTCATTTTTTTTTTTAAAAAATTGTTATTTTTATTTTTATTTTTTTTAATTTAATGGATAACTGGTTTTACTTTTTTTCTTTTTTAATTTTTTTTTCATAATTTTCAGTTATATTTTTTTATATAAAAAAATTTTTAGTTTTAGTTTTAGTTTTTTTTTTTCTTTTTACAAAAAATTTGGGTTTTTAAGTTTTTTTTTTATTTTAATTTTCAGTTAATTTTTGGTTTTTTATTCTCGCGGTAATGTCATATAAAAATATATTTTTCAATCAAAACACAATTTTTTTTAAAAAAAAAATCAAACACCACAAAAAAAGAAAAGAAAATTACATCGATGATTGATGTGGCATACAATTGATCGTCAATTTATAAAGAAGGGCCAAATGAAAAGAACAAAACAAAAAAAATATTTATTTTGAGTAAGTAAGTTGTACAACTTGATAACTTAGTAGCGTCCTGGTAGACTAGTCAAGGAGGCCATCAACTTGATTTATTGATGTGGCATGCGCAAAGGAGGATTGGTGATGCATCCAAAGCTCTGCAAAGTTTAGCGACTAGCAAAATTTTGCACGTTACTAATTTAGTAACGCAAAATTTAGCATGTTACTAATTTAGTAACGTGTGAAATTTAACACATCACTAATTATTTAAAATTATTTTATTTTTTAAATAAATTATATTAATATGTGAAAAATTAAGTTTATTTGAAATTTGAATATTTAAACTTCCTTCTATTTCTTTTATTAATTTTTGTCCCACATCAAAAAGCTATAAGTATTTTGTGTGTTTTATAAGCATTTATCATGCTCCTATACTAGTTACGATTTTGAGTATAAATGTGCTAATTATGCAAGTTGCGTCACCCAGTGCTTCAGTCGTCGTATGCACGCACGTGTGTCTCTTAGTCGCTTTAGACACACTTAGCACGTTCGCATTGTTGCACACGAGATTATTAATTACGTGTGTATCTTTTCTGATGTGTACAACAACTTTTCTAACAATAATATTTTTGAATACTTAACTATTTTTCTAAACTGTCAAAAACTGTATTTTCTAACTGCTATTTCAACAGTCAGAAACTGTGTTTCAACAGTTAGAAACTGTATTAAAACTGCTGTAAACTATTTCTGAAATTTAGATAAAACTATATTTTCCTAGCATATTTTCGACATCTTTTTCCTTTTCTTCTTTTTCGTCTTCTCTGTTGTTACAAAATTTCTGAATTTAGAGTAGTGTTCAGAATTTACAATCTACACACTACATTCGGGCAATATTGTATCCTGAAGACAAAATTGTTGTATTCTCTTTTGCAAAACTTGTTTAAGTGGGAGGCAATATTTGTCTAAGAAACAGATTTATATTCGCCTTATTGTCTAGTGTTCTTTCTATAGATTTTTTTTTTTTTTTTTTTTTTATGTTTATGCTTTCTTCAATTTCCTGTAGTTCCACATATTTATTTTCCAACATTTCTTTCCAACTTGAAGAAACCCAAATTAAGTTCCTCTTATTTCCCTTTTGGCCATGGCTTTAAAATCTGCAAAGGTCTCTATTTCCCCTTCACTTCAGAAGGAGAAGTGGTTATTGACAACACCAAATTAAAGGCTACCCTAATGTGATTGGTTGCTTTGAGGATGAGATTACGATAGAAAGGAATGGTGAGATGGTTTACAAATTGTTGATGAAGTATGATTCTGGAGGTTCTGCTTGTCTATTCAATTGAGAAATTTGATCATTGTGGGTTGCCCGAAATAGTGATTGAGAGGGTATATGAGCCTCTCTCTGGTATTTAGGCTTTGGTATGTGTTGTGTAAGATGCTTACTAGGTTTTTTCCCATATTGTTAACGACAAAGTGGAAGTCTTGTGTAAGACCATAATGCTAATGGTGCGGAAAACGTTAAGTTAAGAAGAGAATGTGTTTTGATAGTAGAATATCAAACTTTGGATTTCTTTTTTAGCATGTGTCATGCATCTTAAGAAAAAAAAAAAAAAAAAAAAGGGAGCAAATTAACATGATCATTTTTTTAATGGGATGGGAGCTGCTCCCCACTTTCATTATATATAATGAGAAATAATTATCAAAATGGGTTCTCTTTTTTAAAGTAAGAGATGAATAAATAGATATATAAGTTAGCTGCTTATCTTAATGTCAAAAAGAAGTATTTGTTTAATGGTCATTATAATGGACTTCTTGAATTTTGATTATATTGAATGTAATTTGTAATTTTTTTAGTGTCTTTTTGGATATTGTATTGTAATGGAATGGATTGATGATGAATTAAATATAGGAGGAATGAGTGAATGTCCATAGTAAAAGGTAGGTTGATTGTTTCGAGAGAGTCACTGATAAGCATTGAATGTTGCACATTCAAGTCACTTAACTCATATATGTTAGGCCTTTAGTTTTATTGTAAATAATGTTTTTTTTGTTGTTTTTAGTGTTTTAAGCATTCTCAGGTATCTAAGGAAAAATTCAAGCAAATCCATTACTTTTAAGCTTCAAAAGCAAATTCAGCATTCTATAGGGCAAATGGGCTCAAGCGCATTTGAAAAGGGCTCAAGCACATTCATGTGGCAGAACTGACAGCAAGGCAAAACTAGAAAATGAAAGAAGTTTTCCTTCTACTTGGACTAGAAGTTCTACAAGAGCACGGATTGGACGAGGATTTCTCTTGTACTCTATAAATACACCATATATTCGTGCATTAGAGGCATGCCACATTACATTGTAGAAATCAATAGGATTAGTGGCTCGGTTTTGTGAGAAAAGTGCAGAAATTCCAATAGCCTCCTGGGATTAATTTCTCCACAACAAAGGCAATTTTCAACATTTATGAGGTATGACATGCAAAAACTGATTGTGTCTATTTTCAATGTTTTGAAATGAAGTGTGTGACTTGTTGGATAAATGACCTTGGCATGAGATTGATAAAAGTAAATAAAAAAATAAAAAATAAAACATAAATTCCACTGGGTAACTGGACCTCTTATCTCATTAAACATTGAGTGTTCACGTCAATAGGTGTGAAATTTAGATTGATTGATGAGATGGATAAGCTTAGCTCCGTAGCCTTTTTTACTCAAGTTAGTAAGCCCCCATGGGTGTTTTACACCTACTGCTTTAAAGCCTTCTAGTTTGGGAGTCATTGGCCTAACACTCAATGCATTGGTCAAATAAAAACCTTAAGGGAGCTAAGCATTGCACAACATGATAAAAAGAGAAAAAATAAAAGTAACAGCATCATGCCTTGGTCATTTCATCTAATAGAGATCGCAGTGAATTTTGAGGTATTGATTCTTGCACATCGGAATTAATTTGAAGGTTCATAATTGTGTGTTAGTTCACTTTACACCAAGTTGAATTGTGATGCCTCGACTAGCCATTGGTGAATGTTTAGATTTTGGAATTCTTTATAGTTTTGAAGATGAAGTTTATATCCTTTTAAGATTGCTAATGAATGAGAATCATAATTTTTGGTGATACTTCATTCTTTTGGATAACATGATTTGCATAATGTTTGTGGGTATCATTCCTGACAAACCATTACGAGACTTCACTTGTCCACTAGGGAGTCCTAGGGGTTTAAAAGGAATATTCGATATGCTAAATGCAATTGTGTTTCCCGTGATAGAGGAGATAGAATATTTATTGTTTTAGTAACACCTCAAATTTGAGCCAGCAAATTCGTAAGCAAAAACCTCCGGCTTCCACGTGACATTACTGTATCAGAGATAGAACTCTCGAGGTGGAATATATTTTTTTTCTAAAGTCTTAGGAATTGATAGCATAACACAACAACTGACTGAATTACCTCAATACATTAATTAGAAGTTACATGAGTTTTTCATTACACGTCACATGCATACTAGGTGCATCAAAATCAGTGCCACAGCCGACACATAAGCATGCAACATAAAGCACACTAAATAAAGGCATCATTCTAAATATTTTACATGCCATAAAGAAAATAAAACATAAATAGATACAACTAGTTATTAAAAGCTAGCACATAATAATCTGATAATGGTTCTAAAAACCATCAAAACTGGCATTAGGGTCCATGCCTTCATTCTCCATATCTGCATTAGTAACTATGCAAATATGATGTCATCATATTTACATAGACACAAACAAGTAAGTCATCCATTTTCATAACATAAATTATCATCAAATTAGAAATAGTTAATAAAGAAAACAAATGCGATGGTTGTATGAATATGCATTGTAGTGGCCGATTAGTTTGTATTTTAAGATCGTCTTACTTCAGACCTCTCATTCTTAGGTTGACAATTCAACTAGTTTAACACCATTTGAACCTCCCACTTTGAAGTTTATCTGTTTTCACTAGAATCCTACTAGTCCCAGCATTAATTATATATTAGGACTTTGGACACCCTTTTTATCCACTGATTAGCCTTTCTTCCCCTTGCTAGTAACCAGCTTTGTTGTTAGCTATCTTTTAAGCCATTTTATTATTTGGACTCAACATGTATTTTATAAACATTTATCCAAAAAATAAACAGATATGACATTTAATATTTAACATGAAACATAGATTCATCCCCAATAAGAACTTCCATACTTACTCTCCTTGATGCAGTTTCTTAGCTCATCTTATATAATAAATAAACATATACAAATAAGATAATATATTTATCAATCATCTTTCTAATATTAAGTTCGTTTATTTTTACATCCATTTATTCATCTTTTTTAGTCATCAATATTAAAAGGTGATTACTTATAAGTCTTTTGACGTTTAAGCTTTATGTTCAAACATCGAAACACAGTGGCATAGTGCTTAAACATAAGTCTTTAAGTTAAAGCATTTAATAATTATTTTAGAGCAATTATGATTATCCATAAGGATTGTAAGTATAAAACAAGAGAATAATATGAGAATATAAATGCTACCACGATACATGTTTAAGCACCGAAACATGGTGACATAATACTTAAACATGAACCCTAACATATATATATATTTAAGCTTTATGTCCAAACATCGAAACACAGTGGCATAGTGCTTAAACATAAGTCTTTAAGTTAAAGCATTTAATAAGTATTTTAGAGCAATTATGATTATCCACAAGAATTGTTAGTATAAAACAAGAGAATAATATGAAAATATAAATGCTACCGCGATACATGTTTAAGCACCGAAACATGGTGACATAATACTTAAACATGAACCCTAACATATATATATATATATCATCACCCAAAAGGATTGGGGCATGCCCCCTTTTGCTTTAAAAAGCCTTTCCAACAGGAAAGTTCAATTCAGTTACCATGATTACGTAGATGCCTGGTACAAGGTTTTATTGCACCAGAATGAGGAATATTCCCACTCCTGGTTTATCAATTTCGATAGGAACTTTAAAGGATCAATTCCTTTATGGTTTCACAGGTGGTGGCAAGTTCATGGACCTGTTCATCAGATCCTCCCTGAGAAAGTCAAAGAAGCTATACAGAAAATTGTCTGGCGACGCAGTTATATAAATATATATATATATATATATGTATGTATGTATGTATGTATGTATGTATCTATGTATATATATATATATATATATATATATATATATATATATATATATATATATATATATATATGTATGTATATATATATAACAAGAATATAAGTACTAATATGATTCATGTTTAAGCACCGAAACATGGTGACATAATACTTAAACATGAACCCTAACAAAATATCTATATATATAACAAGAATAAATATTATCCCTTATGAAAGCTATTGTACAAATTTATTTAACTCGCAAGTGCACGAATTGTTTCCAATATAGTGTTTTGCAAGTGCGAGGTCGATCCCACAGGGAATTGTGTTGTGAAAAATCAATCTCTATTCAAACTTAATCTTATTTTAACCTAGTTCAAAATTTAGGGTTTTTAAACAAAATAAAACATAAACTTAACAAATCAAAAGATAGGGTTCTAAGGTTTTGGAATCCACACCCACCAAATCATAGCTACATATTCTCATACTCATCAACACATATTTGAAGTTCTCACATACAAATCTTAGGTATGCTCTACTTTGCTTCAAAAATCGTTTAAATCATTCAATGAATCCATTATTTGCACAAATCACAAAAGATACCCAGTTTTTCACGAAATCATCAAATTTACCCATCCAAAGAACAAAACAAAATGAATACCCAACGTTTTGATAAATAAAGATCCAAACAATCAGTTAAGTGAAACAACCACAAATCATCACTTGTACCAATTCAAAGAAGAAATCACAATGGATACCCTATTTCCATTTGAAATCCAATTATCCATTGTACCCATTCAGAGAACAAATCATAAGAGATACCAAAAATAATCTCAAAAATTGAATAAAAGTAGAACAATTAGAAATAAAAAACGCATAAAATCAAATAGCATAAACTAGCATGAAAACATTGTTGCTCTTCAATGGTAAGGCTTCATTCTCAAACCTAGATGAAATTTTAGCTATACATGACTAAGGAAAGCATAAATAAACAATAATAATCCATTAAAAATCAAAGGAACTTACAAAATATGGGAGTTCTAGGTGAAAATACCCAAGAACCCTAAAAACTACTGAAAATGGCGCCTAAGGCGCTCTCCAAGCGGCCTCCCCTCGAAGAAATGAGAAGGAGGGGGGATTTTTGTAAAAAAAAATTAGGGTTTCTGCAGGTCCAGGTCCAAGTCAGCAAAGTGCGCTCAAGTGCACCATCAGCTGCGCTGGAGTGCCTTTGGGCGTTCGACAGGGTCTGCGTGGGCAACGCAGGAGCGCTGCGCTCGTTGTGTGCTGGAGTGGTGTGCTCGAGGGCCATAGGGTTGCGCTCGAGTGCCCTTGCTTTGAGTCCGATTCTTCCAACCTTTTTCTACGCATTTTTACTTAAAATTTCCAATTTTCTCTAAATGACCTGCAAAAACATCAGAAAATAACAAAGCTAAGGGTTTAACTAATGTAAATTAAGGGGTCCAAATATACACTTTTTGGTACTCATCAAATACCCTCAAACTTACATTTTGCTAGTCCCTTAGCAAAACAAAATGAAAAACAAAATCAAAACATGAAACATAAATCCTTTTTCGTGGGAGAGAAGATTGCATTTAGCATACGTAACAAGCCTTTTAAACCATTAGGACTCTTTAGTGGTCGAGTGAAGTACCGTGAGGGTTTGCCAAAAATGATACCCACAAACATTGAAACATTATGTTGCCAACAAGAAAGAATTTTCACACAAACCATGGTTCATACGTCATTAGCATGCTTAAAAAGACAAACACCATCATCAACATCAACAAGGGATCCAACATCGAATCACTCATAAATGGGCAATTAAGACATCACATGTTCTCAAAAGTATAGGGTAAAATTAACAATACAATCGTGAGGTTTCATTTTAATCTCAATATAAGTACCTAAAAAATCATTGGAATCCCTATCAAATGAAACAACCAAGGCAAGATATGCAAATTATTTTATTTTATTTTATTTATATATATTTTATTTTAAATTTTTTTTATTTAGGCTGTGCAATGCTCAACTTCCTTAAGCTTTCTAATTGACCCATGTAACGAGTGTTGGGCCAGTGGCTCTCAAACCAGATGGTCTTAGGGCACTGGATGTAGAAACATCCTTAAGAGCTTAATTACTAAAGTCAAAAAGGCTACGAAGCCAAACTAGCCATACAATTAACCAAATTGAAATTCTCACCTTTTGACGCGAACACTCAATGCTTAATGAAGCAAGAGGCTCGGTTACTCAGTGAAAAATTCAAAATGAATATATATATCTCGCAAGCCAAGGTTATTTATCAATAGGTCATCTAACAATTCTCAAAATACACAATTAAGCACAAATTTATACCCCACGGATTACATGCTAATGTGCTCGTGATAATTCAACTCAAAGATTAGTCAAAAGACTCAAATTCCTAATGACATGATGAAATGTTCAACACTTTAAGCAAGCCAATGAAATGCAAACCACAGTTATGGTTTAACTCAAACTTGACAACAACATAGCACAATTTTTTTTTTCAAAAATTTCTAGAAGGAAAGGCGACTAAAAATAAACAAAGAAAGAGACAGAGTGTTTTTCCATACCCCCAAACTTGAATTACACATTGTCCTCAATATGTAGTATAGAAGCACATTACCAGAAGTAAGGAAACATCAAGGTGTGAAACTTAAACACCAAACATCTGTCAACAAAACTAACAACAACATTTTTCATAGAAACAAACATCAAAAGGTTAATTGCTGTCAAAAATAAAAATAAAATGACAAGAAATAAAATGAGAAATGAAAGAAATCAAATGTACGGAAAGTAAAAGGGAAAAGAAAATTTACAGCGCCTTCCCTGATCACGTGGATGTCTAACCAATCCCTTCCACCCTTTCTTCTTTAAAATTTGGTCTCCCTCTGGTAGAATGGGTCGCCTTCTTAGGTAGCCAACTTGCTTGCTTTGAAGGATCTTCTTAGGATGACGATTCCTAGATTTTTGACCTTGTGGGCATAGATCCTTGATAGTTTTGGCACAAGATGGCTCTTTGACACATTGAAGAATTGAAGCTTGGGGCTCATGAAGTGTCTTGAGAGGGATTGTGATGAAGGAATGAGCTTCAATACTTATTTCCTTGTCGTTGGACAAATTTGGATTTGACGGGGGCGCTGTGTGCTCTAGGTGCTCAACAAATTCCAAGTGCTCTCCTTTCTCTTCCTCCTCAGCTACTGAAGAATATGTGTTGGGGAATGATATCTCAGTGGTTTCCCCATTCTCAGGTCGTATCTCAGGAGTGGAATCCAATAGGGCCTCATCTTGCTCAAGTACCAAGTCCAGATCAAATTCAAATTGAACACAGCTATCTTCAAACGGATCATTCAGATTTGGCTCATTAACAATCGTCTCAAAAACTACCTCACCCCCAAGCATGGTGGTGGCTTGGACATGCTCATAATGAGGATTGTTGGAATCATCCTCATCAGTCATGTAGTGCCCTTCAGCCATCAACTGACCTCGAAGCTATTCTTCCTAAATTTTGTTTAACTCAGCAACCAGATGATAAAGTTATCTTTCCAACCTTTCAATCGCAGAAGTGTTGGCCATAATGGCATATTTGATCTCTTGAATGGCTGGGCTATCAACCATGGTGACATTCTTAAGCTCTTGTATGGTTTGGCTATTGGAGTGCATGAAAGCTTTGAATGTATCTTCCCATGATGACTCTGGTTGTGGCACTTGAATGGTGGATTGGTCAGTTCTCTCCATAAATTCCTTTAGCGCATCTTCAAATGATGACTCTGGTTGTGGCACTTGAATGATGGAATGGCCAGTTATCTCCATAAATTCCTTCAGCGTATCTTCCAATGATGATTTTTGAGGAAGGGGATCATATGATGAAGGATGGAGGACTTGGTTTTCGAACTGCGGATATTCAGGATGGTGCAGTTCATGAAATTGAGGAGCACAATTTCCCGTGGCTTAAGCTTGCCACGAGAAATCAGAATGATTGCCCCAATCCGGGTTGTAAAAATTGGAATTTGATTCAAATTTCGGGTTGGAGAAATTTGTGTTCATTTGCTCAAATGAAAGATTGAAGAATTGTCCCCAGGATGGACAATTACGAGGACTATGATAAGGATCAGAGCAATATGAACATGGTCCATGTGGGTACAAATTGTGAGGGTAGTTGGTTGGAGCGGGTGTCCTACCACTAGACGAAGCATGTTGTACAGAAAAATCATCAAAAGAAAAATTCATGCTTCACTCTCACTCTTAAGCATGCAAATATCCAACATAAAACATCAACCAATTTTATTTTATTTTTAGTAGAAAACTAAAATAAACTAAAAGAATAAAAACAAACAATAAAATAAGGTAGAACAAAAAAAAAATTTAACAACACAAATCAAAAAAGAAACTGAATTTTTTATTTTTTTTTGACTTGTGAAAATAATTATTGACTTCTAATTTAAACCAAGTGTGTGTGTTTGTGTGCAACAAAATATCTTAGATGCGGAATATAAATAAGACAAGATATTTGTTACGAAGTGGAAACTATGTGAAGAAAAAAACCACTCCGGGACAGCCAAACTCAGGAAATTCACTATCCAAAAACAAAGCTAGTTACAAGACACTCGTACTCACATACCCTTATGCAGTAGTCATACCTCTAACTCTGACACGAAGCCCATCATGAACACTTCCCAACCATATCTTCCACTTGAAGGTGTTTTTGATAGATTCTTTTACCTTAGGGCCAACCCCTAAGATAGACTTCACACGAACAATTTAGCACACACTGGCAACGGCTTGAGAGCTATCGAATCTTCGATTCTCCCTAAACACCCTCTCAAAGCACTATGGAATTCACTTTCGAATTCTATCTAAAATACAAGCCTAGGGTCCCCTATTTATAGGCTTACAGGAAACCTAAAACTACTGAGATTCGGGCTCTGGCTGTCGAGCGTTCGGACGGAAGTTAGCCACATCCGGACGGTTTTCTGTGATATCCTTTTAGAAACAGCATAATTCTATCTTTATCAGGTTCACGTCCGGACGACTTGACTGAGCGTCCAGACGATCTTCGCTAAAATCCTTTCAGCGTTCGAACGGAATTCTGGAATATTCTGAAATACTGGACATCGTCCGGACGTATTGCCATGTCGTCCGGACGTCTTGCAGAGACTTCCCAAATAGTGTCGACTTCTGAAATTCAATTTTGTGTTGAACAATGATTGACCTAGCGTCCAGACATCTTCAATGTTTATCTGTAAGACATTGTGGGGCGTCTGGACGCCTTCAAAGGCTTGTCCGGACGATTGCACATGAACCGGCTGTTTTGTCTTGGATTTTGCAAGGACTCTTCATGGACATCTTTTAGAAACTTGTGATCAGTTATTGTCTTTGATTTGATAAGTCTGAATACATGAAGATTCTGAATAGAAACCAACGATTACATAAAGTGTTTTTGTTTTATCCAGAATGTAGCCAATAAAAATACTAACAAACTCCCCCTTTGGCCATTCTGGGACAAAAACACTTGACTGGTTTGGAAATACATTCCCGGTCTAAATACCAAAAAAAAACCAAAAAATACTCCCCCTTTTTGTCACACAATGACAAAGGGTAAACAGAGTATTAATTAAACCATAAGTGTTTAATAATTACACAAACTGTCAGCATAAAAATAAAAATGTTCGAAAACCAAGACAAGAACAAATAAAGAAAAACTCAATCATCATCATCATTCGGCTTTGGATGATGATATTTTAGACACTCCCTGATGTCGATCTGACTCTGCTCGACACGCTCTCCTATAAGATTGACTTCTCGCTAGAGAGCTGAAATTGAAGACATAAGCTGTGTAAAAGCAGCTTCAATGTCGAAGGTAGGAGGCACGGCCTGTGAAGATGATGATGCAGTGGGGAGATCTGGTGGAGGCTGAGGAATAATGCCTTGAGCCTCGTGCCTCAATTGGGCATTAAAATTCATGAGAGTCTGTATGCCAAGGGGATCTGGGATCTGTGAGCGAGGCTTAGAGTTTGAAATATCTGTCACAACCTGAAGGCATATTTGAGTGATCAAACACCCAAAAGATAGACTCGTGTTCTTCTCATCTCGAACCTCGAGCATAATGTGCAAGATGTGCTTGCACAGGCAAAAAGGAGTCTACATCACGATGGCATAGAGAAGGGTGGCCTTCTTGAGAGTAAGCTCACTCCGCTGAGCTTGAGGCCAAACATTTGTGACAACAACCTTTGCTAAGAATCGGTGCATAGGAGCAAAGGCACTGATGTTGATTTGGAAGTGTGACTTGTCCTCACGCTGTGGTCTCGTCCCAAAGAAGTCATGTAAAAAAACAATGCTGGAGCCTCATCAGGAAAAGGAACTCCAGAGACTGTTAGAATAGGGACCTCGATCACAGAACTGATAATCTCGGGGTCAATCAGAATTGTCTGGCCTCTGACCATAATCTGCATGATCAGTCCTTTGTCATCATCCTAAATGACGATCATGTGGACATAAAATTCCCACACCAGTCTGGGAAATGCCTGGCAGGCACAATTGTACAGGTACTCCCAGTTGTTTTCTAGTAGCATCTGAGCGATGGGGGGCAGAATTGGGTCTCTCAGATCTGCGAGGAGAAGATTCTGCTCAGATAGGACCTGTCGTGATTGCATACGGTGCAACTGGTCAGCAACTGATTCTTCAATTCTTTGCCTGACTCGGGGAGGAGAGTCGTCTGAAGACATAATTTATGGACGAAAAAAAATCACAGACACAAATCCATGAAAGCATTAATTCTTGTTAGTCCAAAAAAAAATAAATTGGGCATTATAACGGCTGTAAAATGGACTATCCCAGAAATTACAACAACGAGAAACACAACCCAAACAATATCAAGAATCAAATATGCAAGATCTCAACCCACATAATAAAGAATTTTGAGCAATAATTAAACTCAAAATAATAAAAACCCAAAAACAAACTATTTTAAGCATAGAAAACTTAAAATAAATTAGTAAAAGAGTATAAAAATATACCTGGGGTGGAGATAAACTGCAAAGATGATACGTGCACTAGAGAGTTACGCATAAAAAGCACAGACAAAATGCACAAGACGACAAAAATGAACCAAAAAGGTGAATAAGAGGGTTGCGGTGCGGGGAGAATGCGATTTAAGGGTTGTTCACCATCCGGACGGTACTTAAGTGACGTCCGGATGTAGTGCCACGTAAGAGATCACAAAAACAAGCCCATCTGGACAAGAAGAATTGACGTCCGGACGAATCAACCGTATCGTC
This sequence comes from Alnus rubra, assembly GCA_028654335.1. Taxonomy (NCBI): domain Eukaryota; kingdom Viridiplantae; phylum Streptophyta; class Magnoliopsida; order Fagales; family Betulaceae; genus Alnus; species Alnus rubra. The sequence goes on along the minus strand of JAJPGS010001738.1, from coordinate 1,155,044 downwards.
CGGACAACCTAAAAAAAAATAAAAAATAAACGTCCGGACAACCCATAATACCGTCTAGACGCTTCACACAAAAAAATCTTAAAAAAAAGAGGAAAAAGAGCAGAAAAATATTTCCCAAATAATTTCCAAAACACGCATGTATATAAAGCTGATATCCCAGTTCAATTAGCATTTCAAAAATATACCAAATATACTTGAGAGTTAAAAAACAATAAGCACAAAACTTTCCCTGCAAAAAGACATTTTTCAATAGAAACCTTAACTCAAGCAATGCGTGTGTGTGTGTGTGAAGGCTTTCTCAATAAGGTATGAAGTTCACTGATATGACATAAAAGAAACCATATTTTCTAAACAAGAGAGAAAATCAATGTTAAATCAGTCAAAAGTCAAATCTTATTTTACTAGGGCCTAGCCACCCTTATCTGATACACTCCCCCTAAGTTGAACACATTTTCTTTTACATTGTCCTTTAGTGACCGTCTATTTCCATAACGATTTGGTCACTGACTATTTCTATAGGGACAATATCAAGAACATATTTAGCATAAAAGGAGTGGATCTTTTTATTTATCCATTTTTATTCGATTGAATGCTTTTTATCACTTGGTGCTGCAACCTAGAACGAATGCCAAAATTTATGGGTTCTAGGTTCAACTAGCGAGTTGGTCAATTTGACCATTTTTGCAAAAAAAATCTCTCTCATTTAAAAAAAAAAAAATCTAGAAGCTAAAAGTCAGAGGAGAGAAAAAAAAAAACCTTAGGGAAGCCTTTGGAAAGTGCACATATTCCATCGCATGAGAAAAGCAACTATCTATTATGGATGCCACTTGGACAATTTGTAGATATTAAGAGAAACTCTCAGTTATATAAAGGCAAAAGAATAAATGCATTAACAACTGAGACATCAGTTAAACATACATAAGATATCTGGAAGTTATATAATAGAACAATAAAACTCTGCATCCTTTAACCCCCCTTCATTTTTTTTTATTTTTCTATTATTTTTTTTATTATATGTAAAAAAAACAAACATGCTTCACAATAAAGAGTATAGCATTTACTAAGCATGTAAGGTAGAAACAAACCTGACCTCAGGGAGAGAGGTTTGATAGTACCAAGATAAAAAACAGTCACTCGGCATGCTTTTACTATCATCCCTATTTAATACCTACAGAAATTCCTCAAGACAACCCAAGAGGGAATATAGGGATAGAAACGATGGTTCCATAACAACATGCAAAGTTTTTATAAGATGATAAAATAAAATAAACTATGCAAGTGTACCTGATATGCTCTAGGATTTAGGAACCAAAACCCTAGGCATGTGTGACCTTACCTACTAGGTACGTCTGCTCCCCCTCGGGGAGTGGATGTCCTCGTCCTTGTTCTATCCTTCCTTCTTAAGCTGTAGTGCCAAAAATTTGACCAGATCTTGCATGAAGGAATTGGCGGAAGATGTTCCTTCATAGGAGATTCCTATAGTCTTATGTTCTTCCATATACAGCTTTTTGGGAACCCAAATCTTTTTCGCTTGAGTAGGCTTCTGCAGCAGCTGATGCTTTTGAACTTGATTTATGGGCGGAGATCTCTGCTGCCTGGGTAGCTTAGGTGGAGGACACTTAGGTCTCATATGACTACTAACTCCACATTGGTGACACATGGGAGTTTTAGGAGCCATCCATTTTTTCTTCTGCTAAACTTGCCAATGTGGGCAATTTGGTATGATGTGCGCTAACTCGCGACAGTGATGGCATGTTGGAGGCTTTCTCCTGATAGGAAGCTTGACCAGAGGCTGAGGGTTGATAGGAACTTCTCTTTCCATAATAGCTTTTCCCTTATCCATTCTTGGGGGTGGAGATTCAGGAATAACTGGCCTCACGAAAATGGTCTTGGAGGTAGACGGAGTATCAGAAATAGAAGTAGGAACATACCTGAGTTCGGTCTTGTCAGTTGGGCACTTCTGAATGGAGAGCATGTGAATGAGCTTCTTGTCTGAGAATCTCTCCAGTTGTAACTGTGTCTCCAGTTGCCTCTCTTCTAAATCATTGATCTTTATGAGCATAGAGGTCTTCTCAATCCTGAGGCTGTTCAGCTCTAGTACCTGTTGCTTGTATTTCTCCCTCAGCTTTAGGAATTCTACATATTGAAGTTGATAGGTTGACTACATATCTTCTTCTTCACTATTCTCAGAGTAGTAGGATTGAGAATCCTCCTTATCTTCATGTGGGGCCACGAAGGCCAGGAATGTTTCTTCCTCAGGAGTTTCTTCTTCCTTCTCAGACTCATCGCTGAGAGTTGCATTAAAGGCTTTCCCTCTTTGTTTCTTCAGATTTACACATTCAGTCCTGATGTGCCCAAAGCCTGAACATTCGAAGCACTGGGGACCCCTCAGATCTTTCTTCTCTGCTTTTTATGTATCAGCTATGTGGGGAGCCTTTCTTAGTCTGTTAGAGAACTTCTTCTTGAATTTATTATTCTTCATAAAACACTCGAAGTTCTTGGCTAACATTGCCACTGCATCTTCATCAACATCGGAGTCTTCGTCAGATGAGACTATGGATTTCTTCTTGGATGCCTTAGATGCCTTGAGGGAAATTGTCTTTGCCTTTCTGACCGGAGGTAAGGAATATCGTATGTCTGAAGAGATCCTACCAGCTCTTAAATCTTCATCTCCTCCAGATCTTTGCTTTCTTCTATAGTTGTCACCTTAATCCTGAAACGCTCAGGCGAAGATCTTAATATCTTTCGGATGAGTTTTAGATCCGAGATTTGCTTCCCAAGACTCACCATCGAGTTTCTTAGGTCGCTAACCTTAGTGTAGAACTCTCTGAATGTCTCTTCTTCTAACATCTTAATCTCTTCAAATTTAGAAATCAACATTTGAAGTTTGGCAAATTTTACTAGTTTAGTGCCTTCATATGTTGTTTCTAGAATTTGCCATGCATCTTTAGCAATTTCACAATTTGAAATTCTTGCGAATTCAGATGGTGAAAGTGCTTGACATAGTGGATGAAGGGCTTTATCATTGGAAAGTCGTGCTCTTGTTTGAGTAACAGTAATTTCTTCTGCTTCTTCTAGTTTAATCCAACCAGTTTCAACAATTTTCCAGACGTCAATAGATTTTAAAAAGAAGCGCATTCAGGCTTTCCAATAGCCATAGTTCGTCCCATCAAAGGGCGGAACTGAATTAAGATTTTGAGACATAATAATAAAAAACAGAAGTCAAAAGGATACACTCAAGAAATAAATCTAAAACAGAGTGTACCAAGATCTGATACCAATTGAAAATATTTATTGACTTCTAATTTAAACCAAGTGTTTGTGTTTGTGTGCAAACAAATATCTTAAATGCGAAATTTAAATAAGACAAGATATTTGTTACGAAGTGGAAACTCTATGAAGAGAAAAACCACTCCGGGGCAGCGAAACCTAGGAAATCCACTATCCAAAAACAAAGCTAGTTACAAGACACTCGTACTCACATACCCTTATGCAGTAGTCATACCTCTAACTCTGACGTGTAACCCAACACGAATGCTTCCCAACCAGATCTTCCATCTGAAGTGATTTTTTATGGATTCATTTACCTTAGGGCCAACCCCTAAGATAGACTTCACACAAACACTTGAGCACACACCGGCAACGGCTTGAGAGCTAGTAGATCTTCGATTCTCCCGAAACACCCTCTCAAAGCACTATGGAATTCACTGTCGAATTCTGTACAAAACACAAGCCTAGAGCCCCCTATTTATAGACTTAAAGAGACCTCTAAAATTGCTGAGATTCGAACTCTGGTTGTTGAGCTTCCGGACTGAAGTTAGCCACTTTCGGACGGTTTTCTACGATATCCTTTCAGAAACAGCGCAATTTTAACTTTATCAGGTTTACGTCCGGACGACTTGACCGAGCGTCTGGACGGTCTTCGCTAAAATCCTTTCCGCGTTTGAACGGAACTCTGGAATATTTTAAAATACTGGTCATCGTCCGGACGTGTTGCCACGTCGTCCAGACGGTTTGCAGAGACTTCCCAAACAATGTCGACTTCTGAAATCCAACTCCTTGTTGAATACTGATTGACCTAGCATTTGGATGGTGTTGCTCTGACGTCCGAACATCTTCAATGTTTATCTGTAAGACACGGCGGGGCATCCGAACGCCTTCAAAGGCTCGTTCGGACGGTTGTACAGGAACCTTCTATTTTGGCTTGGTTTTTGCAATGGACTCTTCATGGATATCTTCTAAAAGCTTGTGAACAGTTATTTTCTGAATACATGAAGATTCTGAATTGAAAACCGACTGTCCTGTTAAAACGCAACCATTACATAAATTGTTTTTGTTTTATCCAGAATGTAGGCAATAAAAATACTAACAAGTATAGAATTCTATAGTGCTTAGAGAGGGTGTTTAGGGAGAATTGAAGATTTGCTAGCTCTTTAGCCGTTGCCGGTGTGTGCTACCTTTGTTCGTTGAAGTCTATCTTAGGGGTCGGCCCTAAATAAAGTAAAGGGATTCATCAAAGACCCCTTCAAGTATGAGACTTGGTTGGGAAGCGTTCACGATGGCCTACGTGTTATAGTTAAAGGTATGACTACTGCAATAGTTTTTGTAAGTACAAGTGCTTTGTAACTTGCTTTGTTTTTGGATAGTAAATTTTCTGGGTTTGGCTGCCTCAGAGTGGTTTTTCTCTTCACAAAGTTTCCACTTCGTCAACAAATATCTTGTCTCTTTTATTTTCCGCACTTTAGATATTTTGTTGCACACGAACACACATTTGATTGTTTAGAAGTCATATTTTAATTTCAATTGGTATCAGAGCTTGGTACACTATGCTTAAGATTTAATTCTTGAGTGTGATCTTTTATTGACTTCTATTTTTTTTTTCTATCTTGTAATGGAAAAAGGTGAACTCCAAAGGATGTGTGACAAATTGTTTGAACAATTTGAAAGTTGTAAAACTTCTAGCATAGATCATCTTCAAAGACTTGAAAGTTTTGAAAAAGAAAAAGATGTGTTTATTAAAAAAATTAAGTCTTTAGAAGATGCTCTAATGCACTCAAAACTGCCTTTGGAAAAACCTTGTGATTATGTTATGAGTAATGATGATGCTATATCTTCTTCACATGCTATGCCTATACATAGAACTATGTTTGTCAAGCCTGGCATGTCTACTCATCATCCTCATACTTCTAGTGGGAATAAAGGTAAAAGGTACAATTCTATCCCTATCTGTCATTATTATAGTATTAGTGGTCATACTCATCCTAACTGCTTTCAATTACGCTCTCAGAAGCCATGGGATAAAAAGCATGTACCTAGGGACGATGAGCCTGGTATTAGAAATCAAGTCAATAATTTGTGTGATCAAGTTAAGCTCATCAATAAAAAAATTAGAGAGTCCTACCCCTCCTGAGAAAAATTCTGTCATGTCTAAAATGGGAAAGAACACCACTAATAAGCAAGTTTGGATTAAGAAAAGTGACAATCTTTGTTTAGTTGCTCATACTGCTTTAAAAGTCCTAGATACTTGCTTGTGGTATTTGGATAGTGCTTGCTCCAAACATATGACAGGTGATTGGGCACTTCTCAAAGATATTCAAATGGGCAGAGGAGCAAGAATTACCTTTGGAGATGGTAGTCAGGCCAAGGTAATTGGCAAAGGACAGATTGACATTCCAGGGCCACTAGTATCTCAAAAGGCCCTATATGTGGAGGGTCTCAAGGCAAATCTCCTCAGCATTAGCGATTTTTGTGATGATGACTTGGTTGTCCAATTCTCTAAAAAGGAATGCAACATCTTTGACAACAATGAAAAATGGCTAATGGGAGGAGAAAGGACTAGTGACAACTGTTATGGCCTCCCGGTTCCCTCCTCAGATTCTCAGATCATCTGCAATAAAGCTACCATTGATGACAGTGAGCTGTGGCATCAACGTTTGGGTCATCTAAACTTCACTGACATGCTCAAGATTGTAAACAAGGAAGTTGTCAAAGATCTTCCTAAAATGAAAGACACCGGAAAAGGAGTTTGCGGTCCATGCCAGCTAGGAAAACAGACTCGTGCTGCTCATAAGAAAACGTTAGGCATTATTACTTCCTGTAATTTAGAATTGTTTCATATGGATCTCATGGGTCCCACCTAAACCTCTAGTCTCGGTGGGAGGAAATATATTTTGGTTATTGTAGATGAATATTCTCTGTACACTTGGGCTCTTCTTGTTCGGGAAAAGTCTGATGCTTTTGAAGCCGCTCAACAATTGTTCAAAAAAAAAATCCAAATAGAACAAAATTCTTCCATCATGAGGATGTGCAGTGATCATGGAAGAAAGTTCGAGAATGCTCGGTTTGAAGAATACTGTCGCTCTTATGGCATTCAGCATGAGTTTTCCTCTCCAATTACTCCTCAACAGAATGGGGTTATGGAGCAGAAAAATAGAGTTTTACAGGAGATGGTTCAAGTGATGATTCATTCTAAAAATCTTGCTCAACAGTTTTGGGGAGAAGCTGTCAACACTGCATGCCATATCATCAGTAGAGTCTATCTGAGGGCAAAAACTAGCAAGAATCCCTACAAGATTTGGTGAGGTAAGAAACCCACTGTTAAATATTTTTGGATTTTTGGTAGTAAATGCTATATTTTACGAGACAGGAAAAATCTGGGAAAGTTTGATCCCAAAAGTGATGAAGACATATTTTTGGGAAACTCCACCAACAATCGTGTCTACAGGGTCTATAACACCAGAATAGAAACAGTGATGGAGTCCATTAATGTGGTCATTGATGATGATATTGGGGCACAGAGCAAGGGGGAGATCCTATATCAATCCTAACTTCTCCCACAGATGATGTGAGCAAGCCTTCCTCTTCAGCAGTTGATCATATATCAATTCCTCCTGTCTCTTCTACAACAGCAGATGTTCCTCCTGACTCAACTGATGCTGTGCTTATTAAGGAAACTGATCCTACATCAGATCAAGATCCAGAGCCAATAAATCCTTCGAAAAAGCACGCCTCTTGGGTCAAGCTCAATCATCCTTCAAGGCAGCTTCTTGGGAATCTCAATAAAAGTAGATGGTTGAGAAGCAGAATAATCAACCTCTCTAATGTGGTTAATAATCAAGTGACTTACAATTACTATCTAGCTCAATTCGAACCAAAGAAAGTAGATGAAGCCTTGCAAGATTACAGCTGCTATGCATGATGATCTGCACCAGTTCACTCGTAATGATGTCTGGACTCTGGTTCCCAGACCGTTTGATCACAATATCATCTGCACCAAGTGGATTTTCAAGAACAAATCAGATGAACATGACAGGGTGATCCGAAATAAAGCATGGCTTGTTGCTCAAGGGTATACTCAGATTGAAGATGTAGATTTTGACGAAACCTTTGCCTAGTTGCCCGCCTTGAATCCATCAGAATTCTACTCTCTATATCTTGTCATCTACGCTTCAAGCTTTACTAGATGGATGTTAAAAGTGCCTTTATGAATGGCATTCTTCAGTAAGAAGTATAGGTGGAGCAACTAAAAGGATTTCTTGATCCTCACTATCCTTAACATGTATACAAGCAGAAGAAAGCCTTGTATGGTCTCAAGCAAGCTCCACGGGAATGGTATGAAAAATTAACCACTTATCTTCTGGAAAATGGGTTCACAAGAGGACAAGTAGATCAGACTCTCTTCAACAGAAATCAAGGGAATCACAAACTTATTGCCCAAATCTATATGGATGATATCATCTTCACAGCAACCTTAGAGTCTCAAGCTCATGAGTTTGCTGAAGAAATGAAACAAGAATTTAAGATGAGTATGATAGGTGAGTTGACTTATTTTCTGGGGATGCAAGTCAGGCAAACCTTTGAAGGGATCTTTATTTCTCAAGCTAAATATGCAAAAGATCTAGTGAAACGGTTTGGTCTAGATGGGAAAAGCCATGCACGTACTCCCATGAGCACAAGTGTCAAGATTAGTGTTGATCTGACAGGCAAGCAAGTAGATCCTACTCTTTACAGAAATATGATTAGAAGTCTTCTCTATCTTACAGCAAGCCAACTGGATATTGCCTTCAGTGTCAGAGTTTGTGCTCAATTCCAAGCTAATCTTAAGGAATCTCATCTCATCGCTGTCAAACGCATCATCAGGTATGTAAATGCCACTGTTAATTATGGTATTTGTTTTTCTAGAGAAACAAATCTTGTGCTTGTAGGATACTCTAATGCAGATTGGGTAGGAAATGCCGATGATAGGAAAAGCACCTCTAGAGGATGTTTTTATGTTATTACTAATCTAGTAGGTTGGATGAGTCAGAAACAATCCTCAATTTCCCTTTCAACTGCTGAGGCTGAGTATATTGCTGCTGGAAGTTGTTGTACCCAGTTACTGTGGATGAAGAAATTGCTTTGTGATTATGGCTTCACTGAAGACATTATAGTCATCCACTATGAAAATACCAGTGCTATAAATATTTCCAAGAATCCAGTTCAGCACTCTCGGACCAAGTACATCGACATTCGGCATCATTTCATCCGTGACCTTATGGAGTCCAGGGAAGTAGCTCTTATTTTTATTCCCACAGACAATCAATTGCCTGACATCCTCACCAAAGCACTTGATGGAAGCAGGTTTGAATATCTTAGAAAAGCTATTGGTGTTTATGACATGTCCTAGGCATGTCCCTGGTTCATGCTCGGATCAGACTCTTTTGTTTCTCTAGTCTTTTCCGTAGGATGCATGATTTTTTTAATAAGGGAAGGGGGGGGGGATTTGATGCAAGGTTTCTTCTAAAAGTTTTCAGTTTTCTCATGTATATTTATCTGTTTTAACAATTTTCTATGCTTTGATAGAATATGCATTCATATGGTTAAGATTCTAAGTTTGATATGTGCTGAGTTTTCCTGCTGAATCTTTACTAGATAGTTGCTTTTCTCATGCGATGAATATGTGCACTATCCATGGCTCCCCTAAGGTACATTTTTTTTGTCTCTGATTTTCTGCTTCTGAAAATTCTTTTGAGAGATTTTTTTTATGTGCTAAAATTATCAAATTGACCAATTCACTAGTTGAACCTAGCCCAAAAATTCTGGCTTCCTCTCTAAGTTGCAGCATCACAAAGAAACAAGCAATTATAGTTCTAAGCTTAATGTTACATGAATAAATTCACTGCTTCTGCGCTGATACAGCTATATATCTTATCCTTCATGGTGCAAGTAAAATTCATAATTGTGCTGTTTCTTAGGGGGAGAGTATCAGATGAGGGTGACTAGGCCCTAGTAAGATAAGGTTTGACTTTTGACTTATCTAACTGTGAAATTCTCTTTTTTAGAAAATTCAGTTGCTTTAAATCATATCAGCGAAGATCATACCTTATTGAGAAAGTCTTCACACACACACACATTGCATAAGTTCAACTAACTATTGAAATATCTCTACTTGCATGGAATTTATGCTAATTGATTACTTAACTCTTTTCTATATGCTTGTGTATTTTTTACTAGCTATTTGACTGTTTTCACAAGTTTAGATACATGTGTGTGCTGATTACTTGTTGAAGACCTAACCTTGTTCTTTTCTCTTGTTTTTGTTTTGGTTATGGTTTTTCTATTATGCTATGTTTACCCTTTGTCCTTTTGTGACAAAAAGGGGGAGTATTTTTTTGTTTTAAACTGGAAATGTATTTCCAAACCGGTCAAGTATTTTTTTTCCCAGAATGGCCAAAGAGGGAGTTTATTAGTATTTTATGTTAGCTACATTCTGGATGACAAAAACACTTTATGTAATAGTTGCTATTTCAACAGGATTATCGATCTTATTCAACATCTTCAAGTTTTATGGACAATGTTTATTTCAAGCCATGTGCCTTGTCACAAGTTTCTAGAAAATGTTCATGAAGATCCCATGCAAAATCCAAGTCAGCAAGCTAGATCCTATGCAACCGTCTGGACAGGCCTTTGAAGGTGTCCGAACGCCCCGCAATGTCTAGAAGCTTCAGCGTTGAAGACGTCCAGACGTCAGAGCATCACCGTCCGAACGCTAGGTCAACCTTCTCCAATTTCTACACGGAGTTGGATTTCAGTCGACACTATTTGGGAAGTTTCTGCAAGACGTCCGGACGGGGTGGCAACACATCCGGACACTACCTAGCGTTCCAGAATATTATGGGTTTCCTTTACGAATGCGGAAAGGAGTGACAGTGAAGACAGTCCGGATGCTAGACCAAGCCGTCCGGCCGTGGTCCTGTTTTGGGAAGAATCGCGCTATTCTTGAAAGACGGTCGCAGAAGATCGTCCGGACGAGGCTATCTTCCGTCCAGACGCTCCACAGCCAGAGTCCGAATTTGTCTAGAATTAGGTTTTCTGATGCCTATATAAAGAGGGCTCTAGGCTTGTTATTTGAAAGAATTCAGTATAGAATTCCATAGTGCTTAGAGAGGGTCTTTAGGGAGAATTGAAGATCCACTAGCTCTCTAGTCGTTGCCAATGTGTGCTACCATTGTTCGTGTGAAGTCTATCTTAGGGGTCGACCCTAAGGTAAAGGAATTCATCAAAGACCCCTTCAAGTAGGAGACTTGGTTGGGAAGCTTTTACGATGGGCTTCGTGTTATAGTTAAAGGTATGACTACTGCAATAGTTTTTGTGAATACGAGTGCTTTGTAACTTGCTTTGTCTTTTGATAGTGAATTTCCTGGGTTTGGCTGCCCCGGAGTAGTTTTTCTCTTCATAGAGTTTCCACTTCGTCAACAAATATCTTGTCTCTTTTATTTTCCGCACTTTAGATATTTTGTTGCATACGAACACATACTTGATTGTTTAGAAGTCATATTTTAATTTCAAACCTAGTTCCAAATTTAGGGTTTTTAAACAAAATAAAACATAAACTTAACAAATCAAAAGATAGGGTTCTAAGGTTTTGGAATCCACACCCACCAAATCATAGCTACATATTCTCATACTCATCAACACATATTTGAAGTTCTCACATACAAATCTTAGGTATGCTCTACTTTGCTTCAAAAATCGTTTAAATCATTCAATGAATCCATTATTTGCACAAATCACAAAAGATACCCGGTTTTTCACGAAATCATCAAATTTACCCATCCAAAGAACAAAACACAATGAATACCCAACGTTTTGATAAATAAAGATCCAAGCAATCAACTAAGTGAACAACCTCAAATCATCACTTGTACCCATTCAAAAAACAAATCACAATGGATACCCTATTTCCATTTGAAATCAAATCATCCATTGTACCCATTGAAAGAACAAATCACAAGAGATACCCAAAAATTACCTCAAAAATTGAATAGAAGTAGAACAATTAGAAATAAAAAAAAAAAAAAAAAAACCATAAAATCAAATAGCATAAACTAGCACGAAAACATTGTTGCTTTTCAATGGTGAGGCTTCATCCTCAAACCTAGATGAAGTTTTAGTTATATATGACTAAGTAAAGCATAAATAAACAACAATAATTCATTAAAAATCAAAGGAACTTTCAAAATATGGGAGTTCTAGGTGAAAATCACCCAAGAACCCTAAAAACTATTGAAAATGGGCCTAAGGAGCTCTTCAAGTGGCCTCCCCTCGAAGAAATGAGAAAGATGGGGTTTTTATAGAAAAAATTAGAGTATTTGCAGGTCCAAGTCCAAGTCAGCAAAGTATGCTCGAGCGCACCATAAGTTGCCCTCGAGTGCCTTCAGGCGTTCGGCAGGGGCTGCCCGCGCTATGTGTTGGAGTGGTGCGCTCGAGTGCCACAGCGCCCTTACTTTGAGTCTGATTCTTCCAGCCCTTTTCTATGCATTTTTACATAAAATTCCCAATTTTCTCTAAATGACCTGTAAATACACCAAAACTAGCCAAAACATAAAAAAATAACAAAGTTAAGGGTTTAACTAATTTAAATTTAGGGGTCCAAATATACACTTTTTGGCACTCATCAAAAGCCATAAGATCAATCATAGGGGTTAACTACTAAATTGATTCATATTTAAACATCAAAACACAGCATAATACTCTTTGTGACATAATGTTTAAATATGAGTCCTAATCATACATACATACATACATATATATATATATATATATAGAGAGAGAGAGAGAGAGAGAGGGAGAGATTATATTTGATACTTATCAAAGTCATTAAATCAGTCATAAGGATCGCTTTGATTTATGTTCAAACATCAAAACATAGTGACATAGTGTTTGAACATGAATCTGAACAGGATATATGTATATATATATATATATATACACACACACACACACACAGGATATAATCATTATTTTACAAAAGTCATTAAATCAATTAAAATCTCTACTTTGATTCATGTTTAAGCACCGAAACATGGTGACATAATGCGTAAACATGAATCCTAACAATTAATATGGAAAGATATATTTATATTAAGATCTAATTATTATTTATGAAAGTTATTAAATCAGTCATAAGTAATAACATGATTTCTATTTAAACATTGAAACATGGTGACATAATGTTTAAACATGAATTTTAGCAATTTATATATGGATTAGATAATAAATGCACAAATAATAAGAATTACCTATGATGATCCAAGACCATCACGAGGCCAAAATACTGCAAGTATAATATACATATATATTCACAATAACATCAAATAAGATCAAAGAAAGGTTTAACTCCTTTAGGTCATTCTCCTCAATCTTTTCTTTTTGAAACTATTTCTTTTGTGTTTTGTGTTCTATGAAGCATATTAACATAAAATATATCTTATCAACCACTTAATGGAACACTTGAACACATAGAAAACGTACCAAACAATTTCTGGAACAAAAGTCCTCTTTTAAGTCCAAAGTGGCTAGTTTTTGAGTTGCTAGTGCTATTTGGTTTATGATCTTTGTTCTATAAAGCTAGGCCATGAAAGACCAAGGTAAGAGGTATATCTAGCTCCCCTAAGGCTGCTGGACAGAAATACAAAAGAGAAAAACAAAAAAGTTTCACTCAATCCTCACCTTGGCCGAGTAGTGTAAAATGGAAAGACTTGATTGTTTTTGCATGCAATTTTCACTTGTCATAAGAAAGAATGGTAGGCAAGGCTTGTCTCATATTTATAGGAGTCTTAGGACATCAGGGGAATGAAAGGAACCCACGGATGTGTGCTGGAAAGGCTGCTGGAATTCAAGAAGTAAGATAGTCTCCATTGTTGACAAAAAAGTCACTTTCACACTTAAAAGTTCAACTTTTTGTTTAACTAGACTTAGCTTTCAACAAAATCTCTCAAACTAAATAAAAATCAGCTTGTATTCAGTTTTGGAGAAAGTTAGGGCTGGCCACCTTGGTCTTTTAATTCATTTCTGCTAAAAATTCAACAGTTGGGTCATTTAAACACTGATTTTGGCCAAAAAGTCAGCTGTCACCAAATTGAATTCTGACTTTACAGAATTCAAGTATTATATATATATATTGAGTCATTATAAGTCCTAAAAATACATTTATCATGTCCAAATTTAGAAGTCACATGTTAGCAAAAAGTGCCACTTGGCACCTAAATATTCAACTATAAATCTAAAAAGTCCACCAGTAGACTTTTCACCAAATTTTACCTTGTGATAGATATTTCTATTGTGAGGATAACGGGCTTTGAATCGACTAAATCTAAATTTGTTTGACCTGTTTTTGGTTCAAACAAAGTTTCAAGCTTAAATGCTAACTTTATGTTTTAAGGGTTTTAGGACTTGATTTTTTTAGCTTTTAAAAAGACTTTAGGTTTGGTTATAAAAACTTATTGATATTGTCTTCCCGACAATATTATTGAGTTCTTAAGAGCTTGAATTTTTTGGGCGTTACTGTTTTAGTTTTTTTTTTTTTTTTTTTTTTTTTCAGTTTTGTATTGCTAAAAGCCTTTACTTTTGCTGACTTTCTCGCTCGCTTTTCTCTTTTCTAATTAAGTGTTTCCTTGTATAAGCCCTGTGTACCAAGGGGAGCCTTACGCTTTTTTAATAAGATTGGTTTCTTACTAATAAAAAAATAAAGAAATAGTTTGGCATTCTCAGGGAAATTCAAATTAGTCATAAATAATCGCATAATGTATTGTAGTCCAACTTAGATAATGGGTCGTTAGGTATTGGGGTTTCCGAAAGTTGTTTAGGTTGTATTGTTGAATTGAATGAAGAAAAGAAAAGCAAAATGAGGTGACAGTGGATTTGGCATGGAAAGGTTATGTGACTAACTGGTATAGCTCCAGACAACACTAGCACAGAGTGGGCTGCCATGGATATTGTTTGCTGAATTTGTGTTATGTTCTAGTGCTACTTGTTTAAAAGGCTCTGCTGGACATGTTCATGTCATATGTATCCTAGGTTCTAATATTTTGGTTGGGCTGATTATCCTTATTTGAAGTTAGATATTTTTATATCTCTTTTGAATGGCCTATGCTCTGTCCTTCACCCATTGGTAACTAGAAAGTAGAGATTGATAGAGATTTTATGATTAAAACTTAAATAGATAAGTAAGATGAAAAAACATAAGATAAGATTTGAAATCTTATGTTAAAATCAAATACGTAATGATATGATCCGATTAGAAATGAGAAGAAAAAAGCACCGTCTCTTTTCAGGGATTGAAGATCAGGTGTATGCTTTTCAATATTGTAGTCTTAATTTTGCATTCAGAAAAGTCATGGTTCAATAGTAATATATTAGTTTATATTGAAGTATGAAACCGTCTCTTTGCATTTTACCTGATGCATGGTTTCTGTTCTGAAGGTACCAATAGGCCTATTAATTTTTCAAATTTTCTGTGTATTCAATTATGGGCCCAATTATTGCTATATGCCTTTATGATTTACTGAATCTAAAGGAAACAGTGACTTTATTTAATTATTTGTTTTCTAGAGATGGAGTTGTTTCAGAGACTATCTTCATGTTCATTACCGAAGATGTTAACAGGCTAACAATTGTTTTGATTATTAAATGCAACCATTTTCAATTTAATTGAATACTTCAAATTTTTAATGTACTTAACTAGCAATCATGTATTGGAATCTTTGTTATGTTTATACTGGTTTATTGTTCAGTGTTTGCATTGTTGGTGGGGGATCAACAACCTGATTTAGATAATGCTTTTTACTTTTGTGTTATACTTCATGAATTGAAGCCCTAACATGATTGACTCTTCCACCGAATCATTCATGTTAGTGATGCCTAGGTTTCTGAGGGGAGAGAAAGACCTTTCAAGTTTCTTTTGGCATGATTTATTAATTCCTAGTATTCGGTAATTACCTCGTATTTATTCTTTGGTACGCCAACTATTCCTATCCATTTGTGCCAAGCTATAAATTTCCCGAATGGTTAATCATGCTAAAGTCCACTTACTAATTTTGATGTTTGAGGTCTTTCCATTTTGTAATAATTAATTGATTTTTATTTACTGCTTCCTATATTGTTGAAATTATTCCGTTCAATCTTCTCTTCTACCTCCCATTAAGATCCCAAACTCCAGATATAAAGCTGACAAAAAGTGTCTACATGGACACAAAAATTTCTTATTCACAAGGTACATGTCTTTATTCTCTTTGCCAGCGAACACCCCACCTCCCTCGTTTTTCTTTAATTTAGTATCATATAATGTTTGTTAAAAATGTCTAATACTATTTCAATTTAGTTCGAATTTTTGGCACTCTCGCTGTTATTGGTTATCCCTAATTTTAGCCGCCAGGATCCAGATAAAATGACTGTGGAGTTTAGATTGTAGAGTGGCATACATAGAAAACTTGAAAAGTAGAGTGTTTGCTACTGTTGAAATAAATATATGAAATAGAAAATATATGTGAAAGAGAGAGAGAGAGTGGAAATATATTAAGGACTACATTGTATTGAGTCTTAATACGCATAACATATTACAGGAGACCTCTATATATAAAGAGGTTGTGAGTAGTGACCAAGAAACTCTAGAGTAAATAAGGTAAGGAATAAACCCTATTAGGAAATATAATAACCTTAGAATAATATAACATTCTAAGGTGTTCTTGTGTTTGGGAAAAAGAAAGGGAAAATATATTATTGTTATTGTTATTGTTATTTTTTATTTTTTTGTCGCCGGAAAAGTCACTGGAGTTTGGCTAGAGGCGGTGGACGGAGGCTGCTGGTGGCAGTGAATTATTTGGGCCTAAGACTGGAGCGTTATAAAATTGACTAAATTGGGCCGGTTTAATTGGGCCAAAATAGACCAAAACCCATGGACCATTGAACATGATTTGACCCGAAATTAAGTGAACCGGGTCTAACCTGCTAGGCTGGGCTGACAATTGTGGACCGGTTAGAAAAGTGTGGACGAATCGAGTCTAACCCGCTGGATCGGGTTAACAAGTGTGGGCCAATTGCTTTGGCTATCCGGAATGAAGAGACCCGGGTCTAAGCCGGTTGGCCGTGTTGACTAATTTGGTCCAGGTCAGAAACGCTGACGTGGCACAAACACACAGTAGGCGCGTGTAAGACACGTGCGGCAGGAGGGCGGCGCGTTGGAAAGTGAATCAAGGAACTTGAGACTTCGGACGGGGCGTGGAAGGTCAGATGGCGAAGATCGAGGCAGATCTGGAATCTGCGGCGCTTGATCTACCTATTGGCAGGGCCACAGATGTAATTGGCTAAGACACGGTGTAACAACCCGCTTTTTACAAAAAACGTAAGTAATTATATCTGGATAATTACGTGTCATTAACCATTCAGAGATGATAAATCTGGCAGCGGAAAATACGAATATCTTTTTTTTTCAAACATCAGGGACAATTCCCTTACAATACATTCAGAGCTTTAACTAATATCCTCTAGAAATACATTATTAGTCTTTACACTATTTACAAAGAAACATGTGTCACATATGACACTAAAACATACATGGAACTTAATAAATACAAGTAAATGTCTAAACATGTTACAGGCAAATGGTACAAACATCTATGAGTACAAAGTACTGAAATCCTAACTACACAGCTTTAAATCTCTTAAGCTAGCAGTTAATCCAATCCATAATCTTCAGAACCTGCGCAAACATCTATGAGAAGGTGGTTACCGCCACAATCCCATAGTTCCATAAGTGAGCTAACTGTCATTCAACTACATCATGATTTATGCGTTATTTAAGGAACAGAGATATGACATAATGATGTAGTGATAGTTTTCATGCAAAGTTTAACAGTTCAATATAGTCATTACACTCCTCTCTTGTAAGGGCCGTTCCCCCGGTCAACGTCTTTCTCGAGGCCGTTCCCTCTACATTACATTTTGATTAACTTGTTTTCTCACTATCGGAGACCTCCCTCCTCTAGTACTTTGAAAGACGTTCCAATCAATATGATTATTATTGTTTCCGGTTTCAGGCACATTTACCATCCTGAACCTTTGGGAGACGTTGCGCCCAATATTAATAGGTTGATTATTAACAATATGCAATAATCAGTCATACGCATCCAATTAAAATAAAACATAAACACAACATTATTGAAATCCAGTACTACCCTCAGTAAGTAATTTATACTTACAACCCTTTTATGCTGTCTCGGTTCATCATCTGCAACAAATACATATACATGTGCATACGGGGTCAATATTATTACCTCTAGGAACTCATGCCTAACATGAATTCTATTTTTATACATAAACACATACATAGAAGCAATCATCTATTAATTGGAAAATCACTTACATTTATGAACACTTAACATGGTTAAATCTTAATATTTACTTAATCAATTAGCAAATCAATACTTTAGAATAACATCTAATCTAGGTCTTGAGTAGCGCTTGAGTTCAATCTATAGTTCTTAATATTACTTTCTTTAGCACGGATAGATCAGTCAACAAGAAAGTTATGCATATTTCTAACAAAACCTAATCACTTTTAGGGAACATCAATCCAAGCACCAAACCAATTAACAAAACATTTTTTTAAAACATATTTAACTCTTAACAATTATTGCAACCAATATATATTAGAAACCATAGTAAAACATCATACTCAATTTCCATAATTAATTACCAACAATCAAACATGATCCATAACCTTGATAGAGCATTATAATTCTCTAACCCTTCATCATTCAAAACATGTTAACTCATTATCATAATCAAAGCAACCTAACATATTTAACATGTTCTTAATTTAGTTATTGAGACTACATAATTAATATAATCTTTATTAACTCCCTTTAACACATCAATGTAACTTTACTAACAACCAACCATAATTTATCAAAACCACATATAGGCCACATGGGTCTTAATAGAGGTACATCCAATAATTTCCAAGATACAAGCATTTGGCTATTCCAACTAAGGTAGAAATACACTCAGAGCATAGCATGATCTAAAACTCAATAAATACACAATCAAATTAACCAACTCGAACTAGCAGCTTCTAGGCCATCTTACAGTCCAATCTCATATGGCTTGGTTAACTTTGAAAACCTTAACTCTAAAAAAAACTCATAGAGTCCAGAACAGTTGTTACTCAAATTAAATAACTTCTTTACATAGTTAGTCAAACCAACTTCTACATAACCAAAATCAACAAACTTTACACTTGTCCTTTTAATCTGCCAACTCATTAAATCTCTCATCATCAATAATTCTTGGCTTTCAAAATCAAGCCAACAATAGGTGAATTGGTCCAACTACAAAACAGAAAATACTAAACATAAAATCATGGTTCAACTAATCCAAATCTCCACACTTAACACATAGTTCAATAACCCAAGTCTACAAATCAAATATCCAAAACCGAACATAATCCAAACCCACTGAAATTCATCAAAAATCGGCCATCAACAAAACGCCTATCCAACTAAAATCCACAACACAGAAAATCCTCCATAGTTTAGCACACCCACTGAGATTTCTCAACACTCAAAACAGAGGATCCAACCTACTCCACCCCAGCAACTGGATAAGGACAGAAAACATAGCAAAGTAAATCCTCAACAGGAATATCACAAGTCTAACAACTACATACACTGCCCACAATCCACACACTCTCAATCGGCCAGCACTAACGCACAGCCGGTCTCAAAACACACACACGAGCACTAAATCAGTCCACGACAGGAATCAATAAAGAATAATCCCCCAAAATAATTCCAACAACTAAAATCAACATAAAATGCCACAAGGCCAAACCTAGCACAACCTACACCCAATCAGAGCATCAATTATCATTAATAATAACCAAAACTCAAATCCACGACACCCAATTCAATACCCATAGCCACTGCCGACACATAACCGGCCAGAACAGGAACCCAAAACAGGGAATTCAACATTCAAATATAACCCCTTATTAATCCATAAAAATCCATTAACCAATCAATAGAAAACCCCTAAATTATCGAACCCTAATTCCATAATAACCAAACCACACAATTAATCATCATAGCTTGTTAGAAATTACCCCAGGGATTTTTCGTAGCAAATCCGCCGGAGAAAGCCACTGATTCCACCAGAAAAGTCGCCAGAAATGCACAGGAAGAGCCGGGTCTTCCTCTCGGGTCTGACGGGTCACCGGGTCGGGTCTTCGGGTCAGGGCTTCGGGCTTCATTGATCAGCCGGAAAGTTGCCTTAGCCCGCCGGAAATAGGCGTCTGGCCGCCGGACAGGGAGGATCGGACCTCCGGGAGGTTCGGGTCGCATGGGTTCTCCCGGATCCGTCGGGTTTGGCTCGCGGCTCGCGGGTTTCTCTCCCGGGTCTAGCGGGTTGCAGCCTACGGCTTGCCGGAATTGCCACGGGAACTGCCGGATTTCGGTTCTGGCCACCGTCCACAGAGGATCGGGTCCCCTGGGTTCCGGTTCGTCGGCCCTCTTCCGGGTCTCCAACTCACGGATCCCCCGGATCCTCTCCCCCCGATCTCTCGGTCTCTCTCTCTAATCTCTCGCTATCTCATCTCTCTCGTCTCTCTGATCTCTCCCATCTCTGTCTCACTCTCTCTCGCTGCCTATTTCGGGCGACAAGAAGAACAGAGAAGAAACGAAGAAAGAAGAAAGGAAAAAGAAGAAAAAGAAGAGAAAAGAAGAAGTGGTCTGGTTGTGAATTACTGAAGAGAGAGAGTGGTTTGATTTTACAAAATAATTAGGATATTATTTTTCTTGTAATCATTAACTTAGTAAAATATCACTAGATATTGTGTACATAACTTAGGAGTTAAGTTTATATAAAATATCTTCCGTAAAAATCTCTTATAAAAATATCTCTTTAGATATTTTTACATTGGCCTTCATCATTATGTATAATTCCTTAAAATTATAAACTAAGTCTGTTTTGTGTCTAGTTCGTTTCGTCGATAATATTATTATCTTAATAATATTTTAACATCATAAATTATAAACCAAATATATATTGCACAGTAATATTACACGCAGTGAATATTACACATTAATATTATTATGCTAATTAGTCTACTGAATAATTCCGTCAGTCTATTTCATTCAGTCTTAAATTCTAATTTAAGACATTTATTTAATTACTTAAAATCTGGGGTGCTACACACGGCGGCACGTGGGCCAGAAGGCTCGAAGCCGTGCTCGGCGCGTCAGATTTCTGATGACAGTGATCTCAGCGGCTATGGAATTTGCGTCTCTTGATCTATTGATTGGTGCTGTCACAGAGGGCATTGGCCGAGTATGGAGGCGCGTGACAACACGAGCAGTGTGCTTGACGGGCACGTGTAGGCATGTGCGACTGTGGTCAGGGGCGAATCTTCTCCAGATCATAAGATCTATACCTTACAGAGTTGAATCTAGGATTGGTTTTCCAGATGTGGCTGCGATGAAGGGGTGGAAGGGACTAACAACAATTTTAAAGGCAGGAGGCGGCATGTGGACGACTGGAATTATGAGACAGTCGTAGAACACATGAAAAACACCTGGAAACGTCAATTACGTTTATTGAAGAACACAAGAAAGTGGCTCTGATACCATGTTGAAATAAATATATGAAATAGAAATTATATGTGAAAGAGAGAGAGAGAGAGAGCGAAAATATATTAAGGACTACATTGTATTGAGTCTTGATACGCATAACATATTACAAGAGACCTCTATATATAAAGAGGCTATGAGTAGTGACCAAGAAACCCTAGAGTAAATAAGGTAGGGAATAAACCCTATTAGGAAAGATAATAACCTTAGAATAATATAATATTCTAACAGCTACGTCGAACTTTTGCGAATGTGGTGGCAGGGCAGAGGGTAGAAACAGAAAGCAAGTCACTTAGCAAGGGTACCGTTGGGAACATCGTCATCCAAGATTGGAAAGAAAGAGATATGTGTGCCTGGAGATCATGCTATTCGATTATGGTCTCAGACGTTGCAATTTGTTGAAGAAGGAGCATTCATTGTGCAAGCATTACAAAATCTTTTAATATTGCTCATGAAGGATGTGGAGAGGTGTATGGAGCACCTCAGACTAGGCTTGTTAGAAACATTTTTTTGAAAACAAAACAAGTTTTTCAGATTATCACTAGAGAGTCTATTTGAGAGTTTCTTAGAGTTTTGCAATTCATTATCAAGTGATTTATTATTTTCAACAACCATATTATTTTCAAATTTCAAAGAGTCAACTAAGGCATGTGATTCAAACAATTTAGTAACCAAAGACTCTTTTTTCATGCTTAATATGCATGTTTAAGCTTTTTAAGGGAAATTTTATAAAATTTCATCAATTTCATACATTTCTTATAGAGCTCATCATAGGTCATTTGAAGGTCATACTCATCATTAGAATCATCCTGAGATGACTGAGAAATATTCATAAGAAAAGGAGTTAAGGATCTCACTCGGGAATTTAATCCAAATAGAGTGAACTCGCTCTGATACCAATTGAAAATATAAACTAGACTCTAAACAAAACCAAGAAAGGGGGGTTGAATTGGTGTGTAACAATATAATGCGGAAATAAACATTTAATCAACCGCAAACAAACAATCACCAAAATATAAAAAGCAATAAAGCAATTGACACAGATATTTGGTGACAAAGTGGAAACTCTTTGAACTCAAAGAGAAAAACCACTACAGGGTAGCCAACCCAGGAAATTAATCCAATAACAAAGAATCCGTGAATTACAAGATGTTTATATTCACAAAACCTTTGCAGTAGTCATACTCTTGAATTACAATAAGTGACCCACTTGTCTGCTTCTCTCCTAGAACATCTAAAGAGTTCTTCTTCTTGATCTTCTTAAGCGGAACTCTAATTAGCTTTAATTGTTCAAGGTTGATGGTTAAACAATAATCAAAACTCTAAGAGAGATTTAACATTAATAGTCTAGGTCTAACATCCTCACTTTGCACAGTGAATTCTAGAGTAGAATCTTTAATAAATTCATGCTTGGAAGTCCTTTTAAATAGACCTCTGAAGAAAACCTAGTCCGAGCTGGAATAAGATTTCTGAAAAATTTGCCCAGAATTTCGGTCCTATATTCGGGGGGCTTTTGGCATAGTAAAAGTCCGAATTAGGGAAAATCTATTTCAGTAATAGTTGTTTCCTTTTGTAATGTCTTTCCAACACCACTGATTTCACTGCAATCTGATATTTGACCCAAAAGTTATGATTAAAATAAGGAGACATGCTCAATCTAAAATTGACAAATCCGATTTTAACTCCACTAAATAAAATTTCAATTCATTTCCTTGATTAATTAGGCTTAACTACATCTTATAGGTATTCCAATTTGAGTTGGATTCAATCTTGGATAAAATTATTCACCGACTTAACCAATAAACGAAAACTTACAACGTACCAAATAAATTTTGACGCTGAATTTGCCAACACTAGAAACCTAACACTCTCTAATGCATGCTACAGATCATATATATCTATAAATTGTCTCTTGTCTACTAAAAGATTTATTTGTGTCATGCAGCATCATAATGGCTTTACGTGGCTCCTTGGTGCATCCGAAAGGTTCTCAATTACATAGCACAGAGATACAATAATCCCCCAATATATGTGTTACCGTGAATGGTACACATTGATTCTTCCAATCAAAACAAACATGGTTTGATACTTTCAATGGTTTTTGGTATATTTTGTATAGATGCCAACCAAATAAAATTATTAAAAGAAAAATTGCACAAACAATTTCAGAACTCTATCCAAGCCAACAAATTCAGATCAAAGCAGTAATGTAAACAAATAAACAAAATAAACAAGCAAAATTTTAACTTTTAGATTTTGCAAATACAAAGTGAAGACTCAAATATAGAAATGGAAGAAAAAATTGAAAAAAAGAAAGAAAGAAACTTGCACAAATATTACAGAAAGTTGAAACTACTTTTTAACAGATTTCTATTACAGCTTGTTTCAGGAGATTGAGAGCATATGACCGTGCAATTTTGAGCTCCATTTTTTTTAACAAAAAAAAAAAGAAAAAAAAGAAACCTGTAACAAGTAAAGTCAACTGACCTTTCACCAAATATTCAAGATCTCAAACTCAATTTTGTCTAACTTTGGCTATGGACAAAGAAAAAATAACAGTTTCAGAATCTGTTACAAGCACATGACCGTGCAATTTTGAGCTCCATTTTGTTTTTCTTAAAAAAAAAAATACTTATTGTAACAAGTAAAGTGTACGTTACGTGAATAATTTTACAACCACGCAACAGGATAAATTTTTAAGTTCTAAGGAAACCTAGACCTTAAATTTTGAAAGAACCTAGGCCTTTTAGATTTTGATGGAACCTATACCTTTTCATACACAAGGATTGGGATTAATTCTGCTTACTTTTTATTAATCATTCACACATATAAATAATAGAATTACAAAAACATAGAATATGAGATGAATTCCTACCTCTACCATAAGATAATCTCCTAATACAAATAAATGAATTTTGCACCATAATCCAACATATAACTAAAAGACTCTTGACATAGAATTAAGGATAACTATAACTATCCTTATTTAATTAAACTACAACTACTCTAAGATAAGCTACAACAAAGATAACTTCAAGAGTTTCATTGGATATGTGCTTGTGAGTCATGCCAACGTTTTGTAGCTGCTGTAGAATTCTACATTCATAACATTCCTTCTTCCTTGAAAGTGTCCTTATCCTCAAGGACAAAGTCTGAAAATTACATTTCATTAGCTTCCTAGGCGGGTGTTCACCTGGTGGATTATACCTCTCCTCCACTAGTGGCATCTGCGTAGACAGTAGTACACGGTGGTTGCTAGGTGAATGGATTTGTAATCCGAGTTGCTTCACAATCGATGTGGCTCCATAATGATGGATTCGTCAGTTCCTTGCATAAATAGCCCAAGGTGGTAGCACATCATATTGGGGTAGCTGAATCTGCATCGTTTTGGTCATGGAAAGTGGTGCTCCATTTGTGTCAAGCGGTGCTATTGGAAGCCTTTGGGTTTTGGTTGCTTGGTTTTCCAGCTGTGACGAGATGCATTGGAGTGACACTGATGTGGTCTTTTTAAAGCAAAAATATATCAATAATAAACTACTCCTCGCAATAGTATGAATTCTTGTAGGATAAAGCCATATAGAGGGTGTCGAACCTCAAGGATTGTAGGGGTGTTATTATCAAGTTTATGAAGATTAAAAATAACTTAAGAAAAGATGGTTGATTTTGTTGTTGACTAAAGTGTATAAAATAAAAAAACGCAAAAGAGAGCTGAAATATAAGAGAGAGAGAGAGAGAGAGAGAGAGAGAGTAGGGTATTGACTTCACCGATATCCGCACATTAATGGATAATCATATTTAATCGAAGAAATTCATTCTATGCTTGTTATAAATAAACAAGAAAATACCTTATTAAAAAATAAGTATAATCCATCTTCGGTTGGCACGAATCATCCACCTAACCACTAAGATGCGGTACAACCCATCTTTCCTAGGTATGGATTATCTAATTCTTTAATAAGATACATACAATCAATGGAATAGTATAACCCATCTTCGGATAGCAAAGACCATCTACCTAAATTATACTAAATTATGGTGTAATACGATCTGTCTTCCCTAGGTATAGCCTATCTAACCCTCTTAATCATATGTCAATTAAACCCGTTGTATAATCATCATTCTCGTAATCATAGAAAATAAGAATGATTTGAATTCAAAAAAGGTAAAAAGCTTTCTAAGACAAGATAAGGATTTCACAAATATTGATTTTGAATTTAAGAACAATTGCATTAAAACATAAAGAACAATATCAAATTGTAGCGATTCTCATAATTATACAACCAACATACAAAAATTGAAATTCTCTAAATTAAGATACAATCTCATGAGCTGTTGAGATGGCCTTCTGCCATGATTTACTCATCTTCAACTCTTCAAACCCTCAAGAAGTATTTTACTGAATTTTAACTCTAGCTGGTAGCGTGTTTTCCTCAACTGTTTAAAGGCCTATTTAGAGGGATTAGGAGAACTCTAGAAGCTCTAGAAACCCTAGAAAATTGAAGGTCAGTCTCCTAGTCCAAGTAGGAGACTGAAAACCCCGTTTAAGGTGGAAAAGGATTGTTGCCGTGTGTTGTACGCCCGAGTTCGCTTGAGCCCAAGGGAAGTGTGCTTGAGCACATGTGCACTCGAACTTAGGTAGTGATGCACTCGAGTGCGAGCCTAGCTAGTGGGGCGCTCGATCCCATGGCTACCAGCATGCTTCCAAAGTGTCCTTTAAGCCCAATTTCCACTGGAATTCTTCCATCTGTCATAAAAAACCCTGAAACACGAAAACAAAACAAAATTAAACAAATAACAAAGCTAAGGAATTAACATATGTGAGTTAAGGGGCTTGAATGTGTAACATCTGGCGCTTATCACACCCCCAAACTTAAATATTGCTAGTCCCTTAGCAATACAAAACAAAAAACAAAATAAAAAATAACAAGATAAATCCTTCTTTCGTGGGGTGTACGATTGCATTTAGCGTATGCAACAAGCCTTTTAAACCCCTAGGCATCCCTAGAGGACGAGTGAAGTCTCTTGAAGGTTTAACAGGAATAATACCTAAAAATTAAAGATGACTTCTAATTTACCAAGAGTGTGCAATAGTGTGCAACAAAATATCACAATGCGGAAATTAAAAAGACAGATGTTTTATTGACGAAGTGAAAACTCAATTAAGAGAAAACCACTTAGGGGCAGCCAAACCCAGGATATCCACTATTCAGAAGACAAAGCTAGTTACAAACCAGTAGCACTCGCATACCCTAATGCAATAGTCGTACCTTGAACTCTTATGTGTAACCCAACACAAACGCCTCCCAGCCAAGTCACCTTCTTGAAGGGGTCTTCAATGGAATCCTTTACCTTAGGGTAAATCCCTAAGATAAACTGAAGTTCAGCACAACAAAAGCACTTGGCAATGGCTTGAGAGTAAGCGGATCAGCGCAATAACTTCTAAAATAAACTCTCTAATCACTATGAAATTCACTACCGAATTCTTACAAAATACATGCCTAGGGGTCTCTATTTATAGGCCACAGAAACCTAAATCGCATTTGATGCGATTTTCCTAGGCGGCGTCTAGACGTTAACTGAGGGCGTCCTGACGGACAACTGTGCGATCGGGATTCAAATTCGCTTGAAATTCTTTCCTGAATAGAGCCGCGTCTAGACGGTGTTGCCCTAGAGTCCAGACAGTTGCACTTCAGCTGCACGCAATTTCCATATTAAGGCTTGAGCGTTCGGACCATGCAGACTGTCGTCAGGACAGTTGGACTTCTCAACACACTATTTCCATATTAAGGCTTGCGCGTTCGGACCATGGAGAGTGACATCCGGACGGTTGAACTTTGTATGCATGACTTGCCTTATCAAGGATAGCATCTGGATAGGAACACACATCGTCCGGGCGATTGCAGTTGTCTCCCATATCTGTGTTTTGGAACGAAATCCTTTTCCTTGTTGAACACTGAAAGGCGTCCGGCCGTGTTGCTGAGACATCCGGACGGATACAACCAGGAGCAGTTTGAAGCTTCTCGACACTTGTCGTCTGGATGGATGATGCTTTGACAGCTGAGCGTCCAGATGGATGTAAGGGATCTGATTTCTCTAACTTGAAATATGTGCAGAATCTTCATAACTCTGAAAATGAAGGCTCTGAAACTAACTAAATCCCTGATAAAAACATCATTACAAAGAAGTGATTTTGTCCAACAGAATGCAGCCAATTACAAACTAACAAACTCCCCCTTTGGCCATTCTAGGACAAAAATCACTTGACCTGTTAAAAATACAAACCTGGTCCAAATCAAAAAATACTCTCCCTTTTTGTCTCAAAGGGACAAAGGGTAAACAGAGTATAGAATGACCACAGTAATAAAATACTCCCCCTCGATGTCTTAGTAAGACAAGGGTAAACAGAGTATATGAAATCTACAGACAAAAATGTTCTAAAATCCAAAACAATAGGAAAATAGAGAAGAGTCTTCATGTGGCCCAAAAGAGAGGAACAAAAATTCTCCAAGTACCAAATCCTGCTGATCCACTGAAATCTTGTAATGGAGAGAAAGCATACAAAAGGCTGGTACTTGATGTGGTCGTTTTGTGTACAAAATTATCAATAATAAAATTATCACTCGCAATAGTACGAATCCTTGTAGGATAGGGCTATGTTGAGGGTGTCGAACCTCAAGGACTGTGTAGGAATTATTATCAAGCTTTTCGAGATTAAATATAACTTAATTTAAAAGATGTTTGATTTGATTTTGTTTTCTAAAAATAAATACATAAAAGTAAAAGACATAAATGTAAATAGAGTATGGATGAGAGAAAGAATAGGGGATTGATTTCACCACTCACCGCATAACAATGGTCAATCATAAATTAGCAAGGAAAATTCATACTATGCATGATATAGGGCTCGTCTCACTCGAGTAGTCAAGAAATTACCTCTAAAGAATAGGTATAATCTATCTTCGGTTGGCACGGACCATCCACCTAACTACTAAGATGCGGTACGACCCGTCTTCCCTAGGTATCGATTAACTATGTCTTTAATAGGAAACACACAATCAATCGAATAGTATAACCCATCTTCGGTTGGTACGAACTGTCTACCTAAATTACACTAAACTTGGGTGTAGTACAATCCGTCTTCCCTAAGCATGGTCTATCTAATCCTCTTGATCATATATCAATTAAAACCATTGTCTAACAATCATTCACATAATCACAAAAAACATAAAGGATTGAGTTCAATCAATATAAAAGACTTTCTAAGACAAGATAAGAAATTCATAATGATTGAATATAAACATTAAGATCAATTCTCACAGTTATACAACCATCATGCATATAGAAAATACCAAATTAAAATACAATTAAACCATTGTTACTTGGAAATGGCTACATCAACACCCTAGTACGAATATAGCCGCTCATCGTGGTGTTGGGATGGCCTCCTGTCATTTTCTTCTCCTCTTCAACTTGTCAAGCCTCCAAGAAGAATTTTCTATCAAAACTAAACACAAGCACAAGCACAAGCACACATTTTCTTGAAGCTTAGGGGTCTATTTATAGGGAGCACACAAGTCCTAGAAGCACTTGGAATTCTAGAAAAATCGTCTCTTGAGTCTTCTTAGTCCAAGTAAGAGATTGAAACTTCAATCCAAGTAGGAAAATGATTCCAAATTCGTTCACAATTGTGGTCTTTTATTACGGGGCATTTTTGGCATAGTAAACTTCTGAATTAGGAAAACGCTATTTCTGACATATTTATTGAATTTTTTATTATCTTTCCAACGCCAGAAATTTCATTGTAATCTAATATCTGAGGAAAAAGTTATGATCTAAACACTGAAATATGTGCAGAATCCAAATTTAAATCCAATCCGATTTTAACTCTTATTGGAGAAATTCCGATTTAATCATTTCCTTGATTTGATTAAACTTAACCACATCATATACGCCTTCTACTATGATTGGTTAAGCTTACCAATATCTTCTAGGTCTTCTCAAAGTGTGTTTTAAGCCCCAAATCAATGGAATTAATTGCATCCTTATTTAAAACCTGAAAACAATAAAACAGCACAAAATTAAACAAATAACAATGCTAAGGAATTAACATATATAAGTTAAGGAGCTTGAATGTGCAACATTCAACGCTTATCAGTACTACTTCGGCTTCTAGCTCCGGAAGCCAGGAACCATGGACTGAAAAACCTTCAGTCGCTTGATTTTGCAAAGCCTGAACCTGGTTATCCGCAGATTGACATCCTCTAAGCAACTGGTATGCAAGATAAAAGAGGAGATTCACCACTGAACCTCTACAGATCTAAGGGAGATGCTATGGAAGGCTTTGCATGAGTGGGGGGAAGAGCTCATCTAAAACCTGAGACCTTTGGAAATATGAACATATGACTTCAACAATAGTCAGTTTTCCAAAAGATCCATCTGTCAAACACTGTGCTTGGAGTCGCTGGATGACATATTCCTGAACCAAGATTAAACAGAAATATCTCTAAAAATACCATTACCAAGAAAAATCAGATCCTGTTAGTTCCAAAAACAATGTGGTATTTATGACGGCTGTCAAAAGGATGCCAAAGAAAAATATAAGCAATGCAGTAATTCATAAGGCATAAATATATCATGATCAACCCAGCACACAGACATAATAGGTTTTTCATGCACAATATCTCAAGAAAGCATCCCAATCAACAAATATTTCAATATTCTAAAAGTACAAAAACTTAAAAGAACAAAGGAAGACACAAAGAAGATCATGGAATGAGAAGAAATGTGCAGAGAATGCCAAAATCTCTAGAGAAATCCGTGAGAAAAACACACAACATGACATAATAAATCAATAAAAATGCAGAGATGTATGTATGGCATACAAAGAGATACAAGTCTTAAACCTGTAGAGATCCCATCCAGACGTGTCACTTAACTGTCCGGATGGCTACTGCTAGGTTACGTACGGCAAGACTGCTCTTGTCCGGACTCTTCACACTGAAAAATCTAAAACTGTAGAAAAATTTGCAGAAAAATATTTTTCCTTAAAGTTAGCTTCAGAACACGCATATATAATCAACTGATAAAGCAGTCAAATAGCATTGTATTGCCAAAATATGCCAAGATATAAATGAGAGTTAAGTATTCAATAAGCACAAATTTCCCTACAGATAGAAATTTTAAATAGATTACTCAACTCATGCAATGCGTGTGTGTGTGTGTGAAAGCTTTCTCAATAAGGTATGAAGTTCACTGATATGATTTAAAGCAACTGGATTTTCTAAACAAGAGAGAAAATCAATGATAGATCAATCAAAAGTCAAACCTTATCTTACTTGGGCCTAGCCACCCTTATCTGATACACTCCTCCTAAGATGCAGCACTTTCTTTTACTTAGTCCTTTAGTGACCGTCTATTTTCACAATGATTTGGTCACTGACTGTTTCTAGTGAAGCCAGAGGTCCGGTTATTCAATGAGAACTCAAACTGATGATTTTTTATTATTATTTCTTTATTTTTTTTTCTGAATTTAGGCCAAGGTTTTATCAACTAATCATTCTACAAATCTCATAACACACATTCCTCAATTCAAATCTCATACCTCACAGACCCTAGCCTAATTTGCTTGTGATAAATAATTCAAACAAGTGAAGTCTCTCTTATCCAACAGATGAGTCAAAAGATTCAAATTCCTAATGACATACAATGTTCAACATGTTAAACAAACCAATGATATGCAAACCACAGTAAGAGGAGCAGCGACACGTTCTTTGGATCTATAGCACTGATCCTAGCAACAACAGCTCAAGACACGTATTTCTTTCCAATATGGTAGCACCAAATTTCCTTCCATGAAGGGCACCAAGAAACACGCCAGTTTTACTCCAAATCTGCAAGGCGCCGAACCAAAAGACATATTTTCTTTCCAAATTGGCAGCAGAGATTGAAGAGAAACACGTGTACGTGCGACACCTTAGAGATTGAGAGATATATTTTATTGACCTAGCAGCACCCAAAACCCTAGGCCTTAGTCTATTTATATTGTTTTATTTTTCTCTTGATGGTGGGGGTGGTGAACATGTAACTAAGCGGCCAAATTTGTATTTTTTTTACCGCTTTTTCTTAGAAGTTAGTCATGAGAGGCTAAAACCTTCAACTAAGGTTGAAGATGAAACCTCGTCATTGATAATGCACATTCTTGTTATTTTATTTATAAAAATTCGATGTTTAATCAAATTATTGTTCAAGTCCAATATTCAATTAATTGATTTATATCTCTTGATTAAATGATTATTTATTTATAGTTGGATATTTGATGTGTTTCAACCGATGGATACATCAAATCATTCGATTGAAAGAGGATATCCATTGTGATTTGTTTGTCAAAACAGATACATTGGATGATTTAATTTCAATTGGTATTCATTGCAATTTATTTAATGGTTAGATTCATTAAATGATTTAATATGCATTTTTAAGGAACTTTGAACAATGAATATGGCTTAATGGTTTATCGGGTGTATAAATAAAATACAAAGAATGTGGTGTTTGATTTGGCGAGGAGGATTCTAAAACCTTAGTGCTTTTATTATTATTATTATTATTATTATCAATTGTTCTTTATTAATTTTGATTTAATTTATTATTTTGCATAAAAATCCTAAAAATTTGGAACTAGCTTAAAATAGGATTAGTTTAAATAGAGAATAATTTTTGCAACGCAATTCCCTGTGGATTTGAACTCGCACTTGCACACACTATATTGCAAACGATCCGTGCACTTGCGGTTTGTAATTGGCTGCATTCTGTTGGACAAAATTACTTCCATATAATGATGCTTTTTATTAGGGTTTCAGTATTTTCAGAGTCTTCATATGCAGATATATGTTTCTAGAAGATTCTGCACAAATTCCAAATCAGAGATTTCGGATCCCTTACATCCGTCCGGAAGATATGATATTCCGTTCGGACGCTCGACTGTCCAAGCATCATCCGTCCAGATGACGAGAACTTTCCATCCGGACCTTCCTCTGTGTCGAGAACCTTCGAACTGTTCTAGCTTGCATCTATCCGGACGTCTCAGCAACACGGCCGGATACCTTTTAGTGTTCGACAGGTTGAAAGATTTCTTTCCAAAACAAAGATATGGGAAGACAGCTGCAACCGTCCGGACGATGTGTGGTCCCGTCCGGACGCTCTCCTTCATAAGGCAAGTCGTGCATACAAAGTTCAACCATCTAGACGTTAGTCTTCATGGTCTGGACGCTCAAGCTTCATATATGGAAATTGTGTGCATCAGTTCAACCATTCGGACGTCAGCCTTCATGGTCTGGAGGCTCAAAGCCATGATATGGAAATTGTGTGCAGCTAAAGTGCAACCGTCCGGACGCTAGGGCAACACCGTCCGAATGCGGCTCAATTCAGGAAAGAATTTCAACAAATTTTGAAAGCTGATCTCACAGTTGTCCATCCGAACACCCTCAGCTACCGTCCGGACGGCGCCTAGGAAATTCAAGTCAGACGCGAATTTGGATTCTTGTAGCCTATAAATAGAGGTCCCTAGGCATGTTGTTTGTAAGAATTCGGTAGTAAATTCCGTAGAAGCTTAGAGAGTTTATTGTAAGAGTTATTGTGCTGAAGCGTCCTCTATCAAGCTGTTGCAAAGTGTGTTGCTGTGTTGAACTGAAGTCTATCTTAGGGGTTGGCCCTAAGGTAAAGGATTCCATTAAAGACCCCTTCAAGTAGGTGACTTGGTTGGGAAGCGTTTGTGTTAGGTTACACTTCAGAGTGCTAGATATAATCACTACATCGGGTATATGAGTATTACTGTCTATGTACTAGCTTTGTCTTCTGAATAGTGGATATCCTGGGTTTGGCTGTCTCGGAGTGGTTTTTCTCTTTATTGAGTTTCCACTTCGTCAAAAAAATATATGTTTCTTTGTTTTCTGCATTGTGATATTTTGTTGCACACTCTTGCACACACTTGATAAATTAGAAGTCCAATAATTTTCAATTGGTATCAAAGCTTAGTACACTCTGTTTAAGATTCAATTCTTGAGTGTTATCTTTCCTTTTGACTTGTAGTTTATTTTCAAATGTCTCTAAATCTTAATAATGTTTCTGCCTTTGATGATACAAATTATGGCTATTGGAAAGCTCGTATGCGATTCTTTTTAAAATCCACTGACTGTTGGAAAATTGTTGAAATTGGTTGAACTAAACCAGCGGATGTAACTCCCAAAACAGTCCCTACGAAAAATGCACGATTTTTCAATGATAAAGCCCTTCATGCTCTATGTCAAGCACTTTCACCGTCTGAATTCGCAAGAATCTCAAATAGTGAATCTACTAAAGAAGCATGGGAAATCTTAGAAACAACATATGAAGGCACAAAACTTGTTAAATCTGCCAAACTTCAAATGTTGATTTCTAGATTTAAAGAAATTAAGATGATGGAGGATGAGACATTCGGAGAGTTTTACCCCAAAATGAGCGACCTAAGAAACTCAATGGTGAGTCTTGGGAAAACCGTCTCCGATGTAAAACTCATCTGTAAAATTCTAAGATCTTTGCCTAAGCATTTCAGAATTAAGGTAACTACAATTGAAGAAAGCAAAGACTTGGAAGAAATGTCCCTGCCCTCGGTCAAAAAGGTGTCCCTGCCCTTATGAAGCGTTTATAGTTTTAGTTTAATAAAAGTTCAAAATGGACCTTAAACTTTGGAATAACGAAAATATGGTCAAACAAACTTCGGTTTGGTCGATTCAAAAGCCAGAATGCTCGTCTCAAAGTCCTCTAGCTACCCTCCAAATTTCATAATTTTTGAACTCCATTTAGTGCCCAAAAATACCCACGAAAATGGTACCCTGATTTAGACAAAAATTAAACATTAATAAGGCCCATTGTTTTGAATTCAGCCTAGCCCACGTCCGTTAGATTCAGCCCACATCCATTTTAATTCTACACCTTAAAGAACCATCCCAGCTTGAACTTAGTTAGAATTATGTTAAAACCCAAATGCTAGTTTGTTAGAGATAGTTGTTGGTTATGGATATTTTAGGAAGGAATCTCGAAGACTTTTGAGTCCTTCATCTGGCCAACACAACACCCATCTATTGTAACTCTACCCGTTGATTTTTGAACACCTGGTTGCATCTAAGCCATTGGTAATTCTACAAATAGATGCACCTGTCACTCTCTTTGCAAACCAAAAAGCTCTCTCAAAATTTGAAGCTTTTCCTCATCTCCTTCCTTCTTCTTTCTTATTTGTTCTCCTTCTTTCCTATTCTTCCCTTTACTCTCTCTAGCCGAGAGACACAGGAAGACTGAACGAGAGAGTGAGAGACTATGAGATGGAGAGAAGAAACTGAGTAGGAGACCCAAAACCGACCCTCCCTTCTCTTTCGGTCACTGCTTAACCAAAATAAGAACAGAAAATTTGCAGCATCACTTCTTTTAAAAGCTGTAGAAATTCCTTCAAACTCCCTCTGTTCTTGTAGGCAAACCAGAAACTCTCTCTCACTCACTATATCTCTCACAAACAAAAGCTCAACTGAAAAGAATAGAACAAAGTAGATAAATGGCAAACTCTCTGATAGTCCTTCTCTCTCTCGCCACTCTTTCTTCTTTGTCTTGTTTTTAGTTACTCTCTTATAAAGGAAAAGCAAGGAAAAAAAGAAAAGGGATAAGACAAAAAGAAAAAGTGTGTGTGGTCGGTGGGTACAAAAAGAAAAGGAAAAAGAAGAAAAGAAAAGGATAAAAGCAAGAACTCTCTAGAAAATATAAAAGGAAAAAGAAAAGAGAAAAAGACAAAAGAAATGGAATAAAGGGACTCTTTAATATCTCAAAATACAATTTTGAGATATTTGGTGAGACTTTGATTGATTTATGTAATTTCTAAGTTATTAACTTTGTTTTAATATTTTGTGATTTTACAGTTTTTATTATTTTAAGTATTTAACATTTAAAGTTTATGTTTTAACAGGGTATTTCAAGTGGCGTATTTAGATAATAAATCATGCCGTTGTGATGCCCGAGTGAAAAGTCATTATTTTACAAAAGCGTCGTTATGCCGCCCAAATATTTTAAGATATTTTAGGCGTTATTTAAAACTAATGCCGTTATTCTGCTTGGATTTTATAAGAATAAAATAAGGTTATTATTCTATTCACTTGTTTTGAAACATAAAGCTCATTATTTATATTTGGTAAGTTATTAAGTTTATTTGATATAAAATAAGCCATATGTTGGCTTAAACATATTTTGGTATCTCACTATTTCAGTTAAAATAACTGAAACAGTGCCTGCCTTAATATTATTTAATAAAATGTTCTATTATTTTGGGTTGCGAAACCTTATTGTAAAAATTGTGACTTTTAACTATTATACCTATTTTTATAAAAGGGTATTATGAGATCTGTTTCGATAAATAGATATTTAAAGGTCTTAATAAATGCCGTAATAAATTCCACATAAAAGATTAGTAATAAAATGTAATTGGACCAATTTTATATGTCGTGGTAATGTTCAAGCGAAAATAAGAGATAATATTTAAATAAGAAATTATATTAAGGATTAAAGGTCAGAAATTAGAATAGGATTAAAATGTAATTTTTAGTGAATTATACTAATTCATTATTTCTTGTATTATATATGTATATATTGCAGTGATTATATCTGTGAACGCTTTCCTGAAGCCATAAGAACTACAGAGTATTTCTTACTCATTGGGGATGATACGTGTGATGATTTTTTATTATGTGTTGAAGTCTGCTTTATTTAATCGTATGCGAGTTGTTTGGCATTTGATATGTTTAACATGTTTTAGTTGGAATTATGGATGTGATGTTGTTTGCATGTTATACTATGGTATGAGTTACAAAAAGACTGGAGGTTTAGGTACCAAGGCATCAGTGGATTGAGTAGACCAATGGATGAACTAAGGTTTATGTACCAAGGCGTCAAGAGGTTGGCTAGACCGATGGATAAACCGAAAGTTTAGGTACCAAGGCATCAATCCATTGATAAGACCGACGGATAAACCAAAGGTTCAAGGATTAATAACAAAGTTGGTGAGCATAGGCCACCAGTGGGAGCATAGGCCCCCTGAGAGATTTAATGAAGTATAGGCTTCCATTAATAAGCATTGAGCATAGGCTCATAATGAAAGAAGCATATGCTTTAATCTAACGGAGCTTAGGCTCATAATAAGTAAAGCATAGGCTTCAAATGGATGGAACATAGGTTCTTATTAAGGTTAATGCAAGAAATATATAAGTTTATGCATGTATTTATATAACTGTCATCATTTGATTGCTTAGTGTACTTTTAAATAATGCAGTATTTCACTGTGGTCAAGGACCGTTGACTCACTTGACCACAGCATGAGATTGTGGTGATAACCGCAATCTCATGCGATTTTTTGCAGGGTGGATCGAAGGTCAAGACTACTAGAATAATTATTTTAATATGTAATATTTGTTATGTTGGAGAAGACAGTAATTATGTATTTATTAAGTGTCGGATGTGGCACATATGTTATTATTTTGAATGTAATTATTATAATAGAATAAAAGGTTATTATTGAAGTTATTTAGTCAGCTCTAATGTGTCATTGTTAAAGAAAAATTATATTCCGTTGCTAATTTATAACTCTAATGAGTTAGTAATGTCACGTGGAAATTGAAAATTTTTCACTTACGCTTTTTGCAAAAGCGGGGCGTTACAAGAAGCTACTGGAGACACAACTACAGTTGGAGAGGGTCACTGATGAAAAGCTTACTCATATGCTGTCAATCCAGAAGAACCCAACAGACAAGACGGGACTCGGGTATGTAGCTCCTCCCTTTGATATTCCCTCTACTTCTAGGACTGTCTTTGTTAAGCCCACAGTGCCCGAGCCTCTACCCACTGTCATGGATAAAGGGAAGGACAAAATCAATGGAGATGTTCCAATCACTAAAAGCTCCCTACCTTCATAAATCTCCCATTTGCCATCACTGCAGATTAAGCGGGCATGTCCGACCCCAGTGCTCCCATCTCAAAGCTTAAAAAGCGAAGGTCAAGAAAGAAGTGCCCAGACAAGCAAATTTCGGCATAAGACCTCTGGCCCAATATCAGACTCCATGGCATCAGGCTCCCCATCAAGCTCCAAGGCATCAGGCTCCTCAATATCAAGCCCCATGGCATCAAGTCCCAAGGCATCATACCCCACGGTGCCAGGCTCCTAGCATCAGCGGCCTTAGCAAAGATTTGTTCCTACCAATCAAAGTGGCAAATCCAAAACTAACAAATCCAGGCACTTTAAAAAGCCGCAAAAGGTGGAGGATGATCAATACTGCAAGGAGCTACCTATTTGGATGCAGAACATGATACAATGGATGGATCATCAGATGAAATCCTGTCAACAACCACCTACAGGAAGGCAAGCATGGGTCAGGAAGAAGGAAGACATTCACCCCTTAAGGAGGAATGGACTCACCTAGTTGGTGAAGGTATTTATTCCTAGGATTTGGTTCCTAATCCTTGAGCATCAGGTTTGTTTGCATTGCATGATCTTCTACTATTATATCTTGTGTCTGCTTTGAAATTAGGAACCACTGTTATTTGCCCCTATTTCTCTTGAGAGAATTTTGCAAGTACTATTTGGAGAAGACAGAAAAAACATGTCGAGCGACTGTTTTTCTGTATTGGCAATTTTGATCCTTCATAGGTTTGATCTTTCTTTGCATGCTAGTCCTATGATGTTGTTTCCATATAGCATGTCTTTATTGTTGTTTTTTTTTATAAACAAAAAAATAAAAAAAAATAAAAAAAAAAAATTAGGGGAGAAAATGTAGGGAATTTTATTTTTTCTTTTCTTGCCATGTCAAATATTGCTTGTATTTTTGCCTGATATCTCAATTCATTGTGCATTAATTGACTATGCTTAGATATGATTGAGAGTTTATGTCTATATATCTGCCAAGTTTTTCCTATGCATGTAAAAATTGGATAGTTACTTTTCTCGTGCAATGAAAATGTGCACTATCCAAGGCTCCCCTAAGGTACATTTTTTTTCCTCTCTGACTTCTTACTTCTAGAAATTCTAATGAGAGAGATGTTTTTGATAAGATGGTCAAATTGACCAATATGCTAGTTGAACCTAGAGCCTAAAAATTCTAGCATTCTCTCTAGATTGCAGCATAAAAAAGAAATAAGCAGTTATTCTTCTGAATTACTTGTTATATGCTTATATTCACTACTTCTATGCTGAATTTATATCTTGTCCTTCATAGTATAAGTAAAAAATTTATCTTATCCTTCATGGTACAAGTAAAACAATTAGGTGTTG
The DNA here is from genome assembly GCA_028654335.1 of Alnus rubra. Lineage (NCBI taxonomy): Eukaryota > Viridiplantae > Streptophyta > Magnoliopsida > Fagales > Betulaceae > Alnus > Alnus rubra. Next base: position 1,116,770 of record JAJPGS010001738.1, on the reverse strand, counting down.
CATCTTAGGAGGAGTGTATTAGATGAGGTTGGCTAGGCCCTAGTAATTAATAAGGTTTGACTTTTGACTGATCTTTCTTTGATTTTCTCTTTTTTTTTGGAAAATCCGATTGCTTTTTGTCATATCAGTGAACTTCATACCTTATTGAGAAAGTCTTCACACACACGCGCATTGCATGAGTTGAGTAATCTATTTGAAAATTCTACCTACGGGAAATTTTTGTGCCGATTGAACTCTAAAACTCTCTTTTATATCTCTGGATATTTTTGAGATGCTATCTGACTGCTTTATCAGTTGATTATACATGTGTGTTCTGAAGCTGACATTAAGGAAAATAATTTTTCTATAAATTTTCCTTCAATTTCTATTTTTTAGTGTGAAGTGTCCGGACGGTCTCTCCTTGCGTCAGGACGGGTACGGCTCAGACGGGCGGACTGTCTCTCCTTGTGTTCAGACGGGTGTAGCTCAGACGGGCGAATGGTCAGGTGACACGTCCGGACAGGCGTGGCCTATCGCATGCTTATGTTGCAATGCGCGTCTGGACGAGTTAGTGATTTGTCCGGACGGGGACCCCACAGGTTATATGTCGCGGATCCAACCCTAGCCGCAGCATCTCACCCCTTTTTCTCTCGATATTTTCTTGCCTTTTTGTCTTTTTGGGAGTTTTTCTCGAGAGTTAGTGCTTAATCTCGGCCTCTTTTGTCTTTTTGTGCTTATTTCTCTCCATTCCAAATACTTTTTCAGTTCTCTTTATTCTTTTCAGTGTTTTGTTAAACTGTTAGAATATTGAATCTTTTGGGGAATATGTTTGAGATTAAAATTGCACATTTGTGATATCTGCTGTGTTGGGATTATGTGTTTTGACATTCTTTTGGACTGTATTGGGTTATTTGTTGTTTGTATTCTATGGAAAAGTCCATTTTACTGCCGTTATAATGCTGGATTTCTTTTTTAGAACTAACAAGTATCTAATATTTTGGAGAATATTTATACCTTTTTAGTTATGTTTGCAGAATCATGTCTACTGGCAGTCCACAACACAGAGTCCAACAGAGGACAGAAGAAGATGTTGCAGCCCTTCGAGCCAAGATTATGAATAGAGCAGTCATTCCAGAGAGGAATGTAGTTCATGCTGATATTATGGTTGCTCCCCTGGATGATATCCACGAGATTATCCAAACTTATCATTAGGGCTACCTCCACAACTGTGCATGTGTTGTCCTCATTAGACTGGTTTAAGAATTTTATGCCAATCTAGAGGTGGTGCAGAATGATGACAGTGGGATTGTTCTGCAGTCTGACATTGTGGGGCATATTGCTATGGTTGATCCTAAGACCATCAAAAGGATTATTAATGTACCAGTGCTCCAGATCTCTGCCAGTCCCTTCAGTGAGGGGGTGCTGCCTCCTTCTCTAGATGAGCTTCGTGATTTCTTTCATGTTGTCCCTTAGAATGAGGAGCGATCTTCGTCCATCAGGATCGGTGCTTTATCTCCCGCGCACCGCATGCTTGCCAAGATCATCCAGCACAACTTGTGGCCTATTGTTAGGCGAAGTGATCTGATACTGAAAAGGGTGCAGTTTGTGTATGGTGTTTGTCTTCACTTGCCTTTATGCCTATGCAAGCATATTTTGGGGATTATCATAGAGGCCAAAGATGAGAGTAATACCGGCCTCCCCTTCAGCTGCTTGCTCACTCAGATCATTCTGCAGTCAGGCTTTACTATAGCTAGAGAGCCGAAGGTGAAGATCCAGGATCTCATTAGCAAACAAACCTTGATGAAGTCAAATGCCCAGTTAAGACGAGAGGATCAGGATGACGCTCCACAGCCTCCTCCCATTCATGTTATGGTACTAGATATTGGATCCTCCTCTCAGACTGCTCCACCGCCTCCACAGCAGGATGCAAGTTATGCTCAGATCCTATAGGCCTTAGCTTCACTTCAAGTTGGTATGAGTTCCATGCAGCTAGCTATTTCTTCTATGCAGCAGTCCATTTCTACTATGCAACAGGAGGTTCACTCGGCCAACCTCCGTGTGGAGCAGAGCCAGTTAGACATCCAGGAGTGTCTCAAGCACCACCATCAATCCATTAGTGCTGATGAGGATGATGCGCCTATGGCTGAGGCTGCTTGATTTTTTTTTTGGTGATTGGTTTTTATTTATTTTGAGACATTTTATCTTTCCTTTGTTTTTGGATAATTTATTAAAACATCATAACTCTTGGATATTTATTATTCTGTTTACCCTTGTCCTGCTAGGACATTTAAGGGGAGTAATTGTTTTGTGGTTTTTCTTATTACTCTGTTTTACCCTTTGTCATTTTGTGACAAAAAGGGGGAGTAATTTTTTATTTGGACCAGGAATGTATTTTTGACCGGTCAAGTGTTTTTGTCCCAGAATGGCCAAAGGGGGAGTTTTTTGGTTTGTAATTGGCTACATTATGTTGGACAAAATCACTTCCATGTAATGATGCTTTTTATCAGGGTTTCAGTATTTTCAGAGTCTTCATATTCAGAGATATGTTTCTAGAAGATTCTACACAGATTCCAAATCAGAGAATTTGGATCCCTTGCATCCATCCGGACGAAGTGATATTCCGTCCGGACGCTCGACTGTCCAAGCTTCATCCGTCCGGACGACGAGAACTTTCCGTCCGGACCTTCCTCTGTGTCGAGAACCTTCAAACTGGTCCAGCTTGCATCCGTCCGGACGTCTAAGCAACGGTCGGACGCCTTTCAGTGTTCGACAGGTTGAAAGATTTCTTTCCAAAACACAGATATAGGAAGACAACTATAACCGTCCGGACGATGTGTGTTCCCGCCCGGACGCTCTCCTTCATAAGGCAAGTCGTGCATACAAAGTTCAACCGTCCGGATGTTAGTCTTCATGGTCAGGACGCTCAAGCTTCATATATGGAAATTGCGTACATCAGTTCAACCGTCCAGACGTCAATGTTCATGGTCTTGACTCTCAAAGCCTTGATATGGAAATTGCGTGCAGGTAAAGTGCAACCGTCCGGACGCTAGGGCAACACCGTTCGGACGGCGCCTAGGAAATTCAAGTCAAACGAGCATTTGGATTCTTGTAGCCTATAAATAGAGGCCCCTGAGCATGTTGTTTGTAAGAATTCGGTAGTGAATTTCGTAGAAGCTTAGAGAGTTTATTGTAAAAGTTAATGTGCTGAAGTGTCCTCTATCAAGCTGTTGCCAAGTGTGTTGCTGTGCTGAACTGAAGTCTATCTTAGGGGTTGGCCCAAAGGTAAAGGATTCCATTGAAGACCCTTTCAAGTTGGTGACTTGGTTGGGAAGCGTTCGTGTTGGGTTACACGTCAGAGTACTAGTGTCGATTGCTACATCGGGTATGTGAGTGTTACTGTCTATGTACTAACTTTGTCTTCTGAATAGTGGATATCCTGGGTTTGATTGCCCCGGAATGGTTTTTCTCTTTATGGAGTTTTCACTTCGTCAACAAAATATCTGTGTCTTTATTTTTTGCATTGTGATATTTTGTTGCACACTATTGCAACACTTGATAAATTAGAAGTCCAATAATTTTCATACTAATATTGCAGGTTCTAGGGCTTCGGTGGGACCAATTTGGCTTAGGTCTAAGCAATAATTCTCTCCCAAATCTCTTGCACTGCGAGTTCATAAACAAATACAACGTGTGTCTCGAGCTGCCTTCAAAGTCATGCCTCTTCCCATTGTGCTGCATGAACTATTCTTCAATGGCGCCTCCACACAACTTTCCACAAGTCTTTTTGTTACAAGAGAAAAGAAAATAAATTCTTCAAGTCCAAGGGCACAATTTTGTGTCTCTTTTCTTTTACATTGCAATTCCACAAAAATATCACTATTTTCTCTCAAAAACCTGCAAAATGCTAAAGCACCAAAACTAACCAAAAAATTAGAAAATAATAAAGATAAAGATTTAACAAATGAAAATTAAGAGGTCCATATATTCAGTATTTGGCACTCATCAATGACCGAACGTGGGTCTTGAATAGGTGGCTCGGTTGTTAATTTTCAAAATATCCAACAATGATTCCTTTGTGTGGATTCAATTGATTGAGTGTGAGTGTGTGTTTCAGTTGAGTGTGTGCATGACTCGGCAGAAGCCATGTTGGTTGGTTGATGATTTTGGCCGACTGTGAGTGTTGGTTGTTTTTGGCTGATTAGGGTTGTGTAGTGATTTTGGGAGTTTTGTGCTTGATCGAACCTGAAGGCTTTGATGCTTAATTACCCCTTGTTTTGTTGGCCGTGTGGTGGTTGTCCAAATACCCTTGTTTTAATTGTTTTCCCTAATTTATGGTTGAAGGGGCTAAATTGGTATTAGGTATTTCTCTTGTTGTTCGGTTGAGTTGGATTTGGGGTATTTTGTTTTACTATGATCTTCTTGGTGCTATTTCAGTGATGTTAAAATTATAAAGTGTTAAGTTTTACTGATTGGTTAATCAAGAATAAGTTTTGATTGGGTTGATGCTAACCAAATTAATTGGAGAGTTTTTATTATTTGTCGATTTAATGCTTAAAATGAAGATTAATGACTTTTAAAGAAGTTTTGCTAATAGGGCTTTAATTTGGAATAGGAAAATTAGGGAAGAATCTGATATTTTAAAATGATTCTTTTAAAAAGGGGTTTGAGTGTGGTTATTAGGTATTAATATTGAGTTCCTTAAAACCCATGTTTATGAATATAAGTGAAGTGTCATATGAATAGAAAGCGAAACTAATAAATATACCATCTCTGGTATATATGTATTCATTGCAGATGATGAAAGAGACTGCACAAAAGGGCTATAAGTATTTCTAAAATACTTACCGAGTGATACTAAGTTTCCATAATATTATGGATACATATTTATTTAATTTTTTGCGCAGGTGAAATTTGCATATTTTACTGTTTTTACTAATCTGATTAATAACAAGCTGGCGAATCTAGATTCACAGTGGTACATAAGGCTTCATTGGCATTCCTAGGTTCACGGTGAATGAGGAAATACCTGAAAAGATATAATAAATACAAACCTGGCGAGTCTAGACTCACAAGCGAGGCCTAGGCCTCCTAAACAAATAAACATTATATGTGAGGAAGCCGAGGCTTCAAGTAACACGCTAACTGAGCCTAGGCCTAGACATTGTATATGAAACTGTCATCATTGCTTTATATATATATATATATGACTATAGACCATGGATTGCATATACATATAGACATAAAGTTATATTATACATAGTGTTTTTTTAAATAAATAAATAAATATGTAAGCATCATATTATTGAAAACAGTTGACTCACTTGATCACAGTGTGGGATTGTGGAAGTATCCGCAATCACATACTTATTGGTGCAGGTTCTAAAGATGAAGGATGGGATTATGCTAGCATTAAAGATTTAGAGCTAATGTTAATGTAGCTGAATATATTTCTTTGTAATCACTTGTGTTTGTATTCTTTTGCTATATATCATGTTTAGAGGGATGTCTGTATTTAATAGGCTTTCCATGTATGTTTAAGTGTCATTTGTGACACATGTTTCGTTACAGTTATAGTGGTAAGAAAATTAAATAACTCATAATAAATGTCTAAAGGTATTTCAGTCAGCTCAATGTGTTATGTTGTAAATTCCTAAGTTCTAAAAGAAAAATATATTCCACTGTCAAATCTTAACTCTAATGATGTCGTAATGTCACGTGAAAATTCAAAATTTTTCACTTACGCCTTTTTGTAAAAGACAGGGCGCTAAATGTTTGCAGACCCTCAAACTTAAATCACACATTGTCCTCAGTGTGTGGATAGAAAAAATAAAACAATATAGGGGATAAGAGTACCTAAACAGTCACTGTGGTGCAAAAGAAGAGAAGATGCCCCTGGAGCAGGTGGCAGTTGGGATAGAATGGACCGCAACAGTTCTTGTTGTGGCTCAAATCGTTGTTTTGCCCGGAGCTTGTCCTCCCGGGCCTCCCACCGCTGAGCAATGAGCTCAAATTGGAGGTCCAACAACTCATTGCAGAGGAAGTCATACTCGGAGATTCCCATGGTAATTGTCTCCCCCTCCTCCTTTACCTCCTCAGCTACAGGGTCCTCCATGTCCATAGGGGCATATGCTATCACCCTCGACCCGCTCTACAACTGCTGCTCGTACCTGATGTCTCTGTGGCATGTGGGTATAGCTTTGGTTCCACTAGATCGGTCCGAACTGAGGGTGGGCAGTAATAGGTCCATCCTCGGGCATGCCCTCAATGCCCCTCGTTTGAAGTAGATGTGTGATGAGAAATGGGACAGGGAGTCCCCACGTTTCGGCACCCAGAGTGCCCCGTGCAATGCCTCGTCCAAAAACTTGTGCAGTTGGTCTCGGATGAGCACAGGAATGGAGCACCAGTAGCCTTTATAAAAGGCATATAGCGTGGCTAGAAAGGGACCTCATCGCTGAGTTTTGTGGCCCAAAGGACACGCATTACGCTGCAAAAGGAAGTCCACGAGCCAAAGTCGTGCAGGCAAATGGGCCTTGCTGGTACAATTGTGGAAACCGTCGGTGTAACGGCCCTCGCACATATCATCCACGATCTGTTGAGTAGTGAGCCCAAAGGGAAAATCCGTGCACCGAGGGGTGCCATGATGAGTCACAATAGTCGATAGGCATTCATGGAAGCATTGGGAGGCAGCGATGATGTTTGCGATGGTGACCTCAACGTCAACATCCTCCACGGATGAAGAAAGGACTTCTGACCGATTGTAGTCATAAGTGAGACCAGCTGGAACAATGCTGTTAGGCCATGATTCTTGAATTCTTTGACCGCCCATTTGGTAGCTTTGAGAGATGTGAAGTCGGTATGGATCACAAACGTATTCTCGAGAATGAGCTCCCTCTGCTGCCCAGTGGTCTGGGAGGACGTGGCGCAGACTTGGAGAACCAAGACGATGAAGCTTGAGGCTTAGGCATGTTGAAAGGATGGTTCAGGCACTTGGTCGAGCACCTGGCATGCGGCTCCAAGAACAGGGGAGCAAAACTGTTAGTATTTTATGTTGGCTACATTCTGGATGACAAAAACACTTTTTGTAACGGTTGCAAAGGATGATCGATTCTTATTCAGAGTCTCCATTTATTCGGACAGTGCTCATTTCAAATAATGTGACTAATCACAAGCTTTCTAGAAGATGTCCATGAAGAGTCCTTGCAAAATTCCAAGCCAAATCAACCAATTCCTGTGCAACCGTCCGGACGCCCCGCAGTGTCTAGCAGATTACGTTGAAGACGCCCGGACGACAAAGCAACATCGTCCAGACGCTCGGTCAATCATTATTCAACACAGAGTTTGAATTTCAGAAGTCGACACTATTAGGGAAGTCTCTGCAAGCTGTCCGGACGACGTGGTAACACGTCCGAACGCTGTCCAGCATTTCAGAATATTCCAGAGTATTCTTCGAACGCAGAAAAGAGTTTTAGCGAAGACCGTCCGGACGCTCAGTCAAGCCGTCCAGATGTGGACCTGATAAGGATAGAATTGCGCTGTTTCTGAAAGGCTATCGCAGAAGACCGTCCGGAAGTTGCTATCTTCCGTCCGCACGCTCGATAGCCAGAGTTCGTGTTTCAGCAGATTTAGGGTTTCTTTAAGCCTATAAATAGAAGGCTTTAGGCTTGTAAATTGTATGAATTATGTATCGAATTCCATAGTGCTTTGAGAGGGTATTGATGAGTGCCAAATATTGTATATTTGGACCCCTTAATTTACATTAGTTAAACCTTTAGCTTTGTTATTTTCTGATGTTTTGGTTAGTTTTGGTGTTTTTGCGTTTTTGCATGACATTAAGAGAAAAATGGTAATTTTCAAGTGAAAATACATAAAAAGCTGGAAATTTAGAATTGCTGGGAAGTCGATCGATCGAATCTCAAGTCAATCGATCGAAAATTGCTCGAAGTCGATCGATCGATCGATTATAAAATCGATCGATCGAATTTATGTGGAGCTGGAATTTCAGAAACCCTAGCTAACTCTATAAATACCATTATTTTCTCATTTTTAGAGGGAGAGCCGCGGAGGAGGCCGCTTAGGAGTGCCCTAGGGGCCGATTTCACTGTATCTTAGGGTTTTTGGGTCGATTTTGACCTAGAACTTCAATCTTTTGTAAGTTTATTCATTTTTAATGCATTCTTTTAGTTTATTTATGCTCTCTTTGTTCATGTCCAGCTAATACTTTCATCTAGGGTTGAGGATGAAACCTCACCAGTGAATAGAAACTGAGTTTCATGCTTGTTTATGCTATTTGAGTTTATGGGCTTGATTTCTCATTGTTCTATTTCAGTTTTTGAGATTATTTTTGGATATCTCTTGTGATTTTCGGATACAAGTGATGATTTGATATAGTTTCATTAAATTGTGGCTTGGGTTTTCATGTATGTTGGATATTCATTGTGTTTCATTCTATGGATACATTTGATGATTTAGTTGAAACTAGATATCTTTTGTGATTTGAGGAAGAATGGATTCATTGAATGATTTAAACTATTTTTGAAGTAAAAGTAGAACATACCTAAGATTGGTTTGAAAGAATTCGAAATATGTGTGATGAGCATGAGAATAGGTTGCTATGATTTGGTGAGTGTGGATTCCAAAACCCTAGACCCCTTTATTTTCATTATTTTTGTTTATGTTTTCTTTTGTTAAAAACTCCTAAATTTGGAACTAGGTTAAAATAGGATTAGTTTAAATAGAAATTAATTTCCGCAACTCAATTCCCTATGGGATCGACCTCGCACTTGCAAATCGCTATATTGCAAACGATTCGTGCACTTGCGAGTATTATAATTTGCACAAAAGGTATTTAGGGAGAATCAAAGATCCACTAGCTTTCAAGCCGTTGCCGGTGTGTGCTCAACAGTTCGTGTGAAGTCTATCTTAGGGGTCGAGTGTCTTGTAACTAGCTTTGTTTTCAGTATAGTGGATTTCCTGGGTTTGGCTGCCCTAGAGTGGTTTTTCTCTTCACAGAGTTTCCACTTCGTAACAAATATCTTGTCTTCTTTAAATTTCGCATCTAAGATATTTTGTTGCACACAAACACACACACTTGGTTGTTAGAAGTCATTATTTTATTTTTCAATTGGTATCAGAGCTTGGTACACTCTGTTTTAGATTTATTTCTTGAGTGTAATCTCTTGACTTCTATTTTGTTTATTTTTATAATATCTCAAAATCTTAATTCAGTTCTGCCCTTTGATGGGAGGAACTATGGCTATTGGAAAGCCCGCATGCGCTTCTTTTTAAAATCAATTGACGTTTGGAAAATTGTTGAAACTAGTTGGATTAAACCAGAAGAAACAGACGAAATTACTATTACTCAAACAAGCGTGTGGCTCTCCAATGATAAAGCCCTCCATGCACTATGTCAAGCACTTTCACCATCTAAATTCGCAAGAATTTCAAATTGTAAAATTGCTAAAGATGCATGGCAAATTCTAGAAACAACATATGAAGGCACAAAACTGGTAAAATTTGTCATGCTTCAAATGTTGATTTCTAAATTTGAAGAGATTAAGATGCTAGAAGAAGAGACCTTTGAAGAGTTCTATACTAAGATTAGCGACCTAAGAAACTCGATGGTGAGTCTTGGGAAGCAAATCTCAGATGTAAAACTCATCTGAAAGATACTAAGATCCTTGCCTGAGCGTTTCAGGATTAAGGTGACAACTATAGAAGAAAGCAAAGATCTGGAGGAGATGAAGATTGAAGAGCTGGTAGGATCTCTTGAGACATATGACTACTCCTTACCTCCCGTCAGAAAGGCAAAGACCATTGCCCTCAAAGCATCTAAGACATCTAAGAAGAAATCCAGAGTCTCATCTGACGAAGACTCTGACATTGATGAAGACGTAGTGGCATTGTTAGCCAAGAACTTCGAGGGGTTCATGAAAAATAATAAATTCAAGAAGAAGTTCTCTAACAGACTAAGAAAGGCTCCCCACACAGCTGAGTCAGAAGAAGCAGAGAAGAAAGATCTGAGGGGTCCCCAATTCTTTGAATGTTCAGGTTTCGGGCACATCAGGACTGAATGTGTAAATCTGAAGAAATTAAAAGTGAAAGCCTTTAATGCAATTCTCAGCGATGAGTCTAAGAAGGAAGAAGAAACTCCTGAGGAAGAAAAATTTCTGGCCTTCGTTGCCCCACATGAAGAAAAGGAGGATTCTCAGTCTTACTACTTTGAGAACAGTGAAGAAGAAGATATGCAGTCAGCCTATCAACTTCAATATGTAGAGTTCTTAAAGCTATGGGAGAAATACAAGCAACAGGTACTAGAGCTAAACAGGCTCAGGACTGAGAAGACCGCTATGCTAAAAAGATCAATGATTTAGAAGACATAGTTACAGTTAGAGAGAGTCTCAGACGAGAAGCTAACTCATATGATCTCTATTCAGAAGTGCCTAACTAACAAGACTGGACTCGGGTATGTTCCTCCTTCTACTTCTGATATTCCTTTTACCTCCCAGACTATTTTTGTGAAGCCGGTTATTCCCGAGTCTACACCCTCAAGTGTGGATAAGGGAAAAACTATTATGGTTGGGGAAGTTCTTGTCATCCCTCAGCCTCTGGCCAAGCTTCCTATCAAAAGAAAGTCTCTCACATGCCATCACTGTGGCAAGCTAGGGCACATCAAACCTAAGTGCCCACATCGTCAAGTTCAGAGGAAGAAAAATTGGCAGGCTCCAAAAACTCTCATATGTCACCAATGTGGAGTTAGTAGTCATATCAGACCTAGGTGTCCTCCACCTAAGCCATCCAAGCAGCATAGATCTCCGTCCAGAAATCATGCTCCAAGGCATCAGCAGCTACAGAAGCCTATTCAAGAAAAAAAGACTTAGGTCCCCAAGAAGCTGTATATGAAAAAACAGAAGACTGCAGAAAGCAAAATCTGTTATGAAGGAAAATCTCCTGTCAGTTCTTTCATGCAAGATCTGGTCAGATATCTGACACTACAGCTGAAGAAAGAAGGACATGACAAGGACGAGGACACCCACTCCTCGAGGGGGAGTAGACCTACCTAGTAGGTAAGGTCACACATGCCTAGGATTTTGGTTCCTAAATCCTTGCATGACAGGTACACTTGCATAGCATTTTTATATCATCTTATGAAAACCTTGCATGTTGTTATGGAACCATCTTTTCTATTCCTATATTTCCTCTTGTTTGTCTTGAGGAAATTCTGTAGGAATTAAATAGGGATGATAGAAAAAGCACATCAAGCGGCTACTTTTCTATCTTGGTACTGTCAAACCTCTCTCCCTGAGGTCAAGTTTGTTTTTACCTTACATGCTTGGTCTATACTATCCTTTTTATTGTGAAGCATGTTTCTGATTATGTTTTTATTTCTTTTAATTAAAAAAAAAAAAAAAAAAAAACAAAGGGAAAAAGGATGCAGAGTTTTATTGTTCTCTTTTATAGCTTCCAGATATCTTATGTATGTTTAACTGATGTCTTAGTTTTTGTTGCTTTAATTACTTTTGCCTTTATATAACTGAGAGTTTTTCTTAATATCTGCAAAGTTCCCAGATGCATCCATACTAGATAGTTGTTTTTCTCATGCGGTGAAAAATGTGCACTATTTAAGGCTCCCCTAAGGTACATTTTTTCTATCTGACTTTTAGCTTCTGAAAATTCTAATGAGAGAGATTTTTTTTTCTAAGATGGTCAAATTGACGAACTCGCTAGTTGAACCTAGAACCCAAAACCCATATATTCTGGCATTCTTTCTAGGTTGTAGCACCAAGTGATAAAAAGCATTCAAAACTGAATAAATATGGATAAATAAAAAGATCCACTACTTATGCTATAAATATGTTCTTGATCTTGTCCCTAAAGAAACAGTCAGCGACCTCATCATTGAGGAAATAGACGGTCACTAAAAGACGACGTAAAAGAAAAGTGCTACAACTTAGGAGGAGTGTATCAGATGAAGGTGGCTAGGCTCTAGTAAAATATGGTTTGACTTTTGACTGATCTAACATTGATTTTCTCTCTTCTTTAAAAAATCCGGTTGCTTTAAGTCATATCAGTGAACTTCATACCTTATTGAGAAAGCCTTCACACACACACGCATTGCATGAGTTAAGTTTACTATTGAAAAATGTCTATCTGCAGGGCAATTTTGTGATTATTAACTCTTAACTCTCAATTATATCTTGGTATATTTTTGAAATGCTAATTGAACTAGGATATCAGCTTGTGTGTTCTGGAACTTATTTGGGAAATATTTTTCTGCTCTTTTTCCTATCTTTTTCAGATTTTTTGTGTGAAGCGTTCAGACGATGGTTCTGGTTGTCCGAACGGTGTTCCTGGTTGTCCGGACGATAAGGTTGATTCGTCCGGACGTCCTTTCTCCTTGTCCGGACGGGCGTGTTAGTGTGATCTCTTACGTGGCACTACGTCTGGACGTCTCTTAAGTTCCGTCCGGACGGTGCACCCTGTAGGGTTAAATCGCTTTCTCCCTACACCACAGCCCTCTCATTTCACTTTTCCTTGATTTTCTTTGTCGTCTTGTGCGTTTTTACTGTGCTTTTTATGTGTGCTTCTCACGTGAACTTGTCCTCTTTGCAATTTATCTCCACCCCAAGTATGTTTCTCTATCCTTTTACTGATTTATTTTAAGTTTTTATGCTTAAAATAGTTTGTGTTTGGGTTTATCTTATTTTGAGTTTACTATGATTTATTGCTCAAAATTCTTTATTGATTGGGATGATATTTTTGCATATTTGGCATTTTGTTATTGTTTGGGTTGAGTTTTATGTAGTTGTAATCTTTGGGATAGTCCATTTTACAGCCATCATAATGCCCAAATTTTTTATGGACTAACAGGAATTAATGCCTTCATAGATTTGTTTCTGTGATTTTTTTTAGCCCAGGAAATATGTCTTCAGATGACTCTCCTCCCTGAGTCAGGCAAGGAAATGAAGAGTTCATTGCTAACAGGCCTCACCGCATGCAAAAGCGGCAAGTCTTATCAGAGCGGAATCTTCTCCGCGCCGATCTAAGGGATCCAGTTCTACTCCCCATTGGACAGATGCTTCTGGAGAACCAATGGGAGTACTTATACAACTATGCATGTCTGGCCTTTCCCAGATTGGTGCGGGAATTCTATGGCAATATGATCGTCATCCAGGATGGCGATAGAGGACTGATCATGCAGACTATGGTCAGAGGACAGATAATTCAGATTGATCCACAGCTTATCAGTGCTGTGATCGAAGTACCTGTGTTACCAATCTCCGAAGTGCCTTTTCCTGATGAGGCTCCCAGCATTGATTTCCTGCATGATTTCTTTGGGACGCGACCACAGAGAGAGGAGAAGACACACTCCCAGATCAACATTGGTGTGTTTGCTCCTATGCACCAGTTTTTAGCAAAGGTTGTTGTAACCAACCTTTGGCCTCAAGCTCGTCGGAGTGAGCTTACTCCCAAGAAGGCCACCTTTCTTTATGCCATTGTGATGAGGACTCCTTTTTGTTTGTGCAAGCACATCATGCACACTATGCTCGAGGTTCACGATGAGAATAACTCGAGTCTGTCTTTTGGGTGTTTAATCACTCAAATATGTCTTCAGGTCGTGACAGATATTTTAGACTTTGAACCCAAATCACGGATTCCAGATCCTCTTGGCATACAGACACTCATGAAGTCTAATGCATAGTTGTGGCATGAGGCTCAAGGCGGTGAACCTCAGCCTCCACTAGTTCCCAACCCAGCAGCTGCATCATCATCACAGGCCATGCCTCCCACCTTTGACATTGAAGTTGCTTTTGCACATCTTATGTCTTCCATGTTAGCTCTCCAGAGGAAAGTCAATCTTATAGGAAAACGTGTCGAGCAGAGCCAGATCGACATATGGGAGTGCCTAAAGTATCATCATCCAAAGCCGAATGATGATGATGATTGAGTGGTTTTTATGTTATGTCTTTTTATTGTTTCCCGAACATTTTATATTTTTAAGACTATGTGTATGTCTTATATACTTATGGTTTTTATTAATACTCTGTTTACCCTTTGTCCTTGTGTGACAAAAAGGGGGAGTATTTTTTTGGTTTTTAGACCAAGAATGTATTTCCAAAACCGGTCAAGTGTTTTTTGTCTCAGAATGGCCAATGGGGGAGTTATTTAGTATTTTATGTTGGCTACATTCTGGATGACAAAAACACTTTTTGTAATGGTTGCAAATTAACAGGATGATCGGTTCTTATTCAAAGTCTTCATTTATTCGGACAGTGCTCATTTCAAATAATGTGACTGATCACAAGCTTCTAGAAGATTTCCATGAAGAGTCCTTGCAAAATTCCAAACCAAATCAACCGGTTCCTGTACAACCGTCTGGACGAGCCTTTGAAGGCGTCCGGACGCCCCACAGTGTCTAGCAGATTACGTTGAAGACGTCCGGACGACAGAGCAACATCGTCCGGACACTTGGTCAATCATTATTCAACACAGAGTTTGGATTTCAGAAGTTGACACTATTAGGGAAGTCTCTGCAAGCCATCTGGACAACGTGGCAACACGTCCAGACGCTGTCCAGCATTTCTGAATATTCTAGAGTACCGTTAGAACACGGAAAAGAGTTTTAGCGAAGACCGTCCGGACGCCCAGTCAAGCCATCCGGACGTGGACCTGATAAGGATAGAATTGCGCTGTTTCTGAAAGGCTATCGTAGAAGACCGTTCGGACTTGGCTATCTTCCATCCGGACACTCGACAACTAGAGTTCATTTTTCAGCAGATTTAGGGTTTCTTTAAGCCTATAAATAGAGGGCTCTAGGCTTGTAAATTGTATGAATTCTGTATCGAATTCCATAGTACTTTGAGAGGGTGTTTAGGGAGAATCGAAGATTTGCTAGCTCTCAAGCCGTTGCCGGTGTGTGCTCAATAGTTCGTGTAAAGTCTATCTTAGGGGTCGGCCCTAAGGTAAAGGAATCCGTTGAAGACCTCTTCAAGTAGGAGACTTGGTTGGGAAGCGTTCACGATGGGCTTCGTGTCATAGTTAAAGGTATGACTACTGCATAATGGTATGTGAGTACGAGTGTCTTGTAACTAGCTTTGTTTTCAGTATAGTGGATTTCCTGGGTTTGGCTGCCCTGGAGTGGTTTTTCTCTTCACAGAGTTTCGACTTCGTAACAAATATCTTGTCTTCTTTAAATTTCATATTTAAGATATTTTGTTACACACAAACACACACACTTGGTTGTTAGAAGTCATTATTTTATTTTTCAAAAACCAACCCCAAAAGGCAGCCTAACCCAATGCAAAACAAACAAAACCCAACACAGAGGCAATTTGTGCTTGGAGAGGCACCCACAGACTGCTTTGGGAAAAAAAATGGGGGAAATGGGGAATATGGGAGAAGAGGAGAAAAAAAATGGGGGAAAATGAAAAAAAAAAAAGTCAGAGGAGGAGATGGTGGTGGAGGTGGGGGAGTGTAGGGTCAGCAGGGCGGTGGCGGGTGGTAGTGAAGAAGTGGTCGTTTGGCCGTTTAGGTGGCGGAGGGAAGGTGGGGAGAAAGAACGACGCGAAGGGGGGCGGGGGAGTGAGGGTAATGGGGGAGACATGACTAGAAATAGGTCATGTGAGTCTCTGGACGAGTTCGCTCAAGCGTACTAATAAGGTGCGCTAGATCGTACATGTGCAGAGGTGGGCGTGTGAGTGGGTGCGTGAGTGGGTGCTGGGCATCTGCACTCGAGCCTACCAAGGGTGAGACGGGATCCGTCAAATTGACGAATTCCACGTCCTTACCTGGCTCAAGGCTTTGGATGTAGGGCTTCAATCTTTGACCGTTTACCTTGAACAAAGTGCCCTCCTTTACATCCTGTAATTCGACGGTGCCATGTGGAGACATTGACGTAACTTAAAAGGGCCATACCATTTGGAGTAGAGCTTCCAGGAAAGAGCGGAAGTTTGGAATTGAAAAGCCATACCTTCTGTTCCGGCACAAAGGACTTAGGTAGAATATGTTGGTCATGAAATGCCTTTGTCTTTTCCTTATAAATGTCGGCACTGTCGTATGCATCATTGCGCAGCTCCTCCAATTCTGACAATTGAAGTTTCCAATGAGAGCCTGCTTCTTTCATGTCAAAGTTGAGCTGCTTGATTGCCCATAGAGCCTTGTGCTCTAGTTCCACAAGAAGGTGGCACTCCTTGCCGTAAACAATCCAGTATGGTGTTTTCATCCTATTATTCTGTATAGTGTTTTTTCTGATGTATCGAATTTCTACTGGAGCTGTAAAAGTGGTGTTTTACAGTCCATCCTTATAGTAGGGGCTCTCTTTGTTCATATTTATGTCCCTATTGGTAAGGACAGAAATAGTGTGATTGTATGTTTGTTGAAACTGGTGATTTGGTTTTAAATAGTTGTAATTGTTGATGATCGATGGAAATGTAAATTTTCACGTTGTACATGATGAATTGATGAAAATGTAAATTGTCTATCAGGTCAATTATGAAAAATCCAAAAAATATATTTGGGCGAGCAAAATATAAAAAAAATTAATTTTTTTCCTGATTTAGTGATGTGTCCTTTTTTGACACGTCAATACATTTATTGATGTGTTAAGGTTTGACATGTCACTAAATTTAGTGACGTGTCAAAATCTATATATATATATATATATATATATATATATATATATATATATATGTCATAAACAAATTATAGAAACAAGGCCTTGTTTGGTAAGCAACACAAAAATTTTCAACTTTGTTTTCACATTTTTCAAAAACAATCAACATCAAAACATTCCAACTTTTTTCAATTTTTATATCATATCAATAATTTTTTATTACTATTCAAATAAAAAAAAATTCCTACAATAGAAAAAAATTTATGTTAATGAACAAGATACAATTGGAACCAAGAACCAATGGTAAATCTAATAGTAGCAAAGGGTACCTAGCTTGCTTTAGATGCAGGTGATGCGACGCATGAGCACGCAGGTCGTTCATACGTCATAGAGCATAGGTTCAATGGCTTAGTCTAATATCATATATGTTTGTAGGCATGTAAGGTGGAGACTTCAATTGTTCTCCAACAGTGAGTTCAAGGTAACTGGAACACGGGGATATTCGAATCATGAGTCCAATGCAGCCAATGTGAGTATTCTATTCACTAAGGAACCCTAGGAACTTAGATTTACGTATTGTTGTGTTTAGTTGCATTTATGATTATAGAATTTGTTGGTGAAGATATATGTAATTGATTTGTGAGTTATTGAATTGGGAATTGGGATGATAAGTTGATATGATAGTGTTTGGTTGTATTTATGACTATGGAATCTGTTGATAAAATTGTTTGTGATTGAGTTAGGATATATTGGATTGTAAATTGTATGGATAAATGGATGTTGATGAATCTTGGTTGGATATGGTTATGGAATTTTGATGAAAATATGTATTAATGATTGAGTTGTGAAGTGTTGAATTAAGAATTATGTTGAGATGGTTGAAATTGATGTGTGAGAATTATTAGGGATTGAATAACATGATGTTGAATATATATATATATATGGGATGGAATTGTGGATGAGTATAGAAGGAAAAATTATTTGGGCATACATGGGTTAAATATGAGTTTGTTGTGGAATATGGTATGTGTGAAGGAAAGATGTTTGGAAATACCCATGTGATGATATATATATAGTGTGGATGCTTTGGTATTATGATACTCGGTAGTTGATAGATGATAAGTCCAGTGTTGTAGTATCTGGCACAGTGGTAGGCCATAGGGCAGTAGCTATTGGCTGAGATGAGTGGTAGGCCAGGGGGTAGCAGCTCTTGCCTGAGATATGTGGTAAGCCTAGCATTGAAGTGCTAGCACAAGTGAGATGTGTGCCTTGCGGGTCGTAGCTTTACGGGCGATGTTGACAGTAAGCCTAGCATTGAAGTGCTAGCACACGTGAGATGTGTGCCCTGTGGGTCGTAGCTTTACGGGCGGTGTTGACGGTAAGCCTAGCATTGAAGTGCTAGCACTAGTGAGATGTGTAGTGAGCCTAGCATTGAAGTGCTAGCACACGTGAGATGTGTGCTCTGTGGGTCGTAGCTTTACGGGCAGTATTGACGGTAAGCCTAGCATTGAAGTGCTAGCATTGGTGTGATGTGTGGAATAATGTCTATGGTATGCGTGGAATATTGTTAGTGGAAACCGTGATAAAATAATGTGTGATGAACAACGTGACTTGTACTTGATAATGTGTTGTGTGAACTTAATAATTTGTGAGTAACGTTGTTGGACCCTGCATGCATTTATGGTTGTGTATGTTGTATACTTAGTGAGTCTTATACTACTGAGGTGGTGAACTCATACTTTCACCTGTACGGGTGTGGTTAACCCTACAACCGTACAGACTTTGATGCTTTGACTGCAGGTTCAGCGAATCTAATGAATGATGTCATAGCATAGTACTTGGGATGTTATGACTGAAGCCCGACGCGACAGTTATAATGGTTGGACTATGGGTTGTCCGCCTTTTTGGTAGACTTTATTTATGGCTCGTGTCGCCCATGACACTTGTATTTATGAGCCAGTCTTTTGGTATGTAATTAATAGCTATGTAGAAGTCTTAAACAGATAGACATATTAATGGCTCTTTTATTGTGATTAACTGTTGTTTATAGATGTGCCTTCCGCTACGTTGATAATGTTATTATGTGATATCCGCTGTGTAGATGTATCTCTGATTATCAGGTACATGTCATCGAATGTGTATCGCATGTTGGCTGAGCGACATGTAGTCGTGCTACTTTCAAAAAAAAAAAAAGGGTCGTCACATCAACATCCTCCACGGATGAAGAAAGGACTTCCAGTCGAATGTAGTCATAAGTGAGACCAGCTGGAACAATGCTGTTAGGCCACAACACTTGAATTCTTTGACCGCCCACTTGGTAGCTTTGAGAGATGTGAAGTCAGTATGGATCACAAATGTATTCTCGAGAATGAGCTCCCTCTACTGCCTAGTGGTCTGGGAGGACGTGGCACAGGCTTGGAGAACCGAGACGATGAAGCTCGAGGCTTAGGCATGCTGAAAGGCTGGTTTAGGCACTTGGTTGAGCACCTGGCATGCGGCTCCAAGAACAGGGGTGCAAAACCAACCCCAAAAGGCAGCCTAACCCATGCAAAACAAACAAAACCCAACACAGAGGCAATCCATACTTGGAAAGGCACCCACAGACTGCTTTGGAAAAAAAAATGGGGGAAATGGGGAATATGGGAGAAGGGGAGAAAAAAATGGGGGAAAATGAAAAAAAAAAAAAGTGAGGGGGAGACGGTGGTGGAGGTGGGGGAGTGTAAGGGCAGCGGGGCGATGGCGGGTGGTAGTGAAGAAGTGGTCATTTGGCCGTTTGGGTGGCGGAGGGGAGGTGGGGAGAAAGAATGACGCCGGGGGAGGGGGGGGGGACATGACTGGAAATAGGTCATGTGAGTCTCTGGACGAGTGCGCTCGAGCGTACTAATAAGGTGCGCTTGACCGTACATTTGCAGAGGTGGGTGTGTGAGTGGGTGCTGGGCATCTGGGCTCGAGCCTACCAAGGGTGAGACAGGATCCGTCAAATTGACGGATTCCACGTCCTTACCTGGCTCAAGGCTTTGGATGCAGGGCTTCAATCTTTGACTGTTTACCTTGAACAAAGTGCCCTCCTTTAGGTCCTGTAACTCGACGGTTCCATGTGGAGACACCGACGTAACTATGAAAGGGCCATCCCATTTGGAGCAGAGCTTTCCAGGAAAGAGCCGAAGTTTGGAATTGAAAAGTCATATCTTTTGTTCCGACACAAAGGACTTAGGTAGAATATATTGGTTATGAAATGCCTATGTCTTTTCCTTATAAATGTGGGCACTGTCGTATGCATCATTGCGCAGCTCCTCCAATTCTGACCACTGAAGTTTTCGGTGAGAGCCTGCTTCTTTCACGTCAAAGTTGAGCTGCTTGATTGCCCACAGAGCCTTGTGCTCTAGTTCCACAAGAAGGTGGCACGCCTTGCCGTAAACAATCCAGTATGGTGTTTTCATCCTATTGTTCTTTATAGTGTTTTTTCTAATGTGTCGAATTTCTACCGGAGCTGTAAAAGTGGTGTTTTACAGTCCATCCTTATAGTAGGGGCTCTCTTTGTTCATATTTATGTCCCTATTGGTAAAGATAGAAATAGTGTGATTGTATGTTTGTTGAAACTGGTGATTTGGTTTTAAATAGTTGTAATTGTTGATGATCGATGGAAATGTAAATTTTCACGTTGTACATGATGAATTGATGAAAATGTAAATTGTCTATCAGGTCAATTGTGAAAAATCCAAAAAATATATTCGGGCGAGCAAAAAATAAAAAAAAAATTAATTTTTTTCCTGATTTAGTGATGTGTCATTTTTTGACACGTCAATACATTTATTGATGTGTTAAGGTTTGACATGTCACTAAATTTAGTGACGTGTCAAAATCTATATATGTATATATTTCATAAACAAATTATAGAAACAAGGCCTTGTTTGGTAAGCAACACAAAAGTTTTCAACTTTGTTTTCACATTTTTCAAAAACAATCAACATCAAAACATTCCAACTTTTTTCAATTTTTATATCACATCAATAATTTTTTATTACTATTCAAATAAAAAAAATTTCCTACAATACAAAACTTTGTCACTTTTTTATATAAATTATTTTTACTTTATATCACATCTATCAATTTTTACTAATTTAAAAACTCTTTCTCCACTATTCTGTTATGTTCACTCACTTGCCAAACATACCCAAAATTACAAAAATAAGATAATGATAAAGACAAAATAAAACAAGTTAACAACTCAATAACCTAACCAAGATACACTAGAGCCAAGAAAGAAATCCACGAAAGTGGAAGTCACGTAGATCGAAATGCAACTTTTGAAAGCCACAGCAAATAAGATAGATAAAACCATAAAAATTAAGAGAACCCCGATAATCTTAGATCTTGTTTGACTTTCAAAGAAATCGAACAGACTAGGAAATAAAAATTTAAATCAAGTCAATCTTTCAAGGAACTGAATAGCGAAATGAGATCTCCAATACAGACAAAGAGTTTGAAGTCCAAACTTGAAAGCTGAACAGCGAAAACGGGATCTCCAATACAGGTAAAGAGTCTAATTGAAGTCCAAACCGTTCGGGTTAAGTCATAAACAACAACACAAGAACGCCCACTAGCAAAACACAAAAACTAACAAAAAGAATTCATAAAACAGCAGCTTCGAGGAACAGCGAGGCAGAGGGAGGTGGGGGAGAGGATGCCGTCTGGCGGGTGCATGATTAACGACCTTTCAAGTTGTTGAATCCGTACTTAAAGGCAGTTGTAAATTTGTAATCCTCAAAGTCAGAAATGGAAGCCACCATTTGGCTACGCGGCAGCCCTAAATAGTAAATATGTCACTGTGCGGGGGCCAACCAAGCTTGAAGATTCCACGAGCTGAATTGGTTGACCCGAAAGGTAATCGCAAGTCCCTATCAACAGGGGCGCGTGGGTGGGGGCATGGCTTCGATCGATGTTGAGATCGCTGATATTATATTATATATATAATTTTAAAAAACAATGTTCAACTTCAACCCGGTGTGGATGAGGAAAAGGCAGGATTTACATATTGAGGAAATGCATCGAGTCAGATGGTAAGCCGTCAGTCTGGTGGATAGCGCTCCATCGATCAATCTCAGACATGGTGGGATCAAGATCATCACCAGTTTTAGTCTTTGCTCTTTATGCTGCCTGCATCTTTGGCCTGCCTGAGCTTGCTCAAGCTCAAAATGGAACCAACGCTGTCACAGATCCTGCTGAAGGTATCTCTCTCTCTCTCTCTCTCTCTCTCTCTCTATCTATTGAGATTCAGTTCAAAAGTCAACCTAAATCCTTTCAACGCTTAAAATCCTTCATCGTGCTCTAGCTTGCACATCGCTTACACAGCCTATAGCTTTAGTCTGCAGCCCGTATCTGATTTTGAGTGAGCTGGCCGGGGATCGACCAGGAAAACCCATGGTTGTGCTCAAAAGTGAAAATACAAATAATACATCATCCACTTTTTATGTTATCATCATTTAAAAGCTTTTCTTGTTTTTCGATGTTCCGATGGCCCCAACATGATCAACTTCTTTCTCCTCTTTATTCTTTTTACTTTTGTTTTTAAAAAAAATCCCTTCTGTCTATGTTTTAACCAAGTATTGATGTTTTATCCGTCAGGTGCTTGTAGTTTGTTTAGATTGAATTTTTCAGTTGATAAGTTTGTACTTGTTTTTATTTTTTCTGTTTTGTTTACGATGAATTAAAAAAAAAACAAAACAAAACAAAAAACTAAGTATTGTTGTTTTGTCTCCTGTATATCTATTTATTGCCAATCATGCATGTCTACTAATTAATTAGTGACAACGAAGACATGTGCAACCAAATATTTAACAAAGATCTATACAAAAAAAAAAAAAAAAAATTAACGAAGATGAAATATATTTTGGTCATCATTTTATTTTGTGGCATATATATATAAAATGTTATTTTATTGAAATTTTTTAACAATGCGATAATATATATTCATTACGTAGCACCAGTTAGATATATTTACGAAATATAATCTTAATTATAAAATGATTATTCCCCATGTCAAATAAAATGGAGAGAATCCTAAAAAAAACAGCTTGGGTATTTTTTTTCTTTTTTTTTTATTATTTTTTTTTTCTTTTTCTTACTTTGATTCCAATACAATTAAAGAGTCTTCATTCTTAAATTATCATTTTTTTTAAAAGTTTAAAATAATCAAAAGAAATAAATTTAATCATTTAATCATCCCCTCTCACATGTGGATTTAAGCTTATTTTTAATAAGTGAAGTCCAAAACGTAATATATTTAATTAAAATGTGAGGTAAATGAATTGAAGGAGACATGATTCGAACTTAAGACCTATGATCGATCTAATGCAATGTTTAATTATAATTTTTTCTAAAAGCTTAAGTTGATAGGAAAAAATAAATTTAATCATTTAATCAATACCTTAACATTCATATTATTAAAATTATATATGTTCGACTTCTTCTTTTCCTTTTAGAGAGAATTAAACAACGTTTTGTGACGCTAGGTGACTAGAAAATTTAAGGAACTTAAGCATATATAATCTGGCTAAGTGTTTCAAAAAATGTCGTCTAGATTTAAATCGGATAGACTTTCGACAAATTGCTTTCGTGACAAAAAAATAAAAAATTGACAGGTTAAGGTTAGTAGATGCCTGTTAATTTTAAATGTTTTATACAACCAGATAACTCAACCGCACACATAAGCAGGTTTAGAATAAAATAAAGGTTAATTAGTTTAGTGTCACTGTAAGCTTGTTTTAAGATAACATATATTTATTTTGTTTCGCATTCGCTGTGGTTTAATTGGGGGTCTTCAACCCAACTCAATCAATCAAAGCCCTTTCCAGTGAAGCCTGCTAGACAGGGGACACTCATACGTCCCCTGTCACCCCATTTTTTTTAAAAAAATATATTTTTATTAAAAAGTTGTCTTTGATGTGACATCAGAGACAACTTTTTAATAAACACCTATTTTTTATTATCAATGACATCAGAGATAACTTTTTAATAAACACCCATTTTTTATTATCAATGGGTGCTGGGGAACGGATGAGTGTCCCTCAGCAATCATTTCCCCTTCCCAATTCTCTCTCGAGTCTCTCTTAATAATTTATGAGTCTTTCTACACATACACCCTCATCTTCCCTTATCACTCATTTATAATAAAAAAAATTGATTTTTATTAAAAAGTTAATGTGACATCAGAGACAATTTTTTAATAAAAATCAATTTTTTTAAGAAAAGAGGGTGACAAAGGAGATGAAAGACTCATCTCTAACATTTCCCATAATTTATTCCTTTCTTGTCTGACGTCCACACAACCAATCCGTCCACCCTCCCACACAGCCGTCCATCGTCTGACACCCCACCACCTTCACAACTTACGGGCTGATCAATATAACTATACAAGCAAATCAAACAAATACTTCTCTCTTTTTTTATTATTATTTTTTTATTTATTTATTCATTAATTCAAACCCATCTCTTCTCTCCCTCTTGCTAACAACTTGCACCGGGAACTTTATCCCTTTGCATCAGTGGAGGTCAGCTGTAGCTTGACGAGAGCTATGAATTTTTCTACAATGTACAAATTGTTTAGCGTTTGTTTGAGTTTGTAATTTTTTTAAAAAATATTTAAAATATTTAATATTGAAAAATTTTATTTTTTGAAATTATATTTGTATGGTTTAAAAAACCATAGATAACATTAGAAAAAATTGCATAAAATCTAAGTAGAATTTGAATTCTTAAAAACAGTATTTAAAAAATAATTGTCACCCAAACATGTCCTTAAAGATCATCTTTTTATTTATTTTTTATTTTTTTAAAGTTAATGTGATTTTTAAAATTATTATTAAATCAAAATTTAATAATAATTTATCCCGAATCACAATAATAATTTTAAAAGTACATCAACTTTAAAAATAAAAAAAAAAGATAATTCCAATGGTTACATATAAAAAGGGGGAATAACTTCTATTCGGTGGTGGCAAAAACCACCACCTTTTTGCCCACCAATAGCAAGTTGACATATCAGCAAGAAACAAAAAAAACACAAAAATGAAAGTGTAGGAAAAACACCGGATTATTCTCTTTAGAGTTTTAGTCTTTAGAAAAAAAAAAAAAAAAAAAACCAAAAACCCTCCTCCCAGCCACTGCCCCATGCGGCCACGCCGGTCCTCGAGCTCGGCGGCAGCTCCACAGCTGGATCGGCGACTCCACGGCGTCGGAACTCGAAGGAGAAGACGAACGTGGTGTGTAACGATCCACCCCCAATGACACAATACTGTCCGCTTTTAGCTCCCCATATCAGACTTCCCAGGAGGTCACCCATCCTGGGATTGCTCTCGCAGCGGCTCGCTTAACTGCGGAGTTCTGATAGGTTCATTGCCATCACGGCTTTAAAACGCGTTGTGTCATATAGGGTGCATTTATACATATAAGCACATCCCCATTCCCAGGCGATGTGGGACGTCACAATCACCCCCCCTTGGGACCCAGCGTCCTCGCTGGCGACCCTCATGGGATCACCCCATTCTTGGCATCCCAACGAGTGCCCGCCAGCAACCCTCTTGGGCTTGTGCACGCTCCCACCATCTCAGGCTGGGCAATGGCTCTGATACCATTTGTAACGATCCACCCCCAATGACACAATACTGTCCGCTTTTAGCTCCCCATATCAGACTTCCCAGGAGGTCACCCATCCTGGGATTGCTCTCGCAGCGGCTCGCTTAACTGCGGAGTTCTGATAGGTTCATTGCCATCACGGCTTTAAAACGCGTTGTGTCATATAGGGTGCATTTATACATATAAGCACATCCCCATTCCCAGGCGATGTGGGACGTCACATGGTGGGTAGTCCCTGTACGGGAAGGAGAAGACGAACGGGAAGGAGAAGACGAACTGCTTGGACCCAAAGTTGGCCGGGGATGGCCGCGCGGCTACCCCCGGTCCATGGGGCGGCCGCGCGGCCATCCCCGGGGTCTGGGGGTGGCCTTCGGGCCAACCCTAGATCCATCTAGGGCTGGCCCGATGGCCACCCTTGGCACTGCGCGGCCACCCCCGAGGTCTGGGGTTGGCCCGAACCTGGGGGTGGCTTTCGGGCCAACCATTCCGTCGGCCGGGTGGACGTCGATCCGTAGGAGGAGCAGCGTTCGGTGGCGTGTTCCGGCCTGGGCGGTCTGTGGCGTGTTCCGACTCGGGAGTTGGCGGCGTCTTCCGGCCTGGGCGCTGCTGGCAGCGGGTCCATTACGGGCGTTGGTTTTGGCCTGGCTGGTGTTCCGACCCGGTCGGTGGCAGCGGGTCCGTGGTCTGGCCTGGGCGGTTCCGGCGTGGTCTGGCCTGGGCGGTGCCGGCGACGCCCGGCCTGGCTGTGGCGGAATGCTGCTTGGGCAGGGGCAGTCTGGGTGGCTTGCAAAATTAATAAAAGGGTCCTTTAATTTTGTGAGGTGTCAAAATGTAATTGGTGGGCAGAAAACAAGGGTTTTCTGCCCTTGCCTGATAGAAGGGGCTCTCATAAAAAGGCCATGTCTTTGTTGGAAGCGTATAATTTGCCACATTAACTTTAAAAAAATAAATAAAAAGATAATTACTATCGTTACATATCAAAAAGGCCATGTCAATAGGATTGGCTCGTTCTGGCCGACCCTCCTATATACATATACTTTTTATTTTAAAAAAAAAAAAAAGGCCATGTCTTTGTTTGAAGCGTATGATTTACTTACTGCCACGCCTGCAATTGTTGGTCAACTTTATGCTACACCTAATTAAGAGGGAGAGAGTAAATGCCTTGAATTAATATACATATATAATAATGCTATAAAATATATTTGTATCTCACAATTTTTTTACAATGCGGATGTGACAATTTTAATTAATTTTTAGATTAATTTTTCTTAAAAAAATAAAAATAAATAAAGATTAATTTGAACTGCCACATCAACATTACAAAATAATTATAAAATGAATATATATATAGAGAGAAATGATCCTACACTCATTTTTCACAACAGCCCCACAACAAGCTGATGTGGCTAGTAATATTTTATTACTTTTTTTGTTTTGTTTTCATTTCTTTTTGTAAAAAAATAATAAAATACTATCAGCCACGTCAGCTTGTTGTGGGGCTGTTGTGAGAAATGAGTGTAGGGATCATTTCTCATATATATATATAGAGATTTGATTCATACACAACACTATCACAACAACCACACAACAACCCCTCACATGAGGGTGGGCCCCAGTGTGTGGGGCCCACCCTCGTATGAAGGGTTGTTGTGATGATGTTGTAAATTTAACATTTTCCATATATATATATATACTATTTAGTAATATGTATCTCTTCTTCAAGTTAACACTTGTAATAATCATAAGGAAACGTAATTTCCATATTGCATAAAAGAGAAAAAGAAAGAAAAAAAAAAAAAAAAAAACTCCAAATGTGTTCTAAATAAAGTTTTGTTCGTGGATTTGGTAGTTTTGGATTATCATAATCCATATATACTAGGGGTGTACACGGTTGCGCTTTGTGGTTATCGTCTCTAACCACTAATCTCAATCGCCTTAAGTGGTTATCGATTTTTTGTAACCGTAATCAATCTGTCTTAGGTAGTTAGCTGTTTTAAAATATCTGCCGATTAGAAGTTATTGAAACTTATAATCGCAATGCATAACCGCTTTTTAGAAATAGGTCTATTTTGATATTTTAGGCATTCATTGAGACTCTTTTTAGAACATATTTTTGAAGATTTTAGGCATTTTTTAAATACGTAAAATGCTTTAAAATATAATAAAGCACAAAATTATTTTTATGAATAAAGATAAATTTTATTAAATTCATACAGAAACCACCTACCAAACGCACCAAAACGATGATTTTTTGTTATTTTTATTATTATTATTATTTTGTATATATATATATATATATATATATATATATATATATATATATATATATAAGAATAGATAGTTAACTGTCTGCATACCTCTAAACTCCCTATTTGCTCCACTTTAAGCCATTAACTATTTTTTTCAACGGACTATAAAGTGGTTTTATATAGATAGCTTATCGGCTTTTTTTTAAAAAAAATTATTAACTGCTTGATAACTATGTTTGTACACCTTTGAATCGTATCCTAACTAGGTGGGATTTCTTTTGAGTGCAATCACGAGAGAGTCGGTATTTGTTTTCCACGCAAATCCCAATGATGTATAATTTGAATTTTATTGCAGTAAGGGTTTTGAATTCAATATTTCAAGAATGGGGAATCTCAGCACCATCAGCCCAATGGAATATAAGTGGACAACCATGCAGCGGAGCGGCCATCGGCTCCATCCCCATCGATGATGGAGATCACAACCCCTTTATCAAATGCGACTGTTCATACGACAATAACACCACTTGTCACATTACGGCACTGTATGTACTTTTCTCTTACCTGTTTTCGCTCTGTCTCTCTCAGTTTCTATTCCACTCCACTTTTTCTTAAAATTACATTATTATACATAATAACGAAAACCTGAAGTGCTTCGTGTTCATGCTTGGACCACTGTTTCTCCTCTCTACATATATGGGGTCTATTGATCGTTTCACCCATTCAATTGGGTCGCATCAATTTTATTGGTCATGGTAAAAAAACGTTAAAAAGAAAGAAAAAGAGAAAAAAAAGATTTGCATGATATTTGTTCGATATTATGTCTAGCTGGTAGTGCAAAGGTCCATGGTAAGCCCCTATAACACACATTTGATGGAAGATTACATCGGCCATCTTTTCTGGACCAACTCCTACCTTTATATTTCTTGCTACTCCATTCTATTATAGTAGTAGCAGGTTGACAACGGCCTACAAAATAAATAAATAAAAACTAGTTGACAACAAAGACTTAGAAAACAATAAAAAACAAAATAGATTTTTATCTTTCAAATTTAGGTCACAAAACAATGAATATTTTACCCAAATTTCAATGAGAAAAAAAAATGGAAACAGAAGGCCATGTGGCACAGAAGTAACATATCAACAAATTTTTTTAATTTTTTTTTTAAGTTTGATTTTATTATAAAATATTCAATATATATATAATTGAAATGATATTTTTACATCTGCTGTAAATTTAATCAACGGTTGAGATTACTTTAAATTCCTTTTAATTACAACATCATCGTTTTTAGCTCAAAGTTGTCTTCTTATTGTTTTCTTTTTGACGCCGTTTAAGGTTAGTAGTGGGAACGTCTTCCTTTTCGTCTTGCTTCTCCATATTTGTGCAAACTGGTTCTTGGCGCAAGCAAGCAATGGAAACGGAAAGACCCACGCTTGGATTTGAAGAAGGCATGCAGATTTTTGCCTTTACTTTTATTAAACCCCCTGTATTGACAGGAATTGTCAAGAAGAAAAAACCCATCCTCCTTTGTTTGCGGAAGAGAGAGAGACACATTTGGTTACTCTTTATTCACCAAGATAGAAAATTAGAAACCCATTTCTTTTCATTATTTTTCAACAAATGCAAAGGAAACAAAGAAAGAGAGAGACCCATTTTTGTTATCTTCATTCGCAGGAAATAGGGAGAGAAAGAAACCTGAACGTTCAGCCCTTAGAAACAAAACTTTCTCACATTAAGCTTCTTGTGTAGTACCTTGATGAGCATTGAGAAGAGAAAGAATTTAATGGCGGGTGGCGTGAAAAAAGCGTGACCCAGATCAAATACGAGACTAATTTTGACATTCGCTCGACCCCTGAGGTTTTAAGCGTAACCCAGGACCTTTTTGGGTCAATGGGTCCTGCAAGCACTACCAGACTCAACCAAAGACCCAGTTCGATCAAGCTCAAACTAATATGGGCAAAAAGAAGAATTATCGGAGGACAAGATAAGGTCGCTCTTCAAGACAAGAAGAGGAAGACATTCCCACTACCCTTAAACAGCGTCAAAACAAGAAACCACAAGAAACATTTGCTTTAGACAACTTTGAGGGTAAAACGACTACGTTTCAGTTAAAAGAAATTTGAAATAATCTGAACTGTTCATTAATTTACAGCAAATCTGCTATAGTTTAAAACTACAGCACTGAAGCCGGATCCTTCATTTTTTAATCCACTTTAAGATTGATGGGACTCACATCGAGCTCCACAAATACAATGAAGAATTTGAAACTTGATTGGGTATAGATATATAAAAAAATATATATAAAAAATGTAAGTGTATCATTTATATTTCTAAAATTGCTAATATGGCACTTCTTTTGCCACATAGCCATTTGTTGCCGCATATCTTTTTATTTTACTTTTATGAAATTTTTAGCAAAAATATGTCCTATCATGACCGTTGAAACGAGGCCTATTCTATATAAGTTACCCCAAACGGATCTTCCAATGGTTGGATTTGTTGCTTACCTTACAGGCTTACAGCCCACGTCATTCAATGCACTATATTATGAACTAGAGCTCTTCTTTCTCACCTAGGAGACTCTAGTCTCCTTATAATTTTCACATTTCAAATTCTAGGGATGGATGAAATGTTAAGACATTTCAATACTTTTTTTTTAGAATTTGGTTTCAACTTGATGAGTCACAATCCTATGAGATTGTAGCACACTTCCTAAAATGATAAATCTCATGAAATTATGACACATCATGTTGAAATTAAATTCTAAAAAAAAGTGTTTGAATATTTAGCCTTCCGAAATAAGAAATCACTGTAGAAAAGATCAAGATTACAAAGTGGAAAGACCTTGGAACACACCAAAGGTTTAAGAATTCACACCGCAGCAGCCAAAACCGGAAAATCACTATAAAAAATATCAAGATTACAAGGTAAGAAAAACTTACAACCCTTTGGATATCCTATTTCTTGTAAGACAACTAGCCACTTGCTAGCCTCTAAGCCCTCCAATATTCTTACATTGCATCTCCTTGCCGATCCTTCGGTCGATTCTTCTTTAGACAATAGTTTGTGTATGGTTTGTTGGCTAAAACTCAAGAACACTTCTTTGTTGTTGTAGTGAGCGACGACGAGCATGTCGAAGCACAACACCGCCATTTGAACTATGCTTTTTCATGAATACAGAGAAAACCCATAAACCTAAAATTGTATCTAAAACTAAAAAACCGACCCACTTAAATTATATGAGAAATATAAGAGAGAGAGAGAGAGAGAGAGAGAGAGAGAGAGAGAGAGAGAGAGCCTGAGCGTGTTGGGCAAGTGATCATGATGTGACCAAGCTTTCATGGTTGAAAAGGATCATATGATTCTCACTTCTTGAACCTTCCCCTTTGCTTAGTTCATATGCTTTTGTTTAGTCCCTATGCCTTGAACCTTCCCCTTTGTTGAGTCCCTATGCTTTTGATTGTTTAATTTCTGCAAGATACAATGTCTTTCATTAATTGTTTTCTACAAATTACAATGTTCTCATTAAACTCAATTCAGCTTGTTTTCCCCTATATAAAGTTGTAGATGCCGTATGGCAAGGACATTCAAGGAAAATTACCTTTGCTTGAAGCAATTATTGGAGGCCCGATCCACTCGAAGTGATATTTTCTTTCTCCTTTTCTCCTATTTCTTTAATTTCTCTTTATAGAATCCATTCGATCGTATCATTTGGTATCAGAGCCTTCGTTCTTGGGCTATTGGCTACAATCCCCCCCCCCCTCTTTGTTAGTGGTTCTCTTCCCTGTTGCCACTCTTGTGCCATCGCAGTGGTGGTAGTGGAATCGTGACGTGGTAGTTTGTTACCCAGTCGATCGTGGATCTTTGGGCGTGAGCTGCTGGTCTGTGCAGTTAAATCAGAGCTGCTGAATTTCTATTTGAAGAAGATAACTGCTGTTTGGCTACAGGTTTGGCCAATTCTGGTGTGCTTTCTTTCCTGCCTATTCCAGGGTGAGGATACACTTATTCCTGTTTTCGGCTTGTGTTATTCTGGTTTTGTTCTTGGACCTGAACCTGTTTGGCTGTGGGTTTAAAGACAACCTTAGCTCAGATTTTATTATTCTACGAATAGCCTATTCCGGATAAGGGAAAAAAAAAACAAAAACAAAACAAAAAATTGTATTCCCTACACACGCAACTAGAAGCGAGTGCTAGGAATTTCTGATTTAGTAGCTTATTCAATGGCCTCCAATAGCAATCCAACACGCAAGGAGGACACTCTACTAGAGTTGCAGTTCGACTACGGATTTCTAAAGCAGTTAAAGGAGCTTATTACGCAAGTTATCCAGGATGAACGTAGTACGGGCCAATCTCCACCTCAAACCCCACTTGCAACACGACATTGCAATCATGACTACAACCTTCCACGCATGAAGATGGATTTTCCTTGATGGGATGAAGATGATCCATCCAGTTGGATGTCAAGGGCGGAGCGATTTTTTCGTTACCATGGAACGTCATAAGCCTCCACGGTTGACATTGCATCCATCCATCTTGAAGGTGAAGCCATTCAATGGTATGATTGGTCTGAAGCAAGCCATGGGTTGCCCACCTAGATGGCATTTGTGGAAGGGCTTCTCGTACGATTTGGCCCTTCTACATTTGAGAACGTTAACGGTGAATTAGCCAAGATCCGACAAACCTCCACAGTCAGCAAATATCAAAGCTTATTTGAGCACTTGGCCAACCGTACTCGCGATTGGTCGAAGAGACAACTAATTGGTACATTTGTTGAGGGACTTCGACTCGATATCAAGAGAAGTCAAGACTTACAAACCGTGGACCATAGTAGCTGCATTTTCATTTGCAAGAGTTCAAGAAGAAAAAATTAGTGACGAGGCACGCAAACCAACCAGTGCGTCGAGTATACCAGTCACTAGTGGGAATGGCTCTTCCTCCACACCAACACGGAAAACCACCCACTTAACCCAAGAAGAACTTAAAGAAAAAACAGCAATGGGGCTTTGTTGGCACAACGATGAGAAGTGGCACAGAGGGAACGTGTGCAAACAAGGGAAACTATTGATGATTGAGCCAATGGCGTTAGAAATAAACAGTGATGAGTCTGAGCAAGAAGGCAATACACTTGACAATAACGAAGATGAAGTGACTTACACTGTACGTGCCTTGGTCGGCTATTCCAACCCACAAACCATGAAGGTTCGTGGTCTCCTCAAACGCTAGCTAGTTACAGTGTTGATTGACACAGGTAGCACCAATAACTTCCTTGATGAAGGTATTGCTCAAAAACTCTCAGTTCCTGTGGAACCTTGTGAGCAATTTGAAGCCAAATTAGCAAATGGGGGTACCTTGACATGTAAGAGTAAGTGCTCAAACATCAAGTTGGTTGTGCAAGATTAAGAGCTTCGAGCTGATTTGTACTTATTACCACTTGGTGATTATGAGGTGGTTTTGGGTATCGAATGGCTAAGGACCCTTGGTGATGTGCTATGGAATTTCTCCAAGTTCACCATGAAGTTTACATTGAATGGGAACAAAGTAACATTTCGTGTGAAACGTGGTAGCAATATCACCACTGTCAGTAGCCACAGGATGGAACGAATTTTGAAAAAGGTCTACAAGGGGTACTTGCTACAATTAAGAAGTGAAACTGCAACGCTATTCGAAGAATCTAGCTTAGCATTAGCACCATTGCTATCCGAATTTTCTGATATTTTTGCTGAACCTAACGGGCTACTGCCACAAAGGTCACATGATCACCGGATTCCTCTATTGCCGGGGAGTGCACCCACCAATGTACGCCTGTACCGCTACCCTCACTTTCAGAAAACAGAGATTGAACGATTCGTCGAGGAAATGTGAGACGCTAGCATCATCCGCCCAAACGTCAACCCCTATTCTTCTCCAGTGTTACTAGTACGCAAAAAAGATGGATCTTGGCGAATGTGCGTTGACTACCGAGCTTTAAACGGCATTATTGTTAAAGAAAAGTATCCATTCATGTGATAGACGAGTTACTTGATGAATTGGGAGGGGCAAAACAGTTCTCTAAACTGGATCTTTGCTTAGGTTACCATCAAATTCTAGTCCATAATGAAGATGTGCTGAAGACTGCATTTCGAACTCATGATGTTCCCTATGAATTCTTGGTATGCCCTTTGGGTTGACCAACACTCCATCAACCTTTCAGAGTCTTATGAATCACATCTTTCGGCCATATTTACATACGTTTGTTCTAATTTTCTTCGATGATATACTTATCTACATTTTGTCTCTTGATGATCATTTATGTCATCTACGAACTGTATTTTCTTTACTTTAAAAACATTCCCTCTTTGTGAAGAAGTCCAAGTGCAACTTTGCAAGCTTTGTAGTAGAATACCTTTGCCACATTGTGTCCAAAGACGGTGTAGCAGTGGACCCCTCTAAGATTCAAGCCATGGTAGAATGGCCTATCCCAAAGACGATTAAGGCTTTGCAAGGGTTCTTGGGTTTGACAAGTTATTATCGTAAGTTCGTATGGGATTATGGCAAGATCAATGCTTCATTAACAGCTTTGCTAAAAAAAGAGGCCTTCCGATGGACTGAGGCTGCAGAAGAAGCCTTTACTAAACTCAAGCATGCCATGACAACCACACCAGTGCTTGCCTTGCTGGATTTCACTAAACTTTTCGTCATTGAGAGTGATGCTTCCGGGGTAGGCATAGGAGCAGTCCTTATGCAAGAGTGTTCACCACTAGCCTTTACCAGCAAGGCGTTGTCACCATTACACCTTAGTATGTCAGTCTACGACAAGGAGATGTTTACTGTCGTCCATGCTGTTACCAAATGGCAGCCTTACTTAATTGGTCGTCGATTCTAAATACGCACTAACCACCGTAGCCTCAAACATTTGTTCAAACAAAGGATCTTCTCCATGGAACAACAAAATTGGGTAACCAAATTGCTTGGGTATGACTATGAAATTGTTTTCAAGAAAGGGGTTGAGAATTTGGTGGCCAATGCACTCTCACGCATCCCTGAACATGCAGAGCTCCATAATATATCAACGCCTACCTGGCCCACTTTAGAGCTCATTAAGGAAGAACAACAAAGTGACCTAAGCTCCCAAAGATTGTTCAAAAGCTGACCCACAACCTCTCCTCCATCCCGCATCACTCTTTGGTCATGGACCACCTCCGCTACAAAGGCCGAATCATCTTGGCTGCCAACTCTACTCACAAAATTACTATTTTGCAGGAATTACATGCAACCCCAAGTGCCGGTCATTCCAGGTTCCTTCAAACCTACAAACGCATCTCTCGACTATTCTATTGGAAAGGAATGAAGCGGGATATCAAGCAATTTGTGGCTGAATGCAAAGTTTGTCAACGACAGTAGGGTGAAACAGTTGCAAGCCCCGGATGCCTACAATCATTGTCAATCCCTACTAAAACTTGGATAGATACTTCAGTGGACTTCATCAATGGCTTACCATCCTCTCATGGTAAAACCACTATCCTTGTTGTGGTGGATCACCTCACTAAGTATGCTCACTTTTGTCTAGTTGCCTATCCCTACACAGCATCTACTATTGCACAGCTCTTCGTGGATATCATTGTCAAATTACATGGAGTTCCTCAGTCGATAGTAAGTGATCGAGATAAATTTTCACCTCTCACTTTTGGAAAGAGCTTTTCCGTTTGCAGGGCACTCAGTTGAAAATGAGCATCTCCTATCATCTCCAGACCAATGGGCAGACAAAGGTGGTAAATCGGTGTTTGGAGAACTACTTACGATATTTCACGGGAGACAAGCCTAAGGAGTGGGTACAGTGGCTCCCATGGGCTCAATGGTGATATAACACCACTTATCTCTCGGCTACCAAAATGACTCCTTTTGAAGCAGCTTAATGGCGGCCTCCCCCGAGCCTACCAACTTACACTACTGGTCGTCAATGGTAGATCAGGTAGACTGTGTTCTTCGAGATCGCACACAAATCTTGCGTCTTCTCAAAGATAATCTTACCGTAGCACAATCTCGCATGAAGCATCAAGCCGATAAACATAGGAGTGAACGGGAATTTAACATTGGTGATTGGGTTTTTCTCCGCCTACAGCCTTTTCACCAACTCTATATTCAGGTGTGATCCTCCATGAAGCTCTCGCCACGTTTTTATGGGCCGTATAAAGTATTGAAGTGCATTGGTCCTATCGCCTATCGCCTCGACCTTCCACCTCACTCCAAGATCCATATAGTCTTCTATGTTTCTTGCCTGAAAAAGAAATTGGGCAAGCAAGCCCTTCCCCAACAACACTTGTCAAACATGACCTCTACAGGAGAAGTACGCATTCAACCCGCTACCATTCTGGATCACCGGATTGTCAAACGCCATAATCAAGCTGTCGTCGAAGTTCTCATTCAGTGGGCCCACATGCCCCACAAAGATGACACATGTGAACCCTACGAAACAATCAAGGAAGGGTTTCCTAACTTCCTTGTTACTCAATCTTGAGGACAAGGTTGTCTTTAAGGGAATGATAGGATTCTCACTTCTCGAACCTTCCCCTTTGCTTAGTTCCTATGCTTTTGTTTAGTCCCTATGCCTTGAACCTTCCCCTTTGTTGAGTCCCTATGCTTTTGATCGTTTAATTTCTGCAAGATACAATGTCTTTCATTAATTGTTTTCTACAAAGTACAATGTTCTCATTAAACTCAATTCAGCTTGTTTTCCCCTATATAAAGCTGTAGATGCCGTATGGCAAGGACATTCAAGAAAAATTACCTTTGCTTGAAGCAAATATTGGAAGCCCGATCCCCTTGAAGTGATCTTTTCTTTCTCATTTTCTCCTATTTCTTTAATTTATCTTTATAGAATCCATTAGATCCTATCAAGGGAGTAGTAGAAGACGGCCACGTGGGTGGGGATGACCTTTCTCTCTATCTCTATATATTGATCAGCTAGTTGGAGTTGTGTGCTTGTCTTTTGGGAGGAGATGTAGCTAGAAGCTGAAAAAGGTTTGGTCCTCGGTAGGTTGTAAGTTAGAGAGAGAGGAAATTCATGGAGAAAACTAGATAGAGTTTGGTATTTGATGGGACAGACTGCATGCGCATGTGTGTGAGTGAGAGTATGGAAAAACTTGGTGCACTAGGGGTGGTGTGTATGGTTTTATTGGAAACATATAAAAGGGGCGTACACAAATGTCATAAGGGATTAGGTGAGAGTTTGAAACTGCCCTAAATTTGTGCTTTCCTTTTCCTTTTTCCAGGCCATTTAATGCAATGTGAATTACTCAAACGTCATAGTGATGGAGTAGAGATCCATCCAGTCACTACCTTGATTGGTCATCTATAACACATACAATATGAAATGTCTGCTATGGTGGAACTCCCACACAATTGGCTTGTCACACTTAAACGCCGTACGAATCTTAGTCTAGTCGCCATAAAGGTGTCCTAACTTGAGTT
Source organism: Alnus rubra (assembly GCA_028654335.1). Taxonomy (NCBI): domain Eukaryota; kingdom Viridiplantae; phylum Streptophyta; class Magnoliopsida; order Fagales; family Betulaceae; genus Alnus; species Alnus rubra. The sequence continues at coordinate 1,079,851 of JAJPGS010001738.1, read as the reverse complement.
TCTTTGCACAGTCGCTTGTTGAGTGCTTGTCTAAGATCTCACATTCGGCTTTATTTAGGCTTCATGAAGTTGTAAAAAATTTCATGTGCGCCGCCTATGATTCCCATCTTAACCAACCTAAGACAACATTTTAAGAATTTGTCTTACATGATCCTGAAGTGTAACGCACCCAAGAATTAACTAACATGTAGTTAACTTGGCGTGCCTTTCAAGACCTATTTACCACATAAATAACTCAAAAGGGATCTATCTACCTGTTAACTATGTATAAATTGAACAGCAGAAATAATTGAAACTTAATATAAGATAGTGTATCTAAAATAATTCCATAAATTAATAAATATGCATAGCAATACTAAGTCTCCCAAAAGTGAATAACTTAAAACCAAAGCGTTACAATTCTCAAAATAACCTCAAATCATTGATAAGTAAAGAAAACTCCAAACATAACAAACATCCCTAATTACATCGAGATCAAGATCTACTCTTAAAAAGATAAATCAAATAGAGAATCTTGATCACCTCCCTACGCGTATCTCCATCACTATCCCACATGCTTTGCAACCACTTTGAGTCTAGCTCCTCAAAGATGATCCTGACTATATCCTCCACAAGTACATATTGTCTTAAAAGGACTCACCGTAGTGTGTTTCGTAGGTAGAAAGGAAATTAAGTGTAAGTCCACGAGTTAGTGACGTAAAATCACATGAAAGAATTTATCCATTTTGTGAACTCATAGGTTTTTAAGAAATGGTTTTCTCACATTAAAATATATCATCGTATAAGGCAATTGATATCAATAAGAAGTATGCAACGCAATGTAGGTATAATTACATGATAAATTCTGATCATAGGATCATCTTTCAACTCCTGTTTTATCCGGACCCTTACTATAGAAGCTCATAATTTGGGGAAGAGTTGAGAACAAGAAAGAGAGACACAAAATTAAGGTGATTCGGCCTATAGCTTACATCCACACGTCAAAGCCTTTGCTTAGCTGCATCTTTCTTTGATGATTTGATTATACAAGCTTTGTTTATAGAGAAAGAGTCTGAACATTATACATCACTTCAATTTCTACATTAACAATAAATTTAATTACACAAACCACCTTCTGGCCATAGCAACATCGGTTGCTATGATCAGAATTTGGACTTTAATGATTGTTTGGCCGATATCTGCTACTACGGCCAGAACATGGACATCGGCTACTTTTTGGCCGGCATCGACTAGAAAAGAGGTTTATTAGCCTTTTTGGTCGAAAGCCTAATGTGTGTCAAAGGCTCAAAATGATGCAAGAGATTATCTTGAAATTGTAGAGCATGTAGGTGAAATAGAGCTGTCAAAAGGAGATCATTCTGGGAAAGAAATTGAAGCTGATGAGTCTGATGAAGAAAGTGATGGTGATGATGTGTATGATTTGGAATCTTCAGATCAAGATGAAGTAATCCAGAAAGATACAATGATAAAATGCAAGGGTAGTGGTTTTGAAGAAGAGAATGCTGATGTATTAAAGCAGCAATTTCCTTTTAAAGATCACTTGCAGGAACATGTTGAGTACCATGGTGGAAGATGATAGAGGTTGAGGTCTGTTTGTGGCTATGATTCTGTGAGACTATGGATTTTGGTTGTGGTTGTAGATGCGAAAAAGATGAGAGTTGAGAACAGGATCGATACTCGCATGAGTTTTTGGGGATTTGATACCATATAGAAGCTCATAATTTAGGGAAGAGTTGAGAACAAAAAAGAGAGACACACAATTAAAGTAATTCGGCCTATGGCATACATCTAAATGTCAAAGCCTTTGCTTAGCTACATGTTTCCTTGATGATTTGATTGTATACAATACTCTATTTATAGAGAAAAGAGTCTGAACGTTACACATCACTTCAACTTTTACGTTAACAAAAATAAATTTAATTTACGCAAACCATCTTATAATTCTTGTTTCTTGAGTTCTTGTAACTATTGTTTCAATATTTACCCCTTCTTGAAAGGGTTTGTACGTTCTCGAAAGAACCTTTGGTGCAACACTGATGCCCTGATATGCACAAACTAGGATTATCATAAAACAGCCCAATCGGATCCGACTCTAGGTGGCCCACGCTGCTAACAAAGTCGTGTGGTCGTGGCCACTATGCGTACATGGTTATGCTGGTCAGCACAAGTCTAAGAGGGGCTTTACCCTAAAGTGGTCCTATTATGTGGGAAGTGCCTTGATAACTTTTGAGGCTGAAAGTGCTTGCATGAGTTGGGCTTTGGTATATTGGGACTTAAGTTTGAGCATTTCTCACCACCTCTTATATTGCATCCTTTATTAGTGTAATTTTTCCCAATTATTTTTATTATTATTATTTATTTTATTTTTTTGCTTGTGGAAGTAGATTTTTATGCTAAACTACGTAAATAATTTCTTTTGAGTGTGGTTAATTTATTTCTTTTCCTTCTTCTCTACTAGGTCCTCACCCAAAATTTTATTTTGTTATAATAAACTAGTATCAAAACCTTTTGCTATCACAATAGTTACTAATATTCTTGAGCAGGCATTCATCTACCAACTTCGATTAATCTTATAATTTTGAACTTCAACATATTAAATTCACATCAAATGTGAGCAATTTCAATACAAAGTTGAAGTGCAATCCTTCCATATGATAATCCACTTTTTGGTTTTAAATAGCTTTGAAAAGTTTAGTAAAATTATGTTAAGCGACCGACAGATAGTTTATGTAATGGAAGACAACTTACACTTCAAAGTATCTTGAACATCTTGCACGTATGAATCTCCCATTTTTTTTGATTGCTTGTTTTTGGAATTTTATTTTCTTTGCAGGAAGGTTTATGCCTTGAATGTTGTCGGTGTAATCCCAGAAGAGCTATGGACTCTAACTTTCCTCACCAATCTGTATGGTTTCTTCTTTATATGTTTGTTTACTTGGGTTTTGTATGAGTTTTGGTTTCCTTCTTTCTCATGTAAGCTAGGATTGAACTCAGACCTTGAATTTGTGGTGCACAATATCAATGAATTGAAATTTATGCTAGATGTGTTGTACTAGTTTTCCACAATGGTCCATTTGCATTGGGCACTGTTAAATATGCTAAGTTTCCTCCATTTCTTACAGGAATTTGGGCCAAAATTACTTGACAGGTAACCTGTCCGCATCCATCCACAATCTAACTCGCATGCAATACCTGTAAGCTCAACTTACTTTCATTTGAAACTCCTAGGACATAGTTCATTAATATTATTTAACCTTTCCTCTTTTTCTGATGTTTAACGCATTAGGAGTCTTGGCATTAATGCATTATCAGGGGAGCTTCCAAAGGAACTTGGAGAGCTTACCAATTTAATATCATTGTAAGCCATACTCATTGTCAATTTCCTAATTCATCTATGTGGCATCTTGGTGTTGTTGCTTTTCTACAGATATTTGTGATCTTCTTAAAATGAGACTCATTTCTTCCTGTTGCCTTTATCTTTATATGGTAGTAGGTTTAAAGAGGTGTTTTCACAAAATAGCATGTCTGTTCTGTTGCTTTCTGCATTTCATATACCTGATCTTGATTATCTGACCCTAAAGAGAATAAAATCCTTCGCTTATAATTCATTTATTGTTTCACTTGTTAAATTTGCAGGTCATTTTCATCAAACAACTTCTCGGGCTCTTTGCCATCTGAGCTTGGGAATTTAGTGAATCTACAACAAATGTAAGTTTTAGTACAATGCTGAACTTCTTTTTTCACTGTAAGTCTGCAAAACCGTTAGATTGCAATTTGTTGCAGGTGATGAAGACTGCAAATGGTTCTAATAAAGCTACTACTCTGAGGCTTAAGATTATAAGAACTTTGTGACAGCCAATCTTATAATATGCCATATTAAACAGTTTTGCATATGCAAGACTTTATCTTTTTTTCTTAAGATAGCTTGAGACCTTTCTTTTGGTTGTTAAATCCATTATCTAATATTATTTAAATTTTCATATGAGCGGAGGATAGGCTTTTATCAGTAGATTCATGTAAGTTGTTTCCCTTGACAGCTACTTTGATAGTTCTGGAGTTAGTGGTGAGATTCCTTCCACATTTGCTAAATTACGAAACCTCCAAACCATGTAAGAAATTCATGTCTTTTTTTCCCAATTGAAAACTTTCTAAAATGTACATATGGTTAAATATAAATGCAAAAGCTGCAATTGAATTGTCTGAGGAAATAATTCTTTTGGTATCAGGTGGGCATCAGACACTGAACTCACAGGCAGGATACCTGACTTCATTGGGAATTGGTCAAAGCTTACTGTCATGTAAGACGATATTGCTAGCCTTATCCTTTTTTGTCTTTGTTTAATCATCCTTGCAAGGCTCAAGCATTCATTACACCACAATGTCAATAAGAAACATTATTGTTATAAGACTTATGATTGAGCAAATTTTGATCTTTACTTGTTTATTCTACATAAAAGATGCATTATTCACAATTTATGATTAAGTACTCCCAAATTCTATTTTAGGAGGCTTCAAGGAAACTCTTTCCAAGGTCCAATACCCTCAACGCTTTCCAATTTGACTTCTCTGACAGAGTTGTGAGTGTCTGCATCTTTTAGTGAACTTTTTATTTTTTATTGTATATATTTTTATTTTTTTTTCCATTTTGCAGATCTTAACAATCTCATGTCTGATATTACTGTAGGAGAATAAGTGATTTGTCTAATGGGAGCTCTTCACTGGCATTCGTAAAGGATATGAAGTCTCTAAGTATCTTGTAAGGCAACATCATAGAGGCTAAGATTCAGAAATTCCTAAAGATGAATATATATGTTTTCTTCACTTCTTTGTTGCTCTTCCTGCATATGGTATAACAATTTACTTACATGCATTGCAGAGTGCTGAGGAACAATAACATTTCTGATTCAATTCCATCCAATATAGGAGAATACCAAAAATTGACACAGCTGTAAGTAATAGCCATTGGTTGGTAACCCTTCAGATTCATGCAGGGCTTGTACCGTGTTAGATTGAATTTTAATTGTATCCAAAGCTATGAAAGCAGGAACCTCTCTTTTATTTGTTAGATTGGACCAACTCAACCCGAAAAAATAAATTTGTAATGATTGCTGCACTAAAATCTAAAGGCTGTTCAAGTTTTAACATAATTATCAGGTTATTTCTCCCAGCTTAAAAAATCTGAACTTACCCTGTTTGAAATCGACTTAGGACCACTGCATAGTATATCAAACTCATCCTATTTCTTTTCATCTTCATTTATCTTTTTTCCGTCCTTTTCTTGTTCCTTCTATATTGTTTAGATGATGCATAAGGCTTAAATTTTATCTGTTCCAGTTGCATGAAGATCATAATTGTTAAATTTTATATATCTCACAACCATGTGGTAGTTACTGTTGTACAGTCCATGTGACAGTATATTTTTTTGCCAGGGATTTGAGCTTCAACAATATAACAGGGCAGATTCCGGACTCCCTTTTCAATTTGAGTTCGCTCTCTTACTTGTAATATCCCTCATCTGCTTAGGTGCACAGTATACATCCCAACATACTCCTTTTTGTATTGAAGCTTGTATTGTTTCCTTCATTATCAGGTTTCTTGGAAATAATAAGTTAAATGGCACACTGCCTGCAAACAAAAGTGCGAAACTTCTCTACATGTAAGTGCATAAGACATTATGTGCATTCACAAGATTATAGTGAGATATACCAATCATATTGGAGAAGGTGCTTTTACATTGGGAGATCATAAATCTAGGTGCTGCACTCAAGTTAATACAAGTTTTGATCTCCTAGCAATAAATTACTGTTTACTCTAAATGATTAAGTGTTTCATTTTTCTCGTTTGGATTTTCAGTTTTTCTGAAATAAATTATAGAGTAAATTCTAATCACAACTATATTGATTTGTACTGGCATAATTTTATATTATTTCAAAATTTTATTATAGGAGAGAATGCAGTCATTTCAACTAAAAACTTGAAACTCTTAATAGGATTTTCCCTATTTGGAACTCTTGTATTTACCTATTTGAACTATCACAACTTTATCTAGATATATGGATTTAGCTAATAGCATAAACAAGTGTGGCATTATGAGGAAAAATCAAAAAATAGAGGTTTTGAATTTAAAACTGAGGGGGGTCAAAAGTTTATTCCAATGCATTAATGTCACTTGGCTAATGCCTAATTACTACTGTTCATGGCATTGTTTACTGATTGGATGGAGCATGTACCTAACATCCTTGTAATGTTATGCTTGCAGTGATTTGTCGTACAATAATTTAGCGGGAAGCTTTCCTTCTTGGATCAGCGAACAAAATTTACAACTGTATGTTTTTGTTTACTTCATAGTGTATATATTATATTTGAATATTATCTATGTTTTCTATTTATTTTTCCAATATTTATAACCTGCTACTCTCGAATAACATTTTTTTATTAACAATCGTACAAAATCTTGAATTTTTAATATGGGATTGCATACTCTGCTCTCACTAATGATGAAACTGACATTTAGATCATATGTGCAGCAATGTAGTTTCCAACAACTTCACAATAGAAAGTTCAAACAGCAGGTAAATCTTTCCATATTATATTTTCTACTTTTAATGGTTGAATTTTTTGCCAAGATGAATCTGTAACAAAACAAATTGTTGTTTCCAATCCAGTTATAAATGTTATTGTTCTCATTGTAATATGGCTCTTGTAAACTATTTAAGTTCTCAATTATGGCCATGAGGATGTTCGAAACTGATAAATCATGAGGCTCTCAACATGCTAATTTGTCGTCGCGTACATTTTGGAACAAATTTTTCATATTTTAATTTTTTCTGTGGGCACATGTCATCATTAACTCGTTTCTTCTGATAATTATAATGTTTTACTAGCAATAAATTATAAATAGAAACTAATTAGCTGTTGTCTAGCATGTATATTACTTAACATGTCCATTAAAAGGAGCGTGGCGTGGCAAGGTAAGGAAGTAACCGATGGAGAAGAAGCCAAACTGGTCTATTAAGCATAGTTAAGCTTACAGATAAATAAATCACTTCATCCCTAATCTTCCCCATGCCACTACTTCTATATGTTAGAACAATCTCATACTTAAGATTGTTATGCATTTTTTTTTCCTTTTACCTTTATGGTATTCTTGTGTCATGGTGTGATATTATTATGTGATAGCCAAATCAATGCTATTAAATATGGGATAACTGAAAGGCCAGGAGAAAAAATATGTGATACCTAAATATTTGTACCTATATCTACACATTGTTTCAAACTTAGATTTGTTGAGGGAGATTCCGGCACAAACTTCAACAGCTAACTAGTCATCAGGTACCAAAATATGCAAATGGAAGAATTCCTTTTATGAATTAGAAGGGGTCAAGCCAGGTTATGTCATCTTAAGGAGATTTATATGGTCAAATGTCTGTCCTGCCTGAGCATCTAATCTATGTTCTCCTAATACACGACATTGGAAACTAATCTAGAGCATTTAGGCAATTTGATACCTAGCAAGGGGGACTATCAAATCCCAATTGAGTACATGGAAAATATAGGAAACTTTGCTCTATGACATCATTTCTATCTAAGAAAACAAAAAACAAAAGAAAAAAGATAGGGTTAGATTTAACAACAAATATAAAATCAATTCTTCCTAAATATTAACATTTCTCTTCATGGAAATTTGTTGTCCTGTCGAGGATCGATTTCAATATCGTAGTTACTTGTAGTTATTGCAATTACTATCTAGTCTCTTGCATTAGACAACCAAACACATATCCCATTCAAAGAACCCTCTTTCATCATGGGGATATCATGAGTAAGGATGGCAAAACGGGTTCGGGTCAACCCGTTTGACCCGCCAACACATTAAGGATCAACCCTGACACGACCCGTTTATTAAATAAGTCATGTTGGGTTGACACGACTCGACACAACCCGTTTGACCCATTATATATTAAAGTTTATAAAAATAAGAATAAAAACACAAAAATAAACTAAAGAAAATCATATTGTTTGAATAATCATATTACTCCACAATTGAAAGTATGAAACGTTGCATTGTTTTATTGTTTACTTGTTTGGGTTCAACTTCAAGTTCGAAAACTTGAAGAAAAAAAACACTTGGCTATTTTTTTTTTAGTTTTTGCATTGTTGGTTCAAGTTCTAACTCAATAAAAGAAAGACTTGTTTTGTATTTTGTGAAATTTTTTTAGTTTAGTCTTTACTCTTTAGATAGTGAGAGAAAGAGAGAGGTAACGTGATTGTTTAGGTTTGCTTTTTAATGTTGAAAAAAAAAAAAATAGTATACGGTCAAACGGGTAAACCCGTGGGTCAAATGAGTTGACCCATTAATGACCCGTTTATTAAAGGGGTCTAATAGGTCAACCCTTTTATAATCTAAATTCTTTGAAGGTTAACCCTAACCCTTTAATTTCGTGTCGAGTTCGCGAATTGTGTCAAAAATTGACGGCCCTAACCATAAGTTAGTATTATTAGTAGAATGCTTATTTGCATATCACCAAGGGAGCATTTCTCTTATCAGGATTTAAACTTAATCCCAATAAGAATATTTTGTATGAATCAGATATGCTGCTTATAATTTGCATTTCATGTGCAGTATTAAATCAATTGTCTTTGTCTAATTCTTTTCCTTCTACTTTAGTGGTTTGCCTTCAGGATTGAACTGCCTACAACGGAGCTTTCCTTGCAATCGAGGCCCTGGAATATGTAAGTACAGTTAAAAGCATACACTCTTGATTACTAGATTGGAAAGGATTAGTAGGTACAGAGGTAAACAAGGAGAAGTTCTACTCTAGGATGGTGTTTCTAAGGAGAATACAAGTGATCCATCTTCAAATTTTCACCAAACATTGATATGGATACAGTACAATCAGGAAGCATTCCTAATCTTTAAATAGTTACGAAAAATGGACTGGACATATCTTTTCAAAGGGCTAACATTGGCAGTTATGCATCACAATTAATTTACCAACAAAAAAAAATTGAACTTAAAAGATGAGCTGAACAATTTTTCACCTAACATTTTAGTTTCATAGTAAAGGACTAGTAGACTTGAATTAGGCTTCTAACTTCAACCATATCCAGTGTTGAAATGCATAACATGCTTATGAACACATCAGGATATACATGATCCAACCTTGTACATTTAATCACCTGTTCTAAGCTTACACATTGATTAAGTGCTTCTTTTGTATTGGATTTCAGATTATAACTTTAGCATTAAGTGTGGTGGTCCTCAGATTACGTCTTCTAATGGGATTGTCTATGAGAGGGATAACGAGACACTTGGTCCAGCCACATATTATGTGACCAACACAAACAGGTGGGCTGTTAGCAATGTTGGATATTTCACTGGGAGCAATAATCCTCAGTACACGAGTACTTTGTTATCTCAATTCACAAGTATAGACTCAGAGCTGTTCCAGACAGCTCGACTCTCTGCTTCATCATTAAGGTACTATGGCTTGGGGCTTGAGAACGGGAACTACACTGTAAGTCTCCAGTTTGTAGAAACAGCTTTTCCAGACACTTCCACGTGGCAAAGTCTTGGGAGGCGTGTCTTCGATATTTATATCCAGGTCTAGATCATATTATTGAATTGTTTTAGAATCAAAACTGTTGTCTTTTGATATCATTTACCTTCTAAGTTCTTTCAACCCAATATATATAAGTTTTCTTTCGATAAGCATTAATTTTTATTTTTTATGATAAATGATAAGTGATAAATACTGATATAACAAAATCCTCATCAATAGTTAAGAAAATCTATTAGTAGATTGCCAAATTTTAAGAGATCATGATGGATATTTCTCAACCAAAACAGAAAAAAGTGTCTTAACAAATTTAACGACCGCCTTATAGATCAATCAAGAAATTACCTCGAATATGATGGATATTGACATCATTTGTGTTTTGTTTCAAGGTTTGACTTTGTTTATTCCAGGGGAATCTTGTTTCAAAGGATTTTGACATACGAAGGGAGGCTGGTGGAGTCTCTATGCAACCCGTTCCAAAGGTGTTTCAGGTCCAGGTATCAGAAAACTACCTTGAAGTCCATCTCTTCTGGGCTGGGAAAGGAACTTGCTGCATACCTAGTCAAGGTACTTATGGACCTTCTATTTCAGCCATCAGTGCTACCCCAGGTAATATAGTGCCAAAATTGTAGTTGCAATTCAGAGGATTAAGAACTGATTTCCTCACACACTAGTACCATTGTTATTGATGGCCTTGCTTTTGTATAGATTTTACACCCACGGTTAATAACAAACCTCCAAGCAACAAGAAGAATAGGACTGGTCTGATCATAGGTGTCGTTGTTGGTGCTGGAGTTCTAAGCTTTCTATCTGTTTTTCTGGTTTTCTATATTGTTCGAAGAAGAAAACAGCTTCCAACCAATGATGATGCGGGTAAGTCAAAAATCATATTGTACGTCTATGCTAGTTGTCGAACTTCATTCATTTTTAGTCTACATAGTAGAAATATAGAACTTTTGCCTATATGTGAGTTTATATTATTTATTTATTAGTGAGGTGGCCTCTTCGTGCTGGATATTGTGTTAAGTACAAGAGATATGATTTGTTTACAACTCTTGTACAAATCCAACAACTTTTTTTTTAAAATCAACCATTGGATCCAATGGTTAGTTTGAAAAAAAATAAGTTGTTAGAGTTGTACAAAAGTTATATAGAAGTTGTAAACATATCATATGTAGGAGATTAGGAGATGCCATACTTATCTCTTAGAGTTGTCTTTCAATTATGTTTTTATTTGGTCTTGTAAGTCTATATAACTTGTTGCTTGATTAATGAAAGTATGAAAGAATTATATTAGCAAACTCACGTTTGTCCTTGAGAGGTCCAGGGTACCTCGAATTACCCTAAAATCTATCAAAATCTATCCTTTTTTATTGGTTCTTCATCCCACGTTACGTAGGCACATAACACTCGCCCATAAAGCCCCATTCTATAGACAACTTTCTATATATGTCTATTTCATAGACAACATTTTGGTCTAAAACATATTGATGATTATTGCTTAACAAGAGGAGACATCCTCAATTTAACATGTAAAAACTATGTTTCATTTTCATTCACAAACCACTTAAGCAAATTGATAAGTAGATCAACCTGTGTTTATGTTGAAATTGCAGAGCTCTTGGGAATAGATGTTAGAACATTCACTTTCAGCTACGCTGAACTAAAGACAGCTACAGAAGAATTTAGTCCTGCTAATAAGCTTGGAGAGGGAGGATTTGGACCTGTCTTTAAGGTAAGTGGTTGAACCTATGTCAGTGGACAACAATTTAGTTGACTGTCTGATATAACTCTAGAGCTGTTATATATCTATTGCAATTTCCAAGAAGTAATGAAGCACAGCTTGCAACATCACCTTTTCACCATTTCTTTTCTTTTACTTATTGTTCCTTATATTTCCTGCCTTTCTTTTTTGTGAAATTGCATGCACTCCTTACCATGGTATCTTGTGCTTGTGATTGGCAAGTTGCTGGAAATTGCAATTGTTGTAGAAGTAAGGTGATACGAAAATATTTAAAGATTCATAATATGATATCCGGATCTGGATTCCCTGTTATTCCTTGCCCAAAAAGAGGGGGCAGGGCAATAACAGGGAGATTGTGAGAGGGGCTCCCTTGCCCAAAGAGGATAAGAGGAGGGATCCCCAATTGCAGGGGTTTCCTGTTCAATGATATCCATAAGCCCTTTTCTATTTCTTCTACTAGTTCTACTACACATGGATTTTCTATTATGGTTATCTTTTGAAGTTGAAAGACATTCAAAGTTCTTAATCAAATGAAGAAACAGATTTTGTAGTTATTTTTTATTTTTCTGATTCACACCATTTTCCCAAATTCAAACTTGTATAAGTTGCCATATTATAAAACCTATACACTTTTTTTTTTTTTTAGCTTTCTTTGGTCTGGTTACACATACTCCAAATTATGGTTTTTATTCCTTTTTTAGGGCTACCTTGGAATTAGGACTCTTCAATGCAACTTGTTCTTACTCAGTATATTAAAAGAAGAAAGCATTCTATGCTCAAACGAGTTCCATTATATGCCATTATAATTCAATTGGCTAGGAATTTTTATTAAAAATAAGTGATTAACAGAAAAAGCTTATAGAGAGTGAAGGATTGCAAATATGTAGATATATATAAAGTGAAATTTTTAACTGATTATTTCAGAAATTTAATTTTTTCATGGATGGTGTAAAGTTTGGGAACTTCTTTCTCGATTGTTGAAATGGAATGTTTAAGAAAAAGCATATCTGGCCGATGTCTGTTAGATTTGATAACATTTGATGGAGGGCATAGAATTTTGAGGAATCACATCTTGTGAGAATATAATATTTTCAAAATGTTCTGGTATTAGGAGGTTCTGACTGAATAATTGAGTATCATTAACACGCAGGACGATTTTTCGTTAAGTTTTGCTACGAGCATCAGATACTGGGTTCATTCTTGTTTTGTTCCTTTCTGGACATTTTGTATGGCTTTATACCTGATCTATGCAATGGGATCTATAGATTGATCTTTTTGGTATAGTTTGCTAGATGTATTGTGTGTATCAAAGGAGGAAAAAATAATCTGGAAACAAGTTTTTAAATTTAAAAATGGAAGTTGTGGCCCAAATGAAAGCAATCTAATGCTTGGCAGAACATTTAGATGGGGTAACCTTGTCGTCCTTGCCTGATACTTCTCCTTTGAAGTATGAGGCTTAAATTGAAACCGATTAGACTGGACATACAATTTCATGGTGAAAATAAGCAACTACAATGTTTGACTTTTATCCTCATAAGTTTTATCTATAAATGGATATTGTCTGGTTTGGTTCTGCATAGATTGTACTTGGGCCATCAATGAGATAAGCGGTGTAAATTAAAAGTATTTAAGCCATCGACCCTACTCAGCCAGACAATCATTCTCTATTTACATTGATAGATCAAAATCATCCTACTAATGGTTTTTTAAAATATTTTCCGTCACATTTTTTTTTCTGAAACTTTGTACTAAATAGGGAACACTTGATGATGGGAGAGTAATTGCTGTGAAGCAACTATCTGTAGCATCACACCAAGGAAAGAACCAGTTCATAACTGAGATTGCTACTATATCTGCTGTGCAACACCGCAACCTTGTGAAATTGTACGGATGTTGCATAGAGGGAGATCAACGACTACTTGTTTATGAGTTTCTAGAGAATAGAAGTCTTGATCAAGCGTTATTTGGTATGTGAATGCATCTTTGCTCTTGCTCTCTCTCTCTCTCTCTCTCTCTCTCTCTCTCTCTATGTGTGTGTGTGTGTGTGTGTTTCTAGAGAATAGAAGTCTTGATCGAGCGTTATTTGGTATGTGAATGCATCTTTGCTCTTGCTCTCTCTCTCTCTCTCTCTCTATGTGTGTGTGTGTGTGTGTGTGTTATGTATTAAGCAGATTAAGTTTTATAGGAAAAAGAAGTTTAAATCTCGACTGGTCAACACGTTATGATATATGCTTGGGCGTAGCAAGAGGTTTAGCATATCTTCATGAGGAGTCAAGACTTCGAATTGTACACAGAGATGTGAAGGCCAGTAATATCCTGCTTGACTCTGATCTCATCCCCAAAATATCAGACTTTGGCTTGGCCAAGCTTTATGATGATAAAAAGACCCACATAAGCACCCGCGTTGCAGGAACTATGTAAGATCATGAAGGCTTAGTTAGGCACCTTGTCTTTCTGAACTATATAATCCTTTATTTTGTCTTTTTTTATTAGTTATCTTGTACTAAATTTTGCATATGATTGTTACTGATGTAGTGGGTATCTTGCACCGGAGTACGCCATGCGTGGGCACCTTACGGAGAAGGCTGATGTGTTTGCCTTTGGTGTTGTGGCTCTAGAGATTGTTAGCGGGAGGCCAAATTCTGACTCAAGCTTGGAGGAAGAAAAAGTTTATCTTCTTGAATGGGTGGGTATGAACAATATTTTTGTGCTCCATGTTTACATTGTTTTCTGTCTTCTAATGAGACGGATTTTTCAGTCCACTTCAAAAAGTTCCAGTAGCATTTATCGTTCTGTAGCAGGTTAATGATAGTCATGACCATCCACACCTATACATATTGAAACAAGATTAAAACTTGGATCCTGATTTATGAAGTTTACACTAACTTTCATTGATAGTGAAATGTCAATCTGGATGTGTCGGTTATCCATATGCCACAGCACATTTTACATAAGAGTGCTTAAAACAGAGTGATTTCTTAGAATCACAAAATGAGCCTGTGGAAGAGTTTCAAAAATGGACTGGATTTATCTAGATATGGTGCAAATATAGTTGCTTCATTGAAACAATTAGAATACTCACTTCCAACAGGTTTGTACTATATTCTGAACCGTTAAGACTTATTGAAACAATTGGACTGGACTGCTCACATCCACTACCTCTTTAGTATATTCCTTACAAAGTTGACTCATTGTAACAATTTGTGATACAAATATATTCTGAAGCCTGATAACACATATCCTTCTCAGGCTTGGCACTTGCATGAAAACAACAGTGAAGTTGATCTTATGGACTCCACATTATCAGAGTTCAATGAGGAAGAAGTAAAACGCATGATAGGAGTGTCTCTTTTGTGCACACAAGCATCCCCAACGTTACGGCCGTCAATGTCGCGTGTGGTGGCAATGCTTTCAGGAGATATTGAAGTGAGCTCTGTAACTTCAAGGCCTGGATATTTGACTGACTGGAAATTTGATGATGTAACCAGCTCAATGAGTGACGTTGCAAACAAAGGAACCTATGCAAGCTATCACAACTCATCAGCAAGTACAAGTATAGTGGGTGATGCAGAGAATTCACCAGCAAATGCTTCTAAACCCATGCTCCATGAGATTATCAAAGAGGGTAGATGAGAATTGGTCTTTCTTTCTTTTCTTTTTCAAACTTTGTCTATTCTTCAATTCCGGGCATAATAATAATATTAGATCTACTTGGATTGTAAAATGAATTTTTCATTTTTATTTTTTGTCTGAGGTATTGGCACCCTCCTTGCATGTTAGTATAGAGGTGCAGACATTAAGGCACTATTCAAGAAAGTACAAGTTTGTGTTCTAATAAGCCCATCTACTGTCTGGAACTTCTTTAACAAATTGTTTGGATGGAACAAAGTGGGACTCCATTTCTGTCCTCTGATTAATTATCGTGAGATTTCGTTTTGATTCATCAACAACTATAAGCACAAACAAAAGAAAATAAGGGTTGGTGAAAGAAGTTTAGATCTTCAAGTTGTAAAAACAATTCCTGTACACTGGTAATGTGAATAGGACTCATCAAAGATATATATATTTTTGAAAAGCACAAGTCATTACCCTATTTTTTCTCAATTTTGAACTATTCCGATTCGTTTCTAATTTTTTCAATAAGAGTCGTGATTTTCAAAAAAATTTCAATGAAATCTTTCCTTTAGATTTTCTAACAAAAGGTATGTAAATTTTTTATTGAATTCCTAGACATTATTAAAAACAATTGAAAAAAACATTTTTTCAAGAAAAAGGGACGACTGTCCAAATTGTTGTGCAAATATCTACCTAAATAAAATAGGTAAATATTTGTACATTTTATTCACAAATGCACAATATCAAAACAATAGTATAAAAGACAAATACGAGATCATTCTCACGATGATTAATATAAATTATACTCAAAGAAATTTTCTAAATAAAGATTTTGAATGTGATGAGATAAAATCAAGATTTTGTGAATTTTGATAGGATTTATCGAAAGATTTTAACGGAGAGTTGAAATTGAAAAAATTTGAAAGATAGATATCCTAAATTGAAACTTTTTAAAGTTTGGATATCTTATTTCGAAAGTGATGAAAGATCAGGGATTATAAGTGAAGTTTTCACTAATAAAAAGATAAATGTTTGGTTTCATTGTCTTACATATTTTTAGTCTATTTACGTACAAGAAATTTGCAAATCTACCATAGAATTTATTGGACCACCCGTAAATTTCACAGTTTCAATTGCAGATATATAAAAGAGATGAGCAAGAGAATTGTTAGTATTTTATATTTGCAACATTCTGATTAACAAAAATACTTTATGTAAAGATTGCTTTTTAACAGGATTATCGATTCAATTCAGAGTCTTCAACTACTAATTTCTATAAGTGCATTCTATTGCTAGAATAAATACATTTGCAATTATTGAAATTGTTGTTTCATACTCTCTTATACACTCCATTGTCTGCACTACATTCCCGCAAGGCGGATTACTGCCTGATTACCCTATCCCCTCATCACATTTTACTATTCATTTTATATACTTAATTTTCTTAATCATGTTTAATTTTATAAATCATGTTTAATTATTTTAATTAATCTTAATTAATCAGTCATACATATATATATATATAGTTACTTAATTATATAGAATATATTAGACTTATTATTTGCCCATAGTTTATGAACTCTACTTATATGTAATAACATATTGTTAATTTGTTAGTAATTATAACTATAGTTATGCTATATTTTATAATATGCCTTATATAATTACATATTACATATTAATGTTATTAAAATTGTATAGAGGTTGTTCACAAACTCGGGCTTGAACACTGCTTTTATTGCACATTGAAAAATTTAATAATCTAGCTAGCTCGAGCTCTAGTTGAACCAAGCTTGTCGAGTAACCCGATTCAACTCGAATGACATTCCGAACGATCTCAAGCTCGCTCGAGCTTTAAACGAGCCGAGCTTGAGCACATATTTCATAAATAGGCTCTAATTCGATATTCAAGCTCAACTCATAAACGAACCAATCTTAAAATCTTAAAGTTTGACTTGTCTCGATTACATCCCTAAATACAACTTATGTATAATGCTATATATAGTATACTATAATGCTATATATGATATACTGTATCTTGGTTTATATATATTAATTAGTGCTATATATATAGTATATAGGTTAGGGTTATAAATATATTACTATATGTGATGAAACCAGGTAGCTATGTACATGGGCAACCGCTAATTAATAACCGGAAAACTGGAAGTAGCTGCAACTGGATAATCGGCAGGGTTTTAGAAAACCGGTTAAAAATAAAAATAATTATAAATGAAGTCAGTTTTTTTTTTTTTTTTTTTTTTTTTTTTTTTTTCATTTTTACTTTGAGTCAATTTATTAAAACAACTCCAAGTGGAGTTGTTTTTAAAACGGAGCATTTGTTTTTTTATTAAATGACTCGACTTGGAGTCGTTTTGTTAAAGAGAGTTCCTACAGGTACAAATGCAAGCTTACAAACTGACGTGGTATATGATGTGGCGTATTTTTAATTGAAAAATATAATAAGCCTCATTTATAACTTGACGTCAGAATTTACCAGTGAAGGAAGGAGAGATTCGGCAAGTTCACGGGGTGGTCGGTGACATGGTGATCTGGCGCTCCTGACCCAGACCCCAAACACTGGCAATAGAGAGATTCGGCCGTCTACCCAGACCCCGACCATCGGCGAAAGAGAGAGATCGGGTGAGGGCAAGAGAGACCTGGTGCTCCCGACCCTGACCACCGGCGACCGAGAGAGATCTGGCGAGGGAAAGAGAGATCTAGCGTTCCCGACCCCGACTCATACACCACTGGCGACAAAAAGAGATCCGGCCGTGCGTGGGTTGACAGAGAGAGATCAGGCCGGTGTGCGGGAGTTTCCGGTCAGATCTCTCTTCCTTTCTCTCTTTCGCTGTTGCCGAAACTTTCTTTCTCTGTTGCCGAATCTTTTTCTCACCGGTTTCTGATGGTTGTCGGATCTTTGTGACGTGGCTGGAGTAGTGTGGTTGGGGAAGATTTAATGAGTTTTTTAATTAATAAAATGCCACCTCATATTCTATGTCAGTTTGTAAACTTCTCTTTGTAGAAGTTTGTAAGTACCTCAGCATTATTCTTTCTTAAAATGACTCAAAGTAAAAACAATAAATAAAACGACTCCTTCTTCTTTATTGAAAACTAGGGCTGCAAATGAACCAAGTCGAGCCGAGTTCGAACTTTTTTATACCTGCTCGATTTTATTTTTTAAGGTGTTTGAACTCGGCTCGAGAGCTCGAGAATTTTTAGGAATTCTGTTCGAGGCTTGGCTCGTTAAGGATTTATGAGGTTCAAGCTCGACTCGAACTCATTACCTATTTCTTAAATGAACGAGCTTGAGCTCTTTTTTTTCCTTTGTTTCTAAAACCCCAAACAGAGAGCAACATTGCAATAGAAAGGGGAAAAAAAATAAGGAAACACAAAATCGTCAATGAAATGAAAAAAAATGAAGTGTTCTTCACAAAAAACTATTAAATTAAAAACAAAAAAAATCAAATCTGCAACAACGAACATCAATAAGAACGCCAATTCGCCGAATCCACCTAAAGCCGAGGTGGGGAAGGCGGATTGGGGGCGCATGTCCACCAAATTTGCATGACACGCGCCGATGCATAGGGGGAGGTTGGGGACACGCCAGTCATCAGGAGACTCGGAGGATGCTAGTGAACCCACTAGTGAGGCCCGTGTTGGGTAATAATATAGAATGAAATGTAGATCTACATCCAAAGATGATATCCTTCGACCCTTCCAAAAATCGCACCAAACATGGCAAAAAGGGGACAACCAGCGGTGAGCTCGGTGTTGAGAGACAGTAGTTGTGGGAAAAAAGGAGGGAGGGAAGCCAGAAGCACAGAAGTCAAAGAGGTTTTCTAGAGAGATGTAGGAGCGCCAATGAGGGTTAGAGAGAGACGTTTGTGAATTGTATGTGATTTGTGAGAGAGAGATGCCGCATAGCAAATGTCATTAATTTGAATGTATGGTGTGGTCAGTGGGTAGTTGAGACTTGAGAGCATTAAATGCTTGAGTGTTGAAGACTCTATAGACTTCTAGTCTTCTCTATGCAGACTATGCGTGAAACATTGAGAGCCGTTGGATCTTCATGGATCCGGCTTCCATGCGGTAGTTTAAGGTGCTGTAGTGGAAAACGGTACCATTTTCCACAAAATGGTACTGTTTTCCACTTAAAAAAAAATTTGCAAAATTTTTAATAAATTTAAAAATTATAAAAATAATAATAATTAAAAACAAAAATTATAAAAACCTAAAAAAACTAAAGGGGTGGCCGGCGTTGCCCAAGGGGGTGGCTGGAGAGCCACCCCCTTAGCCGATCTGGGGTGGATCGTCCACCCTAGTCGACTTTGGGGGTGGTTCGGCCACCCCCAAAAAGCCAAAAAACAAAAAAAACAAAAAAAGGTTAGGGGTTTGGGGGTGGTCTGGCCACCCCTAAAAGGCCTAGAAACCAAAAACAAAAAAAAAGTTTGGGTTTCGGGGGTGGCCAGTGACTGGATCACCCTCAAAGGCCTTGGGGGTGGTTCGGCCACCCCCAGATCGGCCGTATGGGGTGGTCGAAACCACCCCCAAGCCCTTGGGAGTGGTCCGGCCACCCCTAAAAGGCCTAGAAACCAAAAACAAAAAAAAAAGGTTTGGATTTTGGGGGTGGCCGGATCACCCCCAAAGGCCTTGAGCCACCCCCATATTGGCCGTATGGGGTGGTCGAAACCACCCCCCAAACCCTTAACTTTTTTTTTTATTTTGGCCTTTTGGGGGTGGCCAGACACCCCATTGGGCAACGCCGGCCAACCCTTTAGTTTCTTTAGGTTTTTATAATTTTTGTTTTTAATTATTATTATTTTTATAATTTTTAAATTTATTAAATAATTTGTAAATTTTTTTTAAGTGGAAAACGTTTTCCACTACCGCACTTAAACTACCGCATGGAAGCCGAATCTGATCTTCATTATGCTTTTAGTCATTTTCTTTATATATATGTAGATCCGTGTCATTGAATTGTGTATTGGAATTTGGAGAAAGTTAGAAACTAAAGAGACATTTAATGATAACTAAATGTCTAACTGACTAAGACTAATAAGTAATAGTGGTCTTTAAATTCTATAGATTCTAACTTTTATATATATATATATATATAAAGGAGTCCTATGGAGCCGAGTCGAACTTTTACGAGCTTTGTTCACGATCATATCTCGAGCCGAGCCGAGTATTGACATGTTCAGCTCATTTATTAAACAAGTTTAAAAAAATGTTCAAACTCTGTTCGTTTAATAAATGAATCGATCCCGAGTCGAGCTTTGTCGAGTCGAGTCCGAGTATGCTTACGAGTAGCTCCACTCGCTTACAGTCCTGTTGAAAACCGCCCGCTCCGACCTTTCAAACGCCATCTCCTTTGGATCCCCAAATTACCCAAATCTCTCTCGCCCTCTCTCTCTCTGTAAAAAACAGAATGGGAAGCGATCGGAAGTCGAAGGAGAAAAAGAGCAAGAAGAGAAATTCATATTCTTCGGGCTCAGAAGGTACGTAATAAATATTTTCTCACGCATCTCTTTTCCTTCTCCACCCTTCGTTCTATTCTTACTCCCTGTTTAGTCTTTGAGGAAGCCATGAAAAACCAAAACGAAAATATTTTTTGTTTTTGTTTCATGCTTTCTGCTGTTTTGGGTTTTCTTTTTTTTTTTTTTTTTTTTCTTTTCCTACAATTTCTGACCAACCAAGCATGAATATATATATATATATATATTTTTTTTTTTCTGTGTGTTTTCTTTGGGACTTTTGTTGTTATTTCTTGTGGAACTACAGACGAGAGAAAAAGCAAGAGACACAGAACAGAAGAGGATGGCGACAGGAAGAGCAGGAAGAGTGATAAGAAAGAGAAGCGAACGGACAAGAAATTCCGTAAGGACTCCCAGCGCCATTCTGACAAAGGTTTTAAATTGCATTTCATAAATCTTAGATTTATTATGTTGGTATTTTGGTATGTTAATAACATTGATCATGACAAAATTAAATAGTTTTATTAGTTTAAGATGGAATTTGAATTGGGTATGGTTGTGATTAGCAAGTTTAGCAGTACCCATTACTTGAATTCTAGGTTAAAACTAAGAGAATTGGGTACTGTTGTGTATTTTTACTTATCAATTTAAACGTCTTGTAATGGCTGCTTTCATAAGTGTTGAGAAGCTGCCCATTTTATAAATTCAAGAGGTCTTAATGGAGGCAAAGCAAAGCTATTGGGTTAAACTTTTTTAGTTTGGTCTTCTCAGGGAAATTCGAATTAGTCATAAATAATTGCATAATGTATTGCAGTCCAGCTTATATAATGGGTCGTTAGGTATTGGGGTTTCCGAAAGTTGTTTAGGTTGTATTGAATGAAGAAAAGAAAAGCAGAATGAGGTGATAGTGGATTTGGCAGGTAAAGGTTATGTGACTGACTGGAATAGCTCCAGACAACACTAGCACAGAGTGGGCTGAATTTCTGTTGTATGTTCTAGTGCTACTTGTTTAAAACGCTCTGCTGGACATGTTCGTTTGTGTCCTAGGTTCTAATATTTTGGTTGGGCTGATTATCCTTATTTGAAGTTGGATATTTTTATATCTCTTTTGAATGGCCTATGCTCTGTCCTTCACCCATTGGTAACTAGAAAGCAGAGATTGATAGAGATTTTATGATTAAAACTTAAATAGATGAGTAAGATGAAAAAACATAAGATAAGATTTGAAATCTTATGTTAAAATCAAATACGTAATGATATGATCTGATTAGAAATGAGAAGAAAAAAGCGTCGTCGGTTTTCAGGGATTGAAGATCAGGTGTATGCTTTTCAATATTGAAGTCTTAATTCTGCATTCAGAAAAGTCATGGTTCAATAGTAATATATTAGTTTATATTGAAGTATGAAACCATCTCTTTGCATTTTACCTGATGCATGGTTTCTGTTCTGAAGGTACCAATAGGCCTATTAATTTGTCAAATTTTCTGTGTATTCAATTATGGGCCCAATTATTGCTATATGCCTTTATGATTTACTGAATCTTAAGGAAACAGTGATTTTCTTTAATTATTTGTTTTCTAGAGATGGAGTTGGTGCAGAGACGGTCTTCATACTCATTACTGAAGATGCTAACAGGCTAACAATTGTTTTGATTATTAAATGCAACCAGTTTCTATTTAATTGAATACTACAAATTTTTAATGTACTTAACTAGCAACCATGTATTGGAATCTTTGTTATGTTTATTCTGGTTTAAATTGTTCAGTGTTTTCATTGTTGGTGGGGGATCAACAACCTGATTTAGAAAATGCTTTTTATTTTTGTGTTATACTTCATGAATTGAAGCCCTTACATGATTGACTCTTCCACCAAATCATTCATGTTAGTGATGCCTAGGTTTATGAGGGGAGAGAAAGACCTTTCTAGTTTCTTTTGGCATGATTTATTAATTAATAGTATTTGGTAAATACTGCGTATTTATTCTTTGGTACGCTAACTTTTCCTATCCATTTGTGCAAAGTTATAAAAGTCCTGAATGGTTACTCATGCCTTATCCAGTAGTATTTAAGGTTCTTCTTGGCAAAATTTTATCATATTGACTTGTCATTATTGCCTCAGAAAAGAAGTCAAAGGATAAGCACAAAAGTAAACATCACAGAAGTGATCGCCACTTGGTAAGTCCTCTTGCTTATTAGTAAGATGAGAACTTTGATGTTTGAGGTCTTTCCATGCTGTAATAATTAATTGCTTTTTATTTACTGCATCCTATATTGTTGAAATTATTTCGCTCAATCTTCTCTTCTACCTCCCATTAAGATCCCAAACTCCAGATATAAAGCTGACAAAAAGTGTCTACATGGACACAAAAATTTCTTATTCACAAGGTAAAAGTATTTATTCTCTTTGCCAGTGAACACCCCCTCCCTCCTTTTTCTTTAATTCAGTATCATATAATGTTTGCTAAGAATGTCTAATACTAATTCAATTTAATTCGAATTTTTGGCACCCTCACTGTTATTGATAATCAATCACAAATTTTGGCTACCAGGATCCAGATAAAATGACTCTAGAGTTTAGATTGTAGAATGGAATACATAGAAAACTTGAAAAGTAGTGTTTGCTACGTCGGAATTTCGCGGAAGTGGTGGCAGGGCAGAGGGTAGAAACGGAAAGCGAGTCACTGAGCAAGGGTAGCATGGGAAAGATCATCATCCAGCCTGGTAGCTTCGGACGAGATTGGAAAGAAGGAGATATGTGCGCCCGGAGATCACGCTCTTTGCTTATGGTCTGAGACGTTGCAGTTTGTTGAAGAAGGAGCATTCAATGCACAAGCGTTACAAAATCTTTTAATATCGCTCAGGAAGGATGTGGACAGGTGGTGTATGGAGCATCTCGGACTGGGCCGGTTTGCATGTGATATGGAACCAGAAGAGGGGACTAAAAAATGTGGGCATTTTGGGTCTAAAGGTAAAGGCCCATGTGGGGATGTTTCAATTCCACAGTCCAAGTTGTGGTAGGATGAGTTGGCCTGTCATCAAAAGCCAGGATTTTCTGGCCTGATCTATCAACGTCGCAACCCACAATCAAAGGCTTTCTGGAGAGTGAAGTAGGGGATGGACGATACCGAAGTGGGAACAAGTCGGAGCTTGGAGAAGCATGCGATTCACTCTATAGTTGGGGCAGAGACCATCATTCTTGTACTTGAGGGTGCGATGCACGATGGAGGAGTACAAACTGGCGTTGTTAGTCAGAAGCTCGCCGTAGGCTTTGATAGTTGGAAAGAATGGATCGGACTCAGAATATACTGCAGTAGCGTTTGGCCAGTCTGGGTTTTGCTTAGACAATGCCGATGAGGCCACCGGTATGTTTGGGCTTGGCTTTGTAGCCGAAGAGAGACCTGCCCAAGAGATGTCGGAAGCTGGTGGAGGATTGCCGCAAGCTCCACAACTCTCCAGGTGTTCGCCATCGATTACTGTGATGTATTCTTCTAGGTCTGGTTCAGAGTTTGTCGATCAAAGGCTTGCAGAAGAAACTTTGGTCGTTGGTGGAGTCTCGAAAGTCAAGATGGTCAATAGTCCGTTGGTAAAGGTCAAGGTGGGAGGCAACACAGAAGAAGTCATTTTAGACGAGGGTGAGGTGGGAGCTTCATCCAGGAGAGCGGTGGTGGCAAAATGGAGATTGGGTCTACTTCCAAGGGTGAGGTGGGAGAGGATGTGGGAGTCTTCTATTAGTATTCTTTGGACAAGTAGAAGTTTCTACCTGAAGACCTTCTGTTACAGTATGAAGAAGATAAAATAAGGGGGGATTGGGAGGAGTGCGGACCTTTTTTACTCACCCCTAGTAGTGGATGTGGGAGATGGGCATCATCCTAGGGTGTCACCTAGGTGGGTGGTTGAAAGAGTTAAGGGCTTTTATCAAGTGAGATATGATCTTTTGCCACCCCGAGACACAACTCTTGACCACCTTGCCCATGTGGCAAGGTGGTCCTAGCTAGCTTTAGGGTTTTTTTTCTTAAAAAAAAAAAAAAAGTAAACGTAAAAGTTGGCACGTGGGAAAGGAGGTCATGAGTTGTGTCTTGGGGTGGCAATATATCATATCTGTTATCAAGTTGTAGGGTTATCTTGTGAGGGTTATGAGGATAATATGTTGGTGTTATTTGAAGAGATTGAAGCTACCCGATATCAATAAATGGCAAAGTATACAACTTCTATTCCATGTACACTAGGGGTAAAAGGTCAGTAGGAATTAAATAGGTTGGCTTGGTCCCTTAAATATGAGAAGGGTGTACAATCTATTAGAGGCCGAGATAAGGGAATGGGCTCATCTCGTTTTTTATGGAGCCTAAAATCTTAATGTGGAATGTCAGAGGGCTAAATGAGCTTAATAAAAGGTTGAGGATTAGAGGGCTTCTAAGGGATTGGAAGGCGGATATTGTATGTTTGGTGGAGACGAAGATGACAGTTATCTCAAGGGAGGTGGTGCAAAGTCTATGGGGTTGTCATTATGTGGATCGGTGCTATATGGGAGCAAGTGGTGCGTCGGGTGGGATTTTGTTAATGTGGGATAGACGGGTGGTCGAGAAGGTTGAGGAGTGTGTAGGAAGATTTTTTTTTTGATAAGTAATAAGTTGGTCTTATTAAAAGCGTAAGGCGCCCCTCAATACACCGGCAGTATACAAGAGAACGCACCTAGCTAGAAAGTGAAAAACGAACAAGAAATTCATCAAAGGTAAACGACAACGGTGACACAAAAGCCACCGTCCAAAGATACAACGTATGAAAAAAAGAAGCTAAAATTTCCTCCAAGGATCTCTCCAAGTCCTCAAAACACCTATCATTTCTTTCCTTCCAAACACACCAGAGAATGCATGTCGGCACCATCTTCCAAATAACAGCACACCTCGGCCTACCAGCCGTCCACCAACACGCAAACAAGTCAAGGACTCTTAGAGGCATAACCCAAGACAGACCAAAATGAGAAAAAATAGCACTCCACATAGCGTATGCAACATCGCTGTGAAGGAGAAGGTGATCCACTGATTCCCCGCTTCTCTTGCACATGCAACATCTATCCACCACAATGACATGCCTCTTCCTGAGGTTATCCCCCGTTAGGATCTTGCCTAGAGCTGCAGACCATGCGAAAAAAGTCGCCCGCGGAGGAGCCTGAGTCCGCCATACACTCTTCCAAGGAAAGTGACTTCTCACATCGCAAGCCAGAGAGCTAAAGAAAGACCCAACCTTGAACAAACCTTTTTTGGATGGGATCCACCACAATTTGTCTTCACTACCTCTATTAAAACTGACCGAGTGCAATACCTGGAAAAACGCAGCAAAGGTATCCACTTCCCAATCATGCGCTTCTCTGAAAAAGCTCACGCTCCACTGATTGAAGCCACCCACAAGCTCCACATTATCCGCAACTGAAGCATCCTTCGCACGAGCAATTCC
Organism: Alnus rubra; assembly: GCA_028654335.1. Taxonomy (NCBI): domain Eukaryota; kingdom Viridiplantae; phylum Streptophyta; class Magnoliopsida; order Fagales; family Betulaceae; genus Alnus; species Alnus rubra. The sequence continues at coordinate 1,054,008 of JAJPGS010001738.1, read as the reverse complement.
AAATAAAACAGGAAAAGCTTCCTTAAGAGTTGAGTTCCCACACCACAAATCATGCCAAAATTTTGTTCTAGCCCCACCTCCCACCTCAAATCTAGAGAATCCTACAAAATTCTTCCACCCTTTCCTGATGTTCTTCCACAACCCCACCCCAAAAGTACCTGTAGGCTCTAGGGAGCACCAACCTCCCCATAAACTTCCAAACTTGGAATCCACCGCTATTCTCCACCAAGCTTCCCTCTCAATCCCATAACACCACAGCCATTTGCCTAATAGAGCCTTGTTAAACACCACCAGATTTCTAATACCCAACCCGCCTTCTGAAACTGGAGTGCACACTTTAGACCATTTCACCAAATGATACTTGAACTCATCACCAATTCCTCCCCAAAGGAAGTCTCGTTGTAGCTTCTCAATACGAGCACCTACACTTGCCGGGATAGGAAAAAGAGACAAAAAATACGTGGGCAAGTTGGAAAGAGTACTCTTGATGAGGGTAACTCTACCTCCCTTGGAAAGGTATAACCTTTTCTAGCTGGCCAACCGACGTTCAACCTTCTCAATAACACCATCCCAGATATGAATAGATTTGTAGGAAGCCCCCAACGGAAGGCTTAGATACTTCACCGGTAGATTAGCAACCCCACACCCTAGAATATCGGCAAGACCTTCCACTTGAACTATGTCTCCCACAGGGATTAAAGCTGACTTGGCCAAATTAGCCTTCAAGCCTGAAGCAGCTTCAAACAGAAGAAAGAGGCTTCTAAGATAACGCAACTGAGCAAGGCGAGCATTGCAGAAAATCAAAGTATCATCTGCAAATAACAAGTGTGAGAATGAAACATTACCCACACTAAATCCTTCGAGTAAGCCCCCTCCTACCGCAGCTGAAATCATTCGGCTCAATGCCTCCATCACAAAAACAAACAACAAGGGTGAGAGAGGATCCCCTTGTCTCAACCCACGAGAACTGCTGAAGAATCCATTAGGAGAGCCATTAACCATCACTGAGAATCTCACAGAGGATATACAATGTTTTATCCAAGAGCACCATTTTTCCCCAAATCCACATCTCCTCAATACAAACAAGAGAAAATCCCAATTAACATGATCATAAGCTTTTTCCAAATCCATTTTGCACATGACTCCAGGCTCCCAGATCTTAATCTACTATCCAGACATTCATTAGCAATAAGTATTGGGTCCAAAATTTGTCTCCCCTTGACAAAGGCGCTTTGAGATTTAGAAATAACCTTTTCCAAAACCGTCTTAAGTCTATTTGCTAGAACTTTGGCAATGATTTTGTAAACTCCACCCACAAGACTAATAGGTCGAAAGTCTTTTAAATCGTTAGCACCTGGAATCTTTGGTATAAGAGAAATGAACGAAGTATTGAGGCTTTTTTCGAAAGAACCCCCGATAAAAAACTCCCGAAACACCTCCATAATGTCCCCCCTCGAAACATCCCAACACTCTTTTAAGAAGGCCATAGAAAAGCCATCAGGACCTGGCGCCTTATCTCATTCCATTGCTGAAACTACATTCCTGACCTCCTCCTCCTCAAAAGCTCTCTCCATCCAACTGGCCTCAGACTCTAGAATAGAATCAAAGGAGATACCCTCAACCGAAGGCCTCCACCTGCACTGCTCCGTAAACAGCTTCTTATAGAACTTGACGATGTGCACACCGATTTCTGACTGATCAGAGGATAGAGAGTCCCCTATCACTAAGGAGTTCAAAGAATTATACCTTCTATTGGAATTGGCTATAGAATGAAAGAATTTAGTGCACTTATCCCCTTCCTTTAACCACTAGATTTCTGCCTCCAACTCACCTCCTCCAAAAGAGAACACTTCTCTAGCTCCCTGACAGTCTCAGCCTTTCTCAAGATCTCCTCTTCCCCTAATGCCCTTCTTTCTTCAATAGCATCGAAAGCCTGAATACCTTCAGTCAGCTTCCTCTTGTTTTGCTCTATGTTGCCAAACACCTCATCGTTCCATTTCTTCAAATCCTGCTTCAAAGCCTTCAGCTTACACGCTAGAACAAAGCTAGACAAACCTTGGAACGAGTAAGAATCCCACCACTGTTTCACCAAACCCACGAACCCTTCTTCCTTGAGCCACATGTTTTCAAACTTAAAAGGCCTTCTCCCTCTAGAAACATCGCCGCAATCCAGAAGTATCGGAAAATGGTCCGAAATAAGGCGAGAAAGCCTCTTTTGTGAAACCAAAGGAAACGGGCTTCCCAATTATGTGACACTAGGAAGCGGTCAATCCTTGACCACATGGGAGGATCATGAGCAATCGACCAAGTAGAGGTGCCTCCAGCTAGGGGGAGATCTACTAGTCTTTGGTCTGCAATAAAATCCGAAAACTCAATCATAGCCGAGCAAAGACGAACGTCACCAGATCTTTCACTCGGAAAGCGTGTAACATTGAAGTCTCCCCCTATACACCACGACAGACTCCACCAACTACACAAACCAGCCAACTCATCCCAAAGACGTCTTCGATCGAACCCAGAATTCGGGCCATAAACCCCTGCAAAGGCCCATACAAAATTATCCGCAACGTTCTTGAAGGAGACTGCGAGAGTGAATTCCCCCACACACTTCTCGACCATCTCCACCACCCTTGTGTCCCACATAATAAGAATGCCCCCAGAGGCCCCACTGGAGTCTAAAGAACACCAGTCAAAATGGTTGCATCTCCATAAGCTGTGCAAAATTGTTCTCTGCACAATACTGTTGATAATGTTGTATGGGCGTTTGGGGGGGTTTACAGTCCGAATGATGACATGGATAGGAGGGAACTGTGGCATGAGTTAGTCGGGCTAATGAGTTGGTGGGAGATGCCATGATGTATTGGGGGAGACTTTAATATGGTTCAATTTCCAAGGGAGAGCTTAGGTGTTTTTAGCTATTCTACAGCAATGGAAGAGTTTTCAGAATTCATATTCATGCAGAGTCTGTTGTATCTTCCGCTTGAAGGTGGTCAATTTACTTGGTCGAATAATCAAGAAGATCAAACATGGTTTAGAATTGATAGATTCTTAATTTCTTCGAAATGGGAAGAGCTTTTTCCTGAAGTGACACAGAGGAGATTGCGAAGACTTCTATTAGATCACTTTCCTTTGCTGTTGGATTGTGGGGCGCCTAGAGGAGGGAGCAAGTATTTTAAATTTGAAAACTTGTGGTTGACATAAGATGGTTTTGTTGATCAGGTTAAAACTTGGTGGATGTTCTATGAGTTTTATGGATTACCAAGTTACGTTTTGAGTAATAAGTTGAAAGCTTTGAAGGCGGATTTGAAGAAATGGAATGAGGAAGTGTTTGGTGATTTAGGGAAGAAAAAGAATGAATTACTGTTGCTGTAGACATATCGGCACAACCATAGGGGTTTAGGTATTGTTCTTCCAATGATCTTAGTACCAAGTACTTCTTGGTGAGATGTAATATGATCAGGGTATCCGAGAGCTGGATTTAATTGAAGGGTGCCGTTGCTTAGAGGAGGAGGAAAGGGTTAGAAAGATATGTTGAGAGAGCTGGAGAAAACTCTCATTTTTTAGGAAATGAACTGGAGATAGAAATCACGAACTTTGTGGCTGAAGGAGGGGGACAAAAAACACAATTTTTTCATAGGGTGGCCAACTCACATCGTAAATTCAATCATGTGAACTATTTGAATGTAAATGGTGCAATGTCCAAGAATCCTTTGGAGATAAAAGGAGCATATAGTACATTATTACAATAAATTGTATTTTGAGCAATGTTCTTGGAGGCCAAGGGTAGATGGTTGATGTGGTGTGGAGTGTGTCAATAATAAAATAAACCACTCGCAATAGAACGAATCTTTGTAGGATAGGGTCTATGTGAGAGTATCGAACCTCAATGACTGTGGATTGTTAAGTTATTGAAATTAATTATAATATAATTCAGAAAAGATATTTGATTTTTGTTTTGTAATTGAAACTAAATAAAAATATAAAAGTAAGAGTAAGATAGTATGGAAAAGATATAGGGAATTGATTTCACCACTAACCTCATAATAATGGTAACTTGCATTTAGGGATAATTGCACCGTTGGTCTTGTGGTATGCTATAATTATTTTTCACTCCCTATGGTTTAAAAAGTTAATGAGAGGTCTCTGTGGTATGCAATAATTACGTTTTATTCACTGGGTCAATTTTTCGTCCACCATTTTGACGGAATCTGTTAGCCCTACACGTCAGCGCCACGTGTCGTCAATAAGATGGCGACATGTGTCCATTTTAATAAAAAAATATAAATTTATTAAAAAATAAATAAATAAACTTTTTTTTTTTAAAAAAAAAAAAAAAAAAAAACCAAAAAAAGCAAAAAGAAAAAAGAAAAAAAGGGCAGGCCACCCCAGCCAATGGGGGTGGCCGCGCGCCACCCCCAGGCCGCCTGTGAACAGATTTAAGTTAGTATTGGGAAAAATTATCTCTAATGCACATAATGCTTTTATTGACAGTCGACAAATTTTGGATTCAGTGCTTATTGCTAATGAATGCTTGGATAGTCAAATTCGATTGGGGAAATCTGGGATTTTGTGCAAGCTGGATTTGGAAAAAGGCATATGATCATGTTAATTGGAATTTCTTGCTCTATTTGCTGTAGCGTTATGGTTTTAGGGAGAGATGGAGGGCTTGGATAAAATTTTGTATTTCTACTGTGAGATTTTCTATTCTTGTGAATGGAACCCTGTTTGGTTTTTTTAATAGCACTCGTTGGTTGCGACAAGGGAATTCACTTTCACCTTTATTGTTTGTGGTGGTTATGGAGGCATTAAACCATATGTTGATTGCAGCAATGGATCAGGGCTACTTGACAAGGTTTTAAGTGGGATCCAGGGATTCTGATTAGGGCTGTAAATGAATCGAGTCGAGTTTTTGGACCTGGTCGAATTTTTTTTAGTGTGTTCGAACTCGGCTCGGGAGCTCGAATTTTTTTGAAATTTCTATTCGAGGCTCGGCTCATTAAGGGTTTTTAAGGTTTGAACACGGTTCGAACTCGTTACCTATTTCTGAAATGAACGAACTCGAGCTGAGCCCAAGCTCGAGCTCGGTTTTTTTTTTTTTGCACAGAAGATGAACAACATGACAATATCAGAAGATAGGTTAAGAGGATGAAGGAGAAGAAGAGATTCACAAAAAAATTACATTGCCAATGAAATTTTAGGATAAATAACTCTAAACTCAAATTTATTTATGCAAGAGAGTAATCGAGTTAACATAGACACAAAGTAATTAACAACACAAAATTTCAACAACAAAAAATTTCTGATCACTTATGCTCTTTCCCACCTCCGGAGGCTTTGGACCAGGTGGAAGGTGGACTCCTTTTGGATGTTATAGTCGGCGAGGGTCCGACCGTCCTCGAGCTGCTTTCCGACAAAGATGTGACTCTGCTGGTTCGGCGGGATGCTCTCCTTGTCCTGGATCTTTGCCTTCACATTGTCGATCGTATCAGAGGACTCGACCTCTAGGGTTATTGTTTTCCCCGTTAGGGTTTTCACGATGATCTGCATGGCTGGTTGCTTGGTGGCTCTGGCTGCACAAGAACCGCACCGCCTAGTGGATTTGGAGAAGAGGAATTCAGAAATGCAGAAGGGGGGTTTTATATTGGGAAGGGAAAGTTAGGGTTTGCGGAGTGGTGTTTGGGTGCGATGAGCGTTCATGGTAGGCTTGATTGGACGATGACGATCATAACACGATGTAATATGTATATGAGCAAATCAGCCTTTGCGAAGAAATAAAAAAATATACTCTGGAACTGGAAGCATGTTTAAGAAGCTATATCTCGATCAGAGGGGAGGTCTCTTCATAGCATTAAAGAAGTGCGACTTCCAAGGTTGAAAATGAGAGGAAGGATCGAGATGCTCGGATGGATGAGAGCTGGCTCCCACTACATTTCTTGATCCCTTTTAGCATTCTTGCGTTTTGTGTGAAAAGACTTGCGTTTTGTATGGCCGTGTGGGCTTGTGAGTTGTGAATGAAAAGTTTGAAAATAATAGGCTTATGTAGAAAAACACTAGACTATAATAACACTATAACTAGGCTTATGTAAACTGTAGTAGAATAAAAAATAAACAAATAAAAACTTAAACTTTATATAATATAAAATTTACACTATAAGACAAATCTCCACTCACACCCCCACACCTATATATATATGAACAAGCCCATCGAGCAGAGTCGTGCTTCCACGAGCTTTGTTCACGAGCCTATCTTGAGCTGAGCCGAGTAATGGCATGTTCAGCTCGTTTATTAAACGAGCTTTAAAAAATGTTCAAGCTTTGTTCGTTTAATAAAGGAACTGATCCTGAGCCGAGCTATGTCGAGCCGAGTATGTTCACGAGTAGCCTTTTTCGCTTACAACCCTAATTTTGATACTTTAGTTGTGAATCATTTACTGTTTGCCGATGACACGCTGATTTTTTGTTGTGCGCAAGCAGAACAAATTTGACATCTTCGCTATATCTTCTTATGCTTTGAGGCAGCTTTAGGGATTGAGGATTAACGTAGGAAAATAACAAATTGCTCCTATCGGTGAGGTGGAGGATGTCGAAGGGTTGGCTCAACTCCTTGAATGTCGGGTCGCATCTTTGTCTATGACATACTTGGGTTTGCCATTGGGTGCTTCTGATAAGCCACTTTTATTTGGAATGGTGTTATTGAGAAAATGTAACGGCGGTTGGCTGGATGGAAGCGGATGTATTTGTCGAAAGGCGGTCGGCTGACTCTTCTTAAAAGTACTCTTTCCAACCTTCCTACGTATTACTTGTCGTTCTTTATTCCAATGGGCGTGGCTAATCGACTTGATAAACTTCAAAGGGATTTTTTATGGGGTGGCATTGGAGATGAGGCAAAATTCCATTTAGTAAAATGTAACAGGATCTATACTCCATTACAATCAGGTGGGTTGTGAGTACACAACTTCATCCACTTTAATTGAACTCTCCTAGGAAAATGCTTGTGGAGGTATGGTAGGGAGATAGAGGCATTTTGGAGAATGGTGATTGAAGTCAAATTTGAGAGTCTAAGGGGTGGGTGGTGTTCTAAAGAGGTGTTGGGTACTTTTTTGTGGAAACATATTTGAAGGGAGTGGGATAAGTTTCATAAATTCGTTTGTTTTGAGGTTGAGGTTGGGTCACATGTAAGCTTCTGGCATGATTTGTGGTGTGTGGATAGATCTTTGAAGCAATGTTTTTTAGTTTTGTTTAGTATTGTGAGGATTAAAGATGCGAGGGTGGCAGATAATTTGGTTGTTCAAAATGGAGTTACTTAGTGGAATGTCATTTTTACGAGTCTAGTCCAGGATTGGGAGATGGAGATGGTACTTTTTTTCTTTGCTTGGCTTTATTCTATTTTGGTTCGACATGGAGAGGATGATAGGTGTTGGTACAGTTTTCGGTATGGTGTGAATCTGCACGCTCTTCTAATATTCTTCACGTTTCTCAATAATTCTGCAAAACAACAAAAACTAGGGACCCTTCCGGGGATCCCGCTCCGATGCCTAAGTTAGCTTCTGTGAGAAAATAATACTCTATGCATAAAGTTGAGTCTTAGTTTATACCTGGGGTATGGGCCTATTTATAGGCAAAGAGGTGGAGTCAAACCTGGATTAGGACTCCTGCTCGTTGTTGATCTAGAACTGCTGTCAGAGTTCTAATTGGACTTTAATCCTTTATTAAACTTCTAATTGGATATCTTCTTAGACTTCTGATCTGATAATTCTTCTTATTTGATTGGACCATTAGTCTTATCCCAATTCTCTGATTTATCTGAAGTAGTTGTTAAATGTCTATCTCCTCCTTGGATCGGGTTGAGTGAAATTTATCCCCAACAGTTACCCCCAATTCCCTTATCCGAAGCTTGCTTGAATAATGGGAATTCCATGTCTAAGGAAACCCGAGCTTTGTCTCCTTCTGAAAACCTGCTAACCTGCAAAACCTGAGGGTTAAATCTTACCCCCATTACCTTCTTGTTTTTCCTTAGGGTTTTCTACCTGTCTCTTGAAAAACCTGCAAAACCCGAGAGTTAAATCCGACCCCCCTGGCTCTCTTTATTTCTCTCTCTCGGCAAGGATTGATCTGAAAATGCTTTCTTCTTGCTCTCGGCTAGGACTGATCCGAGACTCTCGGCTAGGACTGATGATCCGAGACTTTTCTTCTTGTACTCGGCTAGGACTGATCCGAGACTCTTGGCTAGGACTGATTTGAGAGTTTTCTTCTTGCTCTCGGCTAGGACTGATCTGAGACTCTCAGCTAGGACTGATCCGAGAGTTTTCTTCTTGTACTCGGCTAGGACTGATCCGAGACGCTCGGCTAGGATTGATCCGAGAGTTTTCTTCCTGTACTCGGCTAGGACTGATCCGAGAGTTTTCTTCCTGTACTCGGCTAGGACTGATCCGAGACTCTCGGCTAGGACTGATCCGAGAGTTTTCTTCCTGAACTCGGCTAGGACTGATCCGAGAGTTTTCTTCTTGTACTCGGCTAGGACTGATCCGAGAGTTTTTTTTCTTGTACTCGGCTAGGACTGATCCGAGAGTTTTCTTCCTGTACTCGGCTAGGACTGATCGAGAGTTTTCTTCTGTACTCGGCTAGGACTGATCCGAGACTCTCGGCTAGGACTGATCCGAGAGTTTTCTTCTTGTACTCGGCTAGGACTGATCCGAGAGTTTTCTTCCTGTACTCGGCTAGGACTGATCCGAGACTCTCGGCTAGGACTGATCCGAGAGTTTTCTTCTTGTACTCGGCTATGACTGATCGAGAGTTTTCTTCCTATACTCGGCTAGGACTGATCCGAGAGGCTTTTGCCTGCAAAAGAAGTGACATCAACGGGTTCCCGGTCCCTAGACCGGGAACACTCCGATGCTTAAGTCAGCTCTATTCTTTTATTCTGAAAATACTTATTCCCAAAATCTGGGGAATTTTCTATCTTTTATTATAACATGTCTGAGTTAAAAATAAAAGTCTAGTTCTTTGCAAACATAAATGCTAAAAATAAAAGTCTAGCCTGAAATTCCCGAGAGTCCTTTTTATGGGATCACGGGCAGATACTGCTGTTGCCTCGGCTCTCTATGCCGTGGGCTTCTGCTTCCTCGGTCTTCTCTTCTTTCTATGTCATCTCGGGGATCATTCTCTTGATGCCTCTCGCCTAGCTGAGGACGGTCTTCGGGATAGTAATCCCGTGGCTGCTGATCTCGGGGCTGATAGTCCTGATGATTCCGAGGCCTGTTATTTTCTTGCTGGTTCCGTTTTTCTCCCAAGAACCGAACCAACTTGCCATTCTTTATGAATTCTTCTATTAACAACCTTAGGGTTACGCACCCCTCGGTGTAATGACCTGCTTGTTTATGAAAATTACAATATTTGCCTGCATTCCTGTAAGGAGGATTACCTGGTATCTTTTGTGGTTCCCGAAACGCCGGATCTCTTTTTATCTCCATAAGGACTTCTGATATCTCGGCATTGAGAGGTGTAAAATTGTAATCTTTGAACTTCTTTACCTGCCTCTGCTCTTCCCCATCAGCTTTCCTGAATTCTTTCCTTTTCTTTTCTGGGGCTGTCTCTCGGGGTGGCCTAGAACTGGCCATAGACTTTAGCGTTTCTTCTTGATTGATGAATTCTTCTATCTTATCCATGAGGCCCTGCAAGGTACTCGGTTGCTTCCGGACCAACTTCTTTATCAAAGGCTCCTCGGGTGAAATTCCTTGATAAATGGCAGCAAAGACCATATTCTCGGTTGGATCTTCGACCGTTACCTTCTCTCGGTTAAACCGAGCCATGAACTCCTTAAGACTTTCGTTGCTTTGCTGGTGCAATGATAGCAAATATCCCGAAGGCTTCTTCCTTGTTCGGAAAGCTAGAAATTCGGTTAGGAATATTTTGGACAACTCCTTGAACTGATCAACGAAATTCGGGGGCAGCTTCTTAAACCAGTCTCGGGCATTCCCCGAAAGAGTAAGGGGGAAGGCCCGACACGCTACTTCATCTGGTGTCCCGTGAAGGTCTAGATGAGCTCGGAAATTCTCTAGGTGATCTAGGGGATCTCCGTCTCCTGCATAACTTAGAATTTGGGGTACCTTAAACTTCTCGGGAAGCCGATAGTCTGCTACCCGTCTGGTGAAGAGTGAGTTTGTACCCATTAGGAGCTTGTCCACCACTACGGATCTGCTTTTGTCCTTTCTTTCCATCTCCATGTATGTGCACCTTCTCTCTAGCTCGGCAATAACTCTGCTCAGATCTCCTTGGCGGTCATCCTCCCTTCGAGGATTAATGTTGCTGTTGTGATCTTCTTCCTCACGCTCATCCCTGTTCATCTTGGGATTGGACTGTTCCGGCCTCCTTCGCAGCAACTCGGCATTCCGCTATGTTAAGGATTCAATCTAGGCTTCCAACGCTGCTATGCGATCTTGATCTCCACCCTCCGGGGGATGGTTCGGTCGAGGCTGCAAATTATTCTGAATAACTGGCTCCATTCGGACTATGGGCTCTCGGTTGGTCTGGCTTCCGGAACGTGTGTTCATCACCATGCTGGATCTTCTTTTTCTTTTATGAGGAACGAATAATCGTTCCCACAGACGGCGCCAAACTGTTGGTACAGTTTCCGGTATGGTGTGAATCTGCACGCTCTTCTAATATTCTTCACGTTTCTCAATAATTCTGCAAAACAACAAAAACTAGGGACCCTTCCGGGATCCCGCTCCGATGCCTAAGTTAGCTTTTGTGAGAAAATAATACTCTATGCATAAAGTTGAGTCTTAGTTTATACCTGGGGTATGGGCCTATTTATAGGTAAAGAGGTGGAGTCAAACCTGGATTAGGATTCCTGCTCGTTGTTGATCTAGAACTGCTGTCAGAGTTCTAATTGGACTTTAATCCTTTATTAAACTTCTAATTGGATATCTTCTTAGACTTCTGATTTGATAATTCTTCTTATTTGATTGGACCATAAGTCTTATCCCAATTCTCTGATTTATCTAAAGTAGTTGTTAAATGTCTATCTCCTCCTTGGATCGGGTTGAGTGAAATTTATCCCCAACAATAGGTTAGTATGGAGCCTCTACAAAAGGGGTCTATTTGAATCGAAGTCCTTTTATGAAGTGTTAAATAGAAAAGATGGCCCTTCATTTTCTTGGAAGAGTATCTGGCGTGTTAAGCTTCCAGCGATGGTAGCTTTCTTTGTATGGACAACAGCTTTAGGTAAAATTTTGACGCATGACAATTTGCGAAAGAGGAATGTGGTGGTGATTGAATGGTGCTGTATGTGTAAAAAGAGTGGGGAGTCCATTAAAGATCTGCTACTTTATTGCAAAGTTGCTCGCGATCTATGGAGTTACATTCTTACTTTATTTGGGGTAGAGTGAGTTATGCCATGAAGGGTGCCGGAATTGTTGACTAGCTGGGGTGCTTCGTTTGGGTATGGTCCAGCTAAAGAAGTTTGGCGGTTAGTTCCGTTATGTTTAATGTGGTTTCTTTGGTGAGAGTGGAATGTGCGGCACCTTTGAAAATGTAGAGACATCCATGTTGGAGCTACGGAAATGTATGCTTAACATGTTATATATTTGGACAGCGGCTCATCATAGTTTGAGTGTTTTTACTTATGCAGATTTTTTAAATTTATTTTCTGTTCGTTCCTCTTAGGAGTTCTTTTGTATACTTCCTATATATTAGGGTTGTGTCCCCTCTGCGCTTTATTAATGAATTGCCATTACTTATATATATATATATATATAAAACACATATTTGCTACTTCATACACATTACACAGTATCAATAGTATCATGCTTTCTGTTATTGATGCAGTCAATTTAGCTTAGTTGCAATTAGTTGTTGAGTTACCGACAAAATTGTTTGAGAACATGGAGTTTATGAACTTGTCCACTGTCCACTGTCCACCACTTTAGATGAATACGACAGACTCTGGATGATAAAAGGTCCTAATGAAAGCAGCACTCGAATACTGATACGACCTGGTTTGGAATTTCTGTTGTCGTGGCAATAAATTGGGAGCTGTTGTAGAACCTATGCATTTTTCTTCCTCAGTTTCATTAGTTGAGACCATCTTTAATGCAGACTATTTAACTTATAATTTCTATGTTAACATTTTTTTTTTTAAAGGCAAAGAGAAGGGAGAACTAAAAACTTCGTTATTTTTGGTATCATTTGTTTACCATTTTAAACGTTATTCTTTAGAAGGCTAGTAAGGTTTAGACAATTGAAGGAATTGCTGAAGCATGGAACTTTCATGTTTTTTTCTGTTAGTTGATTGGTGGTGAAGGTATTCAAATTTGTCTTTAAATATTCATTCTCTAATTTTATTATTATTATTATTTGCGAGAAGCAGGAGGTCCAAGTGCTTTCCAATGATGACTATTTCTCAAAGAATAATGAGTTTGCTACCTGGTTGAAAGAAGAGAAAAACGTGTTTTTCTCTGATCTTTCCTCTGAGTCTGCACATGAACATTTCTCGTATTTTGTGAAGGCCTGGAACGACCAGAAGCTTGAAACCCGTTACTATGAGGGCATTTCAAGTGGGCCACGAACATCTCATAACTGGAAAATCCGAAAGTAGAAAGTGTTGCACTGGCCGATTCCAATTCCAATTCCAATTCCAATTCCAATTCCAATTCCGATTCTGATTCCGATTCCGATTCGTTTGGTTTTGTTTTTGTTATTGCTTTGAATCTACGGATTTGCAGTTTTGCTTAGAAAGGATCCATGTATTTTCTCAATATATGTGATAGGAAAAGCAATCTTTATGAAAACTTCTCTCATTCCTTGTTTTTCCATGAATAGCGTTTTGCGAAAAAAAATTTGGTTTATCGGAATGAGTGCATAGAAAAGCCATTGAGGTAGGTTCTCTATATTACTAGGAAGAGTGCTTGAAAAATTGGTATGTTTGATACCTGTGTTTTGGAGGGTGGTTTTTTTTTTTTTCTAAAAAAAGAAAAAAAAGAAAAGGAGGGGTTCGGGCACGACAAAGGTTAAAATTGTTTGTGTTTGGAGTTTGTTAATGTATATATCTTGACTCTTGAGAACAGAGGAAAAAAAGAAGAAAACATAAAGATACAAACAAATAGGTCCAAGCAAGGCATCTGACTGGGCATCGTCAAATATATATGCAGCACCTTTATTTTAGAGCACAAACCCGCATGCTTATATCTACACGTTAAAGTCTTGTAGGCTACATTTTTCATTCATGTTTGATATGACTACCAGGCTCTATTTATGGAACTTTACATGTGATTTGAATAATTTCAAATCTTTTAATTTACGGTAATCAAATCATTTAAATCATTTGATTTATAGGATACAAATCAACAGTTATCTCAAAGAATTTCAATCTTTTAACAATTATAATAAAACTAAGGGGCTAACATATGCAAGTTAAAGAGTTTAAATGTGCAACATTCAATGTTTATTACATTCCAAATTTATATATTGCTAGTCTCTTAGTAATACTAAACCGAAAAATAAAATGCAACAACTACACAACTTCCTTTTTTCGTGAGAAACGTGATGCATGTAGCATATGCAACAAGACTTTTAAACCTCTAGACATCCTTAGTTGTAATGCCCCAGAAATTAGGTAATTATTTCACTTAACTTGAAGAGTTACTGGCAGTATCCTTAGAACAATTAACTGGTAAATACCTAATGGAACCACCCTAAACATCTGATCAAAGTGAATGGAAAGCGGAAAACGAAAGAATAGGAAATCTGAGAATTTAAAAGTAATTAACTTCAAATAATACTATCATCAAACATAGACCAAGAGTTATCCAGAGTTGAATCCAATCTAGAAAAACCTGTTACCAAGGGACCATTTGCTTGGCGTCAACATCCTTGCGAATCTCCCAACTCTAACCAAGGTCAACCTGATATAATTAACTGGTAAATGCCTAATGGAACCACCCTAAACATCTGATCAGAGTGAATGGAAAGCGGAAAACGAAAGAATAGGAAATCTTAGAATCTAAAAGTAATTAACTTCAAATAATACTATCATCAAACATAGACCAAGAGTTATCCAGAGTTGAATCCAATCTAGAAAAACCTGTTACCAAGGGACCATTTGCTTGGCGTCTTCATCCTTGCAAACCTCCCAACTCTAACCAAGGTCAACCTGATATAATTACCAACACACAGAGAGGTTTCGAGACAAAGGAGAACACTAAGTCTATGACTTAGTAAATAAATCATTACAAGATTGGTTATGAAATAAGCCTTAGCTATCAACTTTTATTTGTAGAATCGTAAACGTGAGTCTTTTGCAAAAATGGCGTGTATTGCCCCCATTACTATGCTCTCATTCAAAGGTCATGGTTTGATATGAAAATATTTACGGAGGCATAATTCCGGTGACAATACTTATAGTTTAATGTAGAGGAAATAATGCTAAAAATATATTTGCATACGTATATATCGTAATTCATCTCATATTGTCTACTCAGGATAGACGCTGTACCGATGGACCTGTAATATAACACCGGTATCCCGGATATGTACACATATCATCATATACTAGCAGCCCGATCGAGTCCGACCTCGAGTGACCCACGCTACTAGCAGAGTCATAACCGTGACCCCCATTCAAGCATGGTGCGCCGGTCACAAAACAATCATTGGATTCAAGGCCCATCATAACACATTATAAATATTTAACCATAAAGAACAACCCTTATAATAGTAAGCTCATGGCTGTTAGGAGTGAGCAAAACCCGCCCGTACCCGCAAATCCGCACCGCCCCGCCCGACCCATAAATTATGGATATTAGATGAAAATTGCATTAAGCGGGTACTACAGAATCTGACCTGTGAATTACGGGGCCGATTGTGAAATTGGGTTTTTCCCAATCTGCAAACCAGCCCCACCTTGAGGACGCTATTAATTACATTACATATCGTGATAGCTACATGCCAATATATCCTTAGATGATTCAGATTGTCCCCAAAAGTAAAAACCTAAAATCAGACCTAACCACATAACTCCTCCCTTCTTTCAGTCTCAGTTTGGCAGACAGCACATCCCGATCCCCATACCGTGATACTCGAAACCCAATGGATTGACATTTCAATGTGCTGGTTGCAAAGCATGGTTTCAAACCCGCTCATTGTGGGCCGGGTATAGAAAAACAGTAAAATTCGCTCCGATCCGGCCCGTGCCCACCCTTAATGGCCGTTCTACTCACTTCTACTGCACATACTGGTGTACCATGCCATACAATGCAATAATATAGTTCATTTATCGTTTTCATAATATAAATTGTCCTAAAATACAAATCAAATTAGATTTAATCCCAAAAATTTAAATACGTAACCCTAATAGTCCTCGACAATGCGCCAAAAATTGATGTAGTGCCCCAGATTTTAAGACATAAAATATGACGTCTTAAATTAGAATTTAAGACCTATTAATAATATAAAAGAATATGTGAATGTTAATAAGATTAAATATTCATCAACATATAGTTCTAATTCTATTAGAAAAGTTTAAAATACCTTAAATTTTGGAATGACGAAAATAGGGTCAAACGAACTCCGTTTTAGTCGATTTAAAAACTAGAAAAAAGGGACCCTAAATTTTGGAATGACGAAAATAGCGTCAAACAAACTCCGTTTTAGTCGATTCAAAAGCTAGAAAACTCTACGCGAAGTCCTCTATCTACTCTCCAAATTTCATAATTTTTGGACTTCGTTGAGGATGCAAAAACATTTGTGAAACATACTACCCCTGATTTGGACGAAAATTCATATATAACATTACTAATTAATGGGCCTTTGATTTTTATCAAAATCATCATTACCCATTGATGATTTTTGTTCATCCATGAACTTAGTCCATTAATTTCTAGCTTATAACTTAAATAAAGGCAAAAGCAAGTTTCAGAGTTAGAAGATTAGTTACTAAGTTATAAGCTAACTACATATTTGGTTAGGAACTAAGTACTAGTTACATAAGGATAGGAGATGAGTCACCTAGCTAATGATTAAGATTCCTTTGATGAGTCATCACCCAAGTGCAACCCCCTTTCACGTTTCAGCTTTCCCTCTTCCCCTTCATTAATTTTTTAACAAAATATCTTCATCTCTTCATGAAAAATTGCACATACAAACACACCACAATATATGTATGCATATGCAAGTCCCTAGAGCCCCTGGCTCAAGTAACCGAGTCCCATGTAACGCCCCGAATTTGAGCCTGCAAATTCGTAAGCAGAAACCTCCGGTTTCCACGTGACATTACTACATCAGAGATAAACTCTCGCAGCGGAATATATTTTTTTTCTTCTAAAGCCTTAGGAATTGATAGCATAACACATTTAGAGCTGACTGAAATACCTCGGTACATTTATTAAAAGTTACTTATGTTTATCTTTACATGTCATATGCACACTAGGTGCATCAAAATTAGTGCCACAAACAGCACATAAGCTTATAACATAAAACATGCTAAATATGACACCGTTATACATATTTACATGCCATAAAACAAAACATAAGCACAACTAGTAATTTCTAAACTAGCACATAATCGCTCGTTGAATGGTTTCAAAAACCATCAAAACTGGCATATGGGTCCATGCCTTCATTCTCCAGATCTGCATCAGTAACTATGCAAATATGGCGTTATATATTTGCATAGACAAACAAGTGAGTCATCTATTTTCATATCTACGTTACCATCAATCTAATAACAGTTCATATAGAATGCAAATGTAAGGATTGTATGAATATGCATCGTAGTAACTATTTAGTTTGTGTTTTAGGATCATCTTACTTCATACCTCTCGTTCTAGGTTATCTGAACCCGTTCACGTCCTTTGCCTCACACTTAAAGTCTTACCTATTTGCACTGGAATCCTACCGGTCCCAGCATTAGTTATATATTAGGCCTTCGGATACCCCTGGGTCACTATGAACCCCCTCGATCCACTGACTAGCCTTCCTTCCCCTTGCTACTACATCAGCTTGTTGATGGCTATCTCGTCAGCCGTTATATTAATTGGACACAACATGCAATGCATGAACAACCACATGCAATAAACACACACCACACAGTCCTAATGAAACATAGAATCATTCCTCAGTAAGTAACTTCATACTTACACTCCTTGGTGTAGTTTCTTAGCTCTTTTCTGTCATAAATAAATATATATACAAAGAAGATATTATATTCATCAGTCCTTTTTCAAATATTAAAACTGTTTCTTTTTATATCCATTCATTAATCGTTTTTAGTCATTAATATTAAAAGGTGATTACTTATAAGTTTTTGACAGTTTAAGCTTTATGTTCAAACATTGAAACGTAGTGACATAATGTTTAAACATAAGTCTTTTAGTCAAAGAACTTAATAAGTATTTTAAAGCAATTATGTTTACCCACAAGAATTGTAAGTGTAAAACAAGACAATAATATAAGAATATAAATACTACAACGATTCATGTGTAAGCACCGAAACACAGCATAGTGCTCTTGGTGACATAACACTTAAACATGAATCCTAACAAGATAATATTATGCTGTAAAGGGATAGGGAAATTAGCGGCATAACCACTTTGTAGGATTGCATTTTAAAGTAATTATGTTTACCCACAAGAATTGTAAGTGTAAAACAAGACAATAATATAAGAATATAAATACTACAACGATTCATGTGTAAGCACCGAAACACAGCATAGTGCTCTTGGTGACATAACACTTAAACATGAATCCTAACAAGATAATATTATGCTGTAAAGGGATAGGGAAATTAGCGGCATAGCCACTTTGTAGGATTGCATTTTAAAGTAATTATGTTTACTCACAAGAATTGTAAGTGTAAAACAAGACAATAATATAAGAATATAAATACTACAACGATTCATGTGTAAGCACCGAAACACAGCATAGTGCTCTTGGTGACATAACACTTAAACATGAATCCTAACAAGATAATATTATGCTGTAAAGGGATAGGGAATTTAGCGGCATAGCCACTTTGTAGGATTGCATTTTAAAGTAATGAATACGGGGGTTGTTAAACCAACGCCGTAGTAACGAAACAAATAAACAAGTAAATAAATACGGGGGTTGTTTAAACCAACTCCGTAGTAACGTAATAAATAAACAAGTAAATAAATACGGGGGTTGTTTAAACCAACTCCGTAGTAATAAATACAAATGAAATCAAATAGTAAGGAAGAGGTGTCAAGATTTACTCACCAATTTGATTTGGAGAGAAAAATAACTTCAAGAACACCAAAGTGGTTGTGTGGTAGAAGGAGAGAAAAAGTGAGAGAAAACCAAAGCACAAAGCTTTCAAGGAAGTTGTCTAGGATTTGTGTGGAAAAACAAAGAGCCTTGCATGCTTATTTATAGGAGGAAGGTAGGGGTATTGAGGTGCAAAATGTAATAAAAGAATTACCCTATTGGATAAGTTCTTGCAAATAAGTCCTTGCTTTATTATCTAATTGCATTTTGGGATTTTCGTCCAAATGGGGGCAGCTTGCTCCGAGAATTTTTTCGATAGTCAAACTGACTCCGATTAACGTGAAATTTTGAGGGTAGATAGAAGACTTCAAGACAAACATTTTCCCTTTTTGGTTCGCCTCATTTCGAGTTCGTTTTGACTTAGTTCCAATCAAGTCAAAGTTTCTGTCTATAAAGCCAAAATATCTTTTATCCACTTTCTGCGTTCATACTTACTTTATTGATTTTTCCTCCTTTTCATGATTACTTTTAAGATATCCTATCATTTCATCATTACTCTTGTTTTTTATACATAAATGTTTCTAGAAGCATGGAGATATTATTCTTGACAGTTTTTCGTTTAATATCGACAGTTGGGTTATTTAGGCTCGGGTCAAAAAGTCAACTGGTGGACTTTTTACTAACTTTTTCCATATGATAGATCTTTCTTTTGTAAGCACAACGGTTTTTGAATCATCTAAATCTGAGTTCGTTTGACCTATTTTTGGTTCAATCAAAGTTTAAAGCTTAAATGTAACTTTTAGGATTTTTAAGGGTTTTTAGGTTTTGATCTTTTAATTTTTCGAATCAACTTTAGGTTTGCTTATAAAAACATGTGAATATTGTCTCCTCAACAATATCAATGATTTCTTAAGAGCTTGGATTTACTGGGCGTTACATCCCAGACTCAAATAGCCGAGTCCCAGACTCCAGTAGTCGAGTCCCAAACTCAAGTTGCAGAGCCCCTGGCTCGAGTATCTCCCAAGATTGTGTAACCATGCCCCAATGCAATATGCTCTAAAACAATTTGTGATAACACCCCCAAAATCCATAAACATGTCACAACACTAATTTCTCAACACCAAATACAATATTCAAATTCACAACCGCAGCACGCAGTCACACAATTCATTCCACACTCTACATACAATATTCAATTCTCCAAAATATCATTGATAAGTTCAACATACTCGAAAGTACTCAAATCATCCAAAACAGATATATTCAACATACAGTCGGTTCGGATTTAGAAAACAACATATATATTTTGCAATTGCATAATATATAAAAGTAATAGTTTTTCAGTGAGTAAAATAATCACCTTGGCTACGTGGATTTAAGCACTAGGTTTCCTAGATAGCCCCTTGCAACGAGTCACTGTGAACTAACACATTGTATCATTTAGCACTCTAAATAATTTAACACTCTAATTAGCACTTGAATCGCTCAAGGCTAAAACGTTGGAAAAACCCATAATATTTCAAGGGTTCCAAACACACACCCATAAACCTTATTTACTAATTTAACCACAACACTACTAACCCAAAACACTTGTTTAGGGTTAGACATTAAAATCACCACCTAAATATTTACCTATAACATTAAACACTAACCCCCAAATTATATTCACTAACCTAATCACAATAAATACTTATTAACATAAAACACTAACTCATTTAAAATAACATTAATCCATAAGAAAATCTTAGTGTTAAATCCACAAAACACCAATTAAACTTAATACCCATAAATTAGAGTTTAAAGGAACTTAGCCAAAAATTTACCCAAACAATGTTCGGTGTTTGGGGGATCTTTTGCAAGCTCCAAATAACACCAAGCCTAAAGAATAATCAAGATTAAACTCACATTTTACAAGATTTAACCAAAATCTCAAAAATACAAGTTTAATGATTTACCTTAAAACGATTGGTAGAAACGTAAATCGGGCTTCGTAGATCACGTTTCCGAAATCAGATTTGAGATTGGACGGTTGAATCTTCATGGATCAAGGTTTTTCCATGAAAAACCAAAGAGAAATCGAGAGAGAGTGAGAGAGATCTGGAGAAATGGCGTGAAAACACGCACTGTCTCTTTTTAATTGAAGTGTTGTCCGGACGTGTTTGGAATAGTGTCCGGACGCGTGTCTCATAATGATGCACCAAGGACGCAACATCAAAGGCCATCCGGCCTTTTATTCGAAATGGCCATTCGACCATTATTTTAAATACCCATAAGGTTTTTGTTTGTCTTTTACTCTGTCTTATTGTCTTTTATTTGACTTATCTATACACTACCTTTTCCTTTTTCTTTCAATAGCCGATAGCCATCATTTACATTAAATTCGTTTTGTTTAATTAATTCTATTACATCTGATTCTCACTTTAATTATTTAGTCTTTCTTTTGTTTAGTTAATTCCTTATTTCATTTATCTTATTTTATTTTCTATTATTTCTTTTATCTTTTATTTATTTGTATTTCCTATTTCATTTCTCTTCTATTTCTTTTGCTTTTCTATTTTCTTTGCTATTCTATATAATTCTTTTAGACACGCCCACATGGCCGTCAAGATGAGATAAGTAAACATCCGAACGTGCGCACACATGGCGACACGTCCATCGCTAAAAGGAAGAGAGACATTCGGATGGTGGTCTTAACCGTCCGGACACGCGTTCAAAATCAATGCTCCTTGCCTTAGCTGTTCACAAGGGCGTTCAGTGCCCTGTTCGAACACCTAGCCTAGAGAGCAAAACTTGCTCTCGGGTACTGGTATTCGCACACCCTGTTCGCTAGTGTTTGATGACCGTCTGAACTCTAGTCCAAAGCCGTTTGGACGCCAGAAGTAGAAACACTATTCTAAGTGTTTTCAAGCTATTTTCCTGACATCCAATTTACCCCAAGTATTTTTTCACTAGATTTTACTCTTAAAATGTTAATTAATATTCTGGGCATTACAACACCAGTGAGTTGATGCTCGTGGACTTAGGAACCAGAAATGAATATGAGCATGCATTGCATAATGATTTGAGTTATGAATTGAGAATGATTTGAGAGAAGTCAAGTTTGGACATGCTTATATACCTATATTCCAGAGTGTGGAGTATTTGTATGCTTGTGTGACCAAGTGTTAATGTCGTTGATTTGCATGGTTAGAAAAACATGTATGCTTATATTACCCCAAGATGTGGAATACTAGTATGCATGTATAGCTGAGTCAATTGATATATATATGTATGTATGTGTTTATAT